>JBBJLS010000109.1:40382651-40400400 GCA_037577275.1 Bryconaethiops microstoma
AATGAGTCTTTGAAAGTCCTTCAGGAAGCCTGGAGAACTGTTCCTCAAGAACACATTAACATACAAGAAAGTCTGGAACTTTGGAAGTGAAATATGAAGAAACAAAGGGTGGTTCAAGACTTTATATATAAAGGTGTAGGTGTCCTCTCTCTAAGTGACAGTCACAAATGTGCAAAAACCAGTAGAGTGTAGACTGGTGAACATGGCTTTGTAATGACGTGAAGATACTTTGTTTATCTTCAGAATTGGATGTGAATCTCGTATTTCTGTTATCTTGGACTTCCTGTCTTTCTGCTAACTTGCATTCTGTAGACAGGTTGAACCGGACTGAGGGACATGACGTCATGTTTCTGTATTTCTGTGTTCTGCTCGGCAGGTGAACGGCGTGTCCGTGTCGGGGATGCAGCACTCGGAGGTGGTGGCTGCCATCAAAGCAGGAGGAGATGAGCTTCGGCTCCTGGTGGTCGACCCCGACACAGACGGCTTCTTCAGCAGTTGTGAAGTTCTCCCCACTGAGGAACATCTCACAGGTTGGCACGAGAAGCACTGCCAGTGGATTTCACATTTTGTGAACACTGCAGTTTGGCAAAACTGTACAATTCGGCAAAAAAAGTTATTCACACTTTTTTCCCTCTTCCCGAAAAAAGGAAGAGCTGAGACATGTCAAGAGTTTGGTATTCAGTTTACATTGTTGTTTTCTTTGAAAGTGGAGAAAAATATGG
This sequence comes from Bryconaethiops microstoma, assembly GCA_037577275.1. NCBI lineage: Eukaryota > Metazoa > Chordata > Actinopteri > Characiformes > Alestidae > Bryconaethiops > Bryconaethiops microstoma. The sequence goes on from JBBJLS010000109.1 coordinate 40,383,374, forward strand.
ACAGAATTCTGATTTTAAATGGTTTTATCTATGTAAAGTCGATTTTATAGGTGTCATACATGCCTTTATAGGCACTTGGCCTTAAAAGACATCCCGTATCTCCATTTATATGCATTTAAATGACATTCTGCGATTGTGATCTAGACCTAGCTGTCCTGATCCCGGGGGCAGACGATTTTCAAACCGGGCCTACAACAAAAACACCTGCTTTCAGAAAGTACTGGAAGTGTTCTTGTTTCATGTGTTTATTTAGCCCTGATAGTATGAGATTCGGGTTAAAAAAGTAAAATAACTTTTACAAATAAAACATACAAATAAAAATCAACCAATTTACAGTAATTTGGCCATAAAGAAACTGGAATCGGCCATAAAACAATCATGATCTGTCCAGCCCTGCTTTAAACTTCTGTTCAGCTTTAAAGGCTCACACTCTGGAATTTCACCAACACACACACACACACACACAGCTAGTGTGATCAAGGGAACTGTTTAAACATTAACTGGAAGCCTGCAGAGCCCCTATCTTGACATGAGACTATTACTCAGAGTCAACAGAGTTCGTCCAGCTGGTCGTCCTGGTGATCAGGATCACAGCAACAGCAGGACAGCCGAACCCTGAGTGTGTGAGATCCTACCCAAACTCCCAAACCAGAATATCATCTCCAGCCTGCTTTTTTTAACAGTACTTTTATTTATTTATTTATTTATAGCATTAATGTCCATGTCTCTTTCTGACCAAATACCATAAATACCGTAGTGTACATGCTACTAAGCATTTTCTGAGTATGTCTGAACAATTTTGTCTTTTATTTGACTTACTATATTTTTATGGATCGGGCTCAGAAACATTTTCTGGTTTTGTTTTTATAGATCCAACAAACCTCTTAATCCTAATCCAGTCATTCCTTGAAACGAGGTTACACTACATGTGACCAGCTGTTAATATGGACCGTCCATAACCGTGGACTTTGCTTATTGACCTTTTAGTTAATAGTTGTCTGTTTTGCATTGTCATACAGATACTGAATGTTTAACTTGGAGGAAGTCATTCATTTATTCCTAAGAACTCCGTCCCTCACTAGCGACTGCAGTGCCACGTGTTCCCGGAGCAGGAAGACCAAACCCTTAGACTCACAAGAGACCTCAGTCAGAAAAAGTTTTAACAGAACGTGTAAAATTAATCTTATTTTGTCCATGACGTGCTTGCTTGTGTTAGTGTGTGAATGTGAGTGTGACATGAGAAGATACTTATTGGCTCAACTTTTGTTTATCTTTTCTTAGGCCCTCTGCCTGAACCTGCTTCCAGCAGAGAGAGTGGAAATGAAAAGGTAAAGGTTTTCCTTTTAGACCCATTTTCTGTTTTTTTTCTTTTTTTAATGGAGTTGCAGGGCACATTTTCTATAGCAGGGGAAAAACGTAGAGCAGTGGATCTCCAGAACCGGGGCACTTTTAGGGCCACTTTCCTGCACACCAAGCCAAGTCATGGTTTAGATTACACTGTTAATGGTGATTTCCCAGAAACCAGCGATTCGATTCCTTTTGTGCCTTTAGAGGGAGTTTTAAAACCTGAGCCGAGAACTAAATGCATTGGTATTCCTTTTCTAATTGAAAAAGCATTTTTTGGATGAAATAGGTGGAGGTAAATTGCAGAGATAAGCCACGGACCCCCAGTGAGCTTCTGGTTTCTTTCACACAACACTTCAGTATCAGCCATGGCCAGATTACACACAAGAACAGAGAAAGGAGTGAGGAGGAGACAGAAATGGAGTCTGCGCTTGATGAAAAGTCTCCTCAGCAGATAAGGAGCACGGGGAGTGAGATGGGTCTGGTTTTCGTCGCTGTAGGAGAAGAATCTCTATTTTCTGTGTGTAACTATCAGTGGCACACACTGGTGGGGTTATTCAAAATGAGCAAAACATTAGTATTGTAATTACATTGCTTCATATTGTAGTGCCTGACCGATGCTTTGGTGAATCAGAAATCTGATATGGTTAAAGGTTGGCCAGCATTTCTGTAGGATTAAATGAACACCCACAGAAACTCTGTGACCGTAATCGGCCAACATGCTGACAACACAGCCAAAAACTTGACAACTTGGTTGTTAATAATAGTTAACAACCAAAATAACGTGCAGTAATACTCTCCAGAGCAGCTTCTCCCAACCCTGATCTTCTAGGCCCCCACTGCTACTAACACACCTGATCCAACTAATTAGCTAATTAAGAAGCCTTTTCTGGGCAGCAGTGGGTGTGCTAGAACAAGCAGGAGAGCCTTCAGGACCTGGGTTGGGAACATCTGCTCTGGAGAACATCAATCAGCCACAACATTGCACCTGAATAACACTGGTTATCTTGTTACCTGTCAAGGAGTGGGAGATAGGAGGCAGGGAGTGAACAGTCAGTTCTTGAAGTTGATGTGTTGAAAGCAGGAAAAATGGGCAAGTGTAAGTTTGATGGACTTTGAAAAGGGCCAAATTGTGATGGCAGGTCGTGTGGGGTGGTTGGGGTATACACCTACCAACAGTGCTTCAAGGAAGGACAGTGACGAAGCACTGACAGGATCACAGGTGCCCAAGATTCAACGATGTGTTTGGGGAGGGAAAGTTCTGCTACGATAGAAAGGTCAGAACACCATCACAGCTTCATGTCCAGCCAGACCGGTCGGAGTGCCCATACGGACCTCTGTCCCTCTGAAAGTGCCTAAAAAGGGCACATGAGCAGAAAGCAGGACGGTGGAGCAATGGTAGAAGGTTGCCCGATTTGATGAATCACATTTTATTTGCATCATGTGGACAGCCAGATGTGTGTGTGTGTGTGTCGCTAACCTGGAAAAGAGATGGATGCACTACGGCTGAGGCAGTGTGATGCTCTGTGTAACGTTCTGCTGGGGAACCTGGGGTCCTGGCTTCCATGTGGATGTTACTTCGACACGAACCACCTATCTAAATGGCATTGGCCTCCTTCAGCGGGACGTCGGGTCCTACTACACTGCAAACACTTCAGGAATGGTTTAAGGAACATGACAAAAGAGTTCAAGGTGTTGACTTGGCCTCCAGATTCTCCAGGTCTCAGTTTGATTGAGCATCTTTGGGATTCCATTGTCAGATCCATTGAATTAAAGGATCTGCTGGTAACAAATTGGGGCGTATACCACAGCATAATTTCAGATGTCTTGTGGAGTTCATGCTTTGAGGGTTCAGAGCTGTTTGGCAGCACGAGGGGGACTTACACAAGATTAGGAAGTGCTTTTAATGTTATGATTGATCACTGTAATTTAAATTGGTTTTTAAATGCATCCCTGTGCTTCTGAGACTTGTGATAACAAATAATCTTAGTTTGGACTTTGTGCATATGTTAGACTGATAAAGTGGTAATTCTTATGAGTGAATGTGCCATTGGGCCTCTATGTATTTGTGGGAACATCTTTTTAGTCAATGACAATAGTCAAAAAAAGACTACATTGCACAAGATAGAACCTTGAAAAAGGCCCTGTTGAGTTGAAGAGTTTGTGTTAGGATTAATGTTGACCTACAGTCAGGTTCGTAATCTCTTGATTCCTGACAATTGTCCTGCAGTCTGCTGCTTAGGTCTCAGGAGTAATAGGAGCCAATCTTTATTAGTCACTAATGCTCAGGTTTTGTGTGTAAAAACTCTGTCCCTGGCCTAATTCTGGTCAAAACTGTCAAAACCACTATATTGTAGCTGGGAGAACAGAATCTAGGTGGGGCTGTGTAACACCTACAGACAGCTGGTTAAGGAGACAGCATTCTGTGCTGCTCTATTGATCTCCATCTCTTCACGTTTTTATACGACTCTCTTAACTGTCAGCGTTACAGTAAATATGCTGTGTTTATTTATTTATTTCAATGGTAGCACACCAAACTGCAGTCTTTGATAAACATCTGAGTTGCTCTCTAGTGGACAAAGGAAAGCACGTGACCTGCAAAAGCACCAGAAGTCGCTCGAAGTCTTTGTACACGAGATATAATCAGTGAAGCTGCTCTTCTCAGCGTTACTATAAGGTGGACCGTCAGTCCTGGTGCACTAAATCCGCTTCACTTGCTGCTAAATATCTGCTGTCGGTCTTCTGTTTTAACATTGGCCTGTTTATTCCTCAGGTGAAAGAGGAGGCAGCTCAGGAACCCAAACCCAAAATATCAGTGAGTCCCTCTACGTCCAGCACTTCCTCCACCGCGTCCATCCCCGCCGCTGCCGCTCTCAGCAGTCCACCCCCTGAGGTCCGTCCCCACACACTTCACTTTTCTTTTGGATTAGTTGTGCTCCCTCTGGTGGCTTCTGTCTGTAATGTGGTGATAAACAAGTATGGATACAGTCGAATGGAAAAGTTTGGACGGCCCTGGTCAAATAACAAGTAGATTTTATCAGTAAAAATAAGTGAATGTCCTCTACTGAGAACACACTTTAGCACATGTTAATGCATAGTTACGGTTTATTTGGGGGGGTGGGGAGCATAAACTGTCACATTAATATGAAGTAAATATAACAGAATTGGTTGAAGTTTGCCGCATGGTAATGTTTGGTGTCTGAGTGACATTTACAGTACTGCATACTGTTGGTGTCTTTTAAGAGAAAAGTCCAGTCGAAACAAGCTCTGCCAGATTCGCAAGACGTTATTTTAGCAAACTCCACTTATACATAGGAAAGTTGCAATAAATATTGTATACATTTAATCACTTATTAAAGGAAAATGTATATACCGTACTGCAATGCATTTGGAAGATACACTGTATGGACAAAAGTATTGGGACGCCTGACCATTACACTAGCAGGGACTGTCTTTATAGACCTTGCTTTGTGCAGTGGGGCACAGTCATGCTGGAAAAGAAAAGGGGTCTAAGCCCAAACCCTGAAAAACAGGTGTGTCCCAATACTTCTGTCCATAGTGTGAGTCCAGTGTTTAGCCCACCATTATTAATTTCAACATTCCAGAGGGACACAAACCACAGTGCGACTGCTCAGTATGACACATGATAACTTTGTTAACTGGGGCAGCTGGAGGCCTAGTGGTTAGGGAGTTGCCCCTGTGATCAGTAGGCAGTGGGTTCCAATCCCAGGACTGCCAGTGGCACCACTGAGTTGAATGGATTAAATGCAGAGGAAGAATGGTGTTCTCATGCATGACTATAAGTGGCTTTACTTTACTTTAATTTAATCGCAGGAGAAGCCAGTGCAGAAGAGTCCGAGTGGAGATGGAGGTGTGGATCTGGACCTGAGCGTGTCTCTGCAACAGGCTAAGGAGCGCGCACACCAGAAACGCTCCAACAAGAGAGCGCCACCTATGGACTGGAGCAAGAGAAGCGAGTTGTTCAGTAATCTCTAAAGCAGCACCCCCATCCTCTATTTCCTCCTTAATTATCATTTTTCTTTGTATTTCATTTATTTATGAAGCTCGCAACTCCTGTAAAGCTTGTGTGCCCAGTTCCTAAACCACGATTCAAGCAAAAGGGCTCCAGGGCAAAGGTAGAAAAAGGGAAAAATAATTTCCTGCTCTTATGAAAAATTAAACCACTGTCTTGGTTACCAGATCTTTTTTTTTGTCTGTTTTGTCTCATTCTGCTCTCTCTCACACCTGCCCCTCAGATGAACATTTCAAGCCAGTGTTATTTTGCCACTTATGATTTTATATTGAACGTGTTGGTGAGATTTTTTGGGGGGTTTTTGGTGCACTTTTTTCCAGCTTCAGACACTGATCATCTTATTGAAAATTAGATGTAACTATGCGATGTACAGTGTAGAGCTTAATTATAACATGGGAAATGCCTAAAGATGTATTGTTGTTCATACAGACGTGTTCACATGAAATACTGATATTCTTACTGACCACTCATTATGCCGTCCATGCGTCTGTGCTTTACACGATTTTAAGACAGACTTTGATGGCGTTAACAGTAGTTTTTAGAACAGTTTTAATGTTTTCAATCAAGATTCTGTGGCGCTAACACTTTATTGTAACACCTGATGACATTTTATATACACACAGAATTTCATGATGGAAATTATATATAAAATCTCCATTATGAAAATCTATAGAAAGATCTGTAAATCTTTAGATCTGTAAAGCTGAGCCACTTTTTCAGTTTTTTTGTGGATATTTCAGGGGGAAATTCCTAAAACAACATGCTGTTAGTTGTCTGTAAAACATTCCCTGACTAAAAAGTATTTGTAGAGGTACTTTTTATTTAGCCTCCTTGATGAGATTTGTGTAATGAAGTCTTAAATCAGACACGCCGTTACACCCACGGCTTATTTAAATGTCAGATATTTCCTCCTGATTAAATAGCTTTGATTTTTACTGTTAAGCACAATCCTATTGTTTCAATATTACTGTTTGTAATTTGTGTTTAAAAAAAAAAAAAAGTTGGGCTCTTGACTGCAAAGGTTTTTTTTTTTTTTGTAATGAATATTCCTGAACAAATGACCACTGTATCATCACTGTTTTATCTATGTGACAATTGAGTTATTACTGATGAATATATAAAGATGAATAAAAATAGATTTTCATGTATTTTAAGTGCTTACTCTTCAGTTCATATATGGAAAAACAGCCCGTTTTGAATTCACGGATTTCATGATGTCACGAATATCAGCCTGCAGCACTTTAGCCACGCCCACTCCCAGTAAAGTTACAGTGTTTCAGCTTAGAGGAACAATACATGGCAACCAATTTACATTTATTAAAAGACACAATAGTAAAGTCTGTAATAGAGAAAGGTTGGAAAAATGAATTATGACTGTGAATAAAACCACATGAACATCATAAGTGGACTTCCGGAAGGGGAAAAAAATGAATCCAAGAAAAACAAGATATGAGCCCTTTAAATTATGCAGTACACAAACACACCTGCACCTTTTAATGAGCAACTGAGGGTTCAAACGCAGAACAAACGTTAAACGATACTGATGTTGAGAGCTGCCTAATATTCAGTAAAAAAAAAAAAAAACTTTATTGAGAACACATTAAAACAGAGCTTTATAGATATCACATGACTTTTTTTTTTTTTTTTTTTTAATTTAGACCGAAAGTGATCTCTGGAAGAGACTGTTTTTAAAGCATCCTTTAATTCAGTGTAAAATGTTTTTCTCCCCAGCCAGCCACCGCCCCTCAAAATCAACAGGTACATTTTCACAGCCATGCGGAAACAGTTTGCAATGCTTGTAAACAAATGAACATTCTCAACCAACAAGAGCTCCCCCACACATCTGAATTATATACATTAGAAGCTATCAAACCCTATATCACGGCACAAATGACCAAAGGAAACAGAGGAAATAACGTACAGACTATCAAAAAAGTTACAAACCCAAACCCCTCCCCCCTCACCTCTAGGTACCATGAGGGTTGATGTTAGTTCAGTTTATATTATTACAAATCATTCAGCTACTTGTATCCAAAAATACAAATTTTTAATTTGAATATATTTCATTTTTATTTTCAGTCTCCGCCTTAAAACGACCGACTTGATTTCCTCTCATAGATCAAATGAATGCGTTATCAAATATATAGCACCATGATGTAAATTACTAAGGACAGGGAAAATATCACAAAAACCCGTGTTAGTATTCAAGACCAGAGCAGCACTGGCCTTCACCGGATTCTCACACTGCTGCATGCACTGATTATCGTTCTACTACGCCATTATTTATTTATTTTTTAATCCCTTAATTTTGTTTGTAATATCGAAAAAAGAGGATAAGGCATCAAATTCGCTGACAAGAAAGGATTTCGCTTTAAAGGTGAAAGTTGTGCGTAAGGGTGTGTTAAGATTCCTTTGAGGGTAGCAGCAAAAATCTCATGCCTCGAAACAGTCGCGTTTTTTTCAATAGAATGCACACAATTCTGCGATTTTGATCGTAAGAAACGTGTTAACGACGTGAGCTGACATCAAAACCAGTGTTGATCTTAGTCCTGATGCTAGGATTTGGAGGAATAGCCTAGATAGAAAACCGAGACTGGTTCAGAAGACCACAAGTGAAGAACAGTCTGATGGAAGTAAAGAAAATATTTTCACTTTTTTTTTTTTTTTTTTAAAGGCAGACCAATCACTGATGACCAAAAAAAATGATGAAATATGACAACATTGTAGCAGAATATGTTATTGCTTCAACTGATGTCATATGTGGCTTTAAAAAGAAACAAAATAACGTCAAGGTTCGGCCAAAATAACAGCTGCGAATTTTAAAAACTGTGCATGTGGAAAAGTACTAATGTATATATATTTTATAATTATTTTTCTCTCCCATTTTATTTTTATTTATATATCTGTGTTACTCAAAGTCTGTCCATGAAAGGTCACATTACAGCAGGTTGGAGTTTCCAGGGTTTTTACGATTCAAGACATCCATATACATATACATATACATATACATATACATATATATAAATGGAGCTGACAGAGCATCAAACCATGTTGGTGCTGTGGCCTTTCAGGACTGGACCTGAATAGTGAAATAGGGGTTTATTATAAATCATAGACTAAAAAACTGATTAGCTTCTGACTTCTGCATTATTTCATGAGGTACTGCAAAAGAAAGTAAATGTAGAAAAACATATATTCACATCGTCCATATGAAGAAAACTTGATTCAATAATATAACAAGCCAAAAAAAAAAAAAAAAAAAAAAACTCCAAATGAAAGCCAATGAAATGCAAGATTTCCTGAGAATTCACCAACAGCCTTACTGGTACTAGATGGAGATTATAGTTACATTACGATAAATCACTATGCAAACAATACGGGTTGTTTTCTGTATAACAGTTCGGTTGAATATACTCAACAAATGCCACAACAAGGATAGCTCAAGTCTAGCTTCTATAAAATTGTCACAGTTTTGCAATATATTGTAAGAATATCTGATTTCGGTCTATAGAATGTAAGTATATATTTATTTGTGTGTCGTGTCTATGTCTTTTTCTTTTTAAGGTTAAGACATCGTAAAACATAGAATTATGTATTATTGCATATCTCTTCTTCCGTTTTAAGGACTCTGTCAATAACATGCTATGTTACAAATATAAATGTTTGGTAACTTGTAAAGTGTAATATGTGGTTTGCCCAAGTGCATGTGAAGTTATAAACTCTCATTTTTGCATATGTGAAATTTTAGTCCTTCCAATAGTATGTGAAAACTACCTATTGCAATAAGGTGTGGTTGAAGAACCAACAAAATCTGCTCGATTACACATGAACCCTTAAACCTAAGTATATTTAAAACTCACTTTTAAGAGGTAGTACAAAAACCTTTATTCTGGAATGAACGTTTGTGGTAAAAACACATCGGACTGATGATTCTCTCAAGTTCGGCTTAAATCGGCCATCGGTTCGGAACGCAAGCGGAGCGGCTGGTAAACGGGCATCATCCTGATCAGAGTTCGAATCTCACATTATACGAATACGGGAGTCGCGTTCGAGGTTCCTCTGCTGTGCTACTTTATTGACATTATGGCAAGGTAGTGTTTTGTCAGTAAATCCGTCATCTTATGGTTTTATTCTGTGGCTCGTGAAATACTTAAACCAGTTTATAAAAATGGCTCCTAGAGATTAACTGATAATAAACATTGGCTTCTTATCAAATAAATGATCTTGCATATCAGAAACTTGACCAGAGCAAATATTCCCTCCCTCCATTTCGTATTTTCAGCCACTATAAAACTTGTACATCTGTTTGCCACGTAATACAATAAAGCTGTAACTTCAACATTTTCACAGGCTGATATACATTTCAATTTACATCCCTGTAGTGCAAAATGTGACAGTGTTTTCCATTAGGCTATACCTCTTCTTACCAGGAAAGTTTATGACCAATATGCAATATTAACCCTCACTCCACTACTCTACTATTTAGTTCATGTCATAGATATATATGGATATATTTTATCAATATAGACTAATATAGATTTTTACTGCTCTTACAAGAACGCACACCCATCCAAATAAAAGGGCTTTTGAAATCAATCAGCGCATGAGAAACACGATCATGAAAAATGTTACTGAAAATGTTACATGAAAAAAAAAAAACATTAAAAATAAAAATAAGCTTCAAGTACAATGAACACTGAGGGGGAAAAAAAAAGTCCATCTGGCAAATTGATCAAAGTCAGGAAATCAAGATTATCCTCATTCAAAGAAAATCCCCATTAAATCGATCTCTGTTACTGAATTGTCTTTTCGTCAGCTTTTCTTACCTGAAAAGAAAAAGACCTGGTGTGGAAGAGGAAAAAAAGTGACCCTGTTCTCCCAGGTCCTGTGTGCATCGCTCTGAATGGGCTCTTCCAGTGCTGTTGGCAGTGAGGTAAGTCTCCATCAGGGCCTGAGCTCACGGCTCTTGTTTGATGTAATAACTGCCGGAGCCGTTGCTCTCTTGGTCCGAGATGCCCTGCGAGAAGGTGAACTCGTCCACCTCTGGAGTTTCTTCCTTTATCTGCAGCGAGGCCTCTGGAAAAAAAAAAAACAAAAAAAAACAAAACAAGTAACACAGAAAGGTCAGTTCAGCTGGAATCACTCTTATACACATTTGTGCTTCTAGTTAATTTAGTGTCACGTTATCTTTTAGTAAACATAATATGATATGGACAACAGTATTGGGACACCTGACCATTACACCAACAATGACTTTAATGACTTTGTATTTGAATACATAGACTTTAATATAGAGTCCCCCACTGCAGCTAGAACAGCTTCCACTCTTCTTGGAAGGCTTTCCACAAAATTTGGGAGTTTCTGTGGTAATTTGTGCCCATTTATTCTGTAGAACATTTATGAGGTCAGGCACTGATGTTGGACGAGAAGGTCTGGATCACAATCTCCATTCCAGTTCATCCCAAAGGTGCTGGATGGGGTTGAGGTCAGGACTCTGGATGAGTTCAGTGTGGAAGAACTTGACTGGCCACACAGTCACGTCTTTATGGAGCTTGCTACTTAAAAAAACAAATCTAACAGCCATGTCTGTATGTTTTTCTACAGTACACCCCAGCATGTCTCTCATAAGATGTGGAGAACACCACAGCACCCCGTCCCTGAGGGACTGGTAATGAATTTACCTGAGTTGAGAGAGAACCCGTGCTCCACACCTGAGGTGGGAGGTCGCCTGGACCCAGGTGGGTGGGGTGGGAAAAAGGGTGGAGTCTGTTCTTCATCATCTGAGAAACTGCTCCTCCTCAGAGACCCCCCGAAACCAATCGGCCTCCTCCCAACCGGAATCTTCCTCTCTAAACACCAAGCCAAACTGAGGTTACCCAAGTTAGCTACAAAGTTCCACTCCACAGAGCCACAACCTTCTTTCCTTAGAGGGCAAATGTCTTCTATTGAGTTCAGTCCTGGTTTCTGCACTCCATGATAGAAACTAACCTACCTCACTTGTCAAACAAGTAATCACAATACCCTCTTAAATCCATCCTTAAGAGTCCTTCACCCGTGAATAAACTGCCAGCCTGCTCATTATCATGTAATCAAAACACCACCAGCTCTGCCACCAACATGACCAAATCAGACCATGACCAGACCAGACCAGGAGAACACTGTGTGATGTGAACACAAAGATGAGGTGGAAGGAAAGTGTGTCCCTTACTTTTCTTTTGTCCTTTGTACTGCTGAGCTTTCTTTTTCTGCTTTGTCACATTAGGAGGCGTGTCTCTTGTTGCTGAGGAAGAAATCAACAACAACAACAAAAAAAAATCATCATTGAACAGTAATAATCCCATTCACTTCTCACAATACCTCATATCAAACTGACCCTGCTACATAACCATGCTTCAGATCGTTAAAGTATATGACATCAGGGCTGCAATTAATGTTTGTTTGTGTAATTTAGCAACCTATTAACTATTATAGGATATATTGAACCAGTATGCCTTTTTGCAAAAAAAGCATTAAAGAACACTTATGTATACAACATGCTTTTTCCATAATTAACAAAGCTGATTGTCTTGTTGCTAAAGAAGAAAGTGGCAAAAAAGCATCAGTGAACAGTCAGAAACCTAACCATTTCTAACATCACCACCCCTTTATCATATAAAATCGAACCTTCTACAGAACAATGCTTCAGATCAGTAATGGATATGACATCAGAGTTGCAGTTAATGATTGTGTAATTTAGCAACTTATTAACGGTTATGGGACTTACTGAACCATTACGCCCTCGGCAAAAAAAAGCATTACCGAACACATTTAAACAACACGCTTCTTCCATAAGAGTCACCCGAATGGCTTTGTTGAGTAACTGCTGCAGCAATAGACCCTTTAAAAAGCTAAAGTAAACTAAAGCCGATACCAAAATTCAATCCAATTTCTCAAGCTGAAAGCAGCTTAAAGGTCATATGATGCTACAGTGATGTTGTGGAAGATTCACTCACTCTGTGCAGCAGGTGGTTGGAGCTGGTAGCCAGTGAGTTGACACCAGCCCACTGGGTAAAGGTCTGGAGACTCACAGTCCACCCACTGGTCGTATTCATCCTCCCAGCCATCGAAATGGATGCGCAGGAGTCTGTGAATGATCCTGGTCACAGTGGCTACGCACACCAAGCGGGGCTCCATCAGGTCTACTGCCTCCAGCTTCATCCCTTCACGGAAGCCATGATTTGGGACCTCCTGAAGAACATACGAATAAGAGTTTGGAAACAGGACCCAAACAGTGGAACGTTTTATGAGTCATCTACCAAAAATGGTATGGGCCTGCCAAACTCGATCTGAAATCATCCGAAGAAAACTACAACAGACATGGAAGACCGCACAATCTCCTGTTTTCTTTATGGTGACTTACTTTGTTAAAGAGCTTCACAGGGGCTGCTATTGAACCTGTTTCTCTGAGGTAGTCAAACCATTTGAATGGCAGTTTGGTGTACCCTGTGGATCAGGTCAAGATTCAAGACAATTCAAATGATTCAATCAACAACATGTGGCAGAGAAATTTGAATATTAAGGGAAAAAAATGCGTATTACCTCTTGGGGGTGTGAGCTCAATCTTGTTGATTTCACAGAAGCCTACAGGGAAGATGGAAGGAGAGGTGGAGTGATAGCAGAACCAGTCGGACCCATCTGCTGCTTCTGAGCCATCGATCCCAATCATGAGGTAACCATCTGCCAGCACCTGAAATAGGGAGAGTCAAGTCCAGATTGATTGACGTTTACATTCACTAATTAATTCCATATTTTGAGACATTCACCTACATTGCAATTTCTACACGTCATTACCTTTCTTACAGTAGCAACACATATAGCTGAAAGATTGAGAGGGTCTATTGCCTCCAGCTTCATGCCATCTTTAAACCATTCACCACTCTGGTCCACATCCTTCACCTGTTTTTTTTTTATCCCAAAACAGCCAGATAAACAATCAATCCGTCAGTAACTCATCAGAAAACAGGAGCTTTTCGTCAATAACTAAACAAAATGACCAAATTACCTTCAGAAATAGCTGGGAAGGAGCATCCATTAGGCCTTCGATTTTCTTTGTCACATCTAGATAAAAAGAAATTTCACTCAATATTATGTTTAATATGTTTTGTTTTCATACAATGCACAGTGAGCTGTCCACACACTCACAGCAGGTTAAATCTCACTCATACCTTATTTTATACTTCTTATTGCACCGTTTCCTATGTTTAACAAAGTTTTATGTCTGTTGCACTATATGTACACTGTAGAACCTAAGCTACGCCATTTCGTCTCTTTGTATACTTGTATATGAATGACTTAACACTACCAAAAGCAATGAAGCTGTAAACTGACCAGATCTTTTAAAGCGGTGTCCAATACTCCTCGACCAGCCAATAGAATGGATGAGTGGGCTAAACATGTGACACCAGAAGTCATCCGTGCCATCCTGACTCTCCTCATAGACCAATCGGAGACGACCGCCGATCACCTGCTCCACTAGGGCCACTCGCGTCCGGCACAGATGAGTCTTGTCCACTACCTCCACACGCATTAGCTTCTTAAATGGGTACTGCATACTCTCCTGCACCTGTCAATCAAGCAGCATTTTTCAGAACATGTCTAAAAACCTCTTTCCAACTACTGAGGTATAAAGAAGTCCTCATGCTTACAAATAATCAGATCTAATTTTTATGCCCACCGAACTAAATATTTTCAACAGTAATGCAACTTTTTTGACTAAAGGAGCCTGTTGAGAGACATATCTAATGAAGACCTGTGGATTTCACTTGCTCAAGTGTCATACTTGATGATAAAACACCTGTAAAGCTCTGGAAATGTGATATTCCTGTGCAGAACAGGCCAGAGCATGCTTACCTTTACAGCAAAGTCAGGTGGGAGAGTTTTAGCTCCAGTGAGTCGCTTCACAAGAAATGCTTTCCAGTTTGAGCACTTATGCTGAATTGCTACGGAGAAAAAGGGAACGAATCAAGTCCATGACAGCCAATTCAGCTCCATTCAGCTTAGCTTCTAAATGAACTACACCTTCAACGCTCTACTGATTGCTTACTTTTGGGAGGTACCAAGGGTTTTCCATTTGAGGCACACCACCCAACTGGATGGATTTCTGGTACACACAAATTACACCAGAAATCATGGCTCGAGTCGTTATCAAATCCCTCATAGCGCAGAAGAGCTTTGAAACCTGGAGAGAAGATGGAAACACATCATTCCTTGTTCTGCAAAACCTCAGCATCAGAATGCTGCGGGTTAGTTGTTAATTAGGGCCAAGAATTTCGCTTACCTGCCAATTTAACAATCCCTGCAATCCAGTAAACTTTGGTAGGGAGGTTTGTGTCAGAATTGAGGACCTCTACCCTCACTCCTTCAGTGACGTCACACCAAGAATTACCCATGGGTACCTGGAGAACAAAATGTACAAAAGAACAAATGTACTGAGACAAAACAAATTAAAATGAGGATTTTGATCATTAAAAGAAACACAAAAGGTGTTTTAGGATAATACACTAGTGTTTTAGAAAAATACTCACATGCTTGAAACAGCTTACTGGTGCCCCGACCAGGTTATTGCTACAAATATATCGACCCCAATCAAAGCCCTCAACAGGAACCACTACAGGAAAAGAAAAAATGCAGAAATATGTATGTCAACTTCACCACAAATGTCAACTGCATGCTCAGAGATGCAAAATGCTGGTGCTAACTACAAAAAAAATAATAAAAAAATCATAATCACAAGTGAAAACATCTTATATTTAGTCCATATCTACCCGTAATCTACTAGTAGATAATTTTACTTTAAGAAATAATGCTTTAAGAAACAAGCAAAACTATTTGCCAGTGGAGTTATTTTCTTACACAGTATTGATTGGTAAAAATGTTTAGACATACATTAAATAATCTAATGATATTTTTACAACAATCCCGAAATAAAACATGAAGATATGAACTAGACATAAGATATAACCTGGTTCATATCTGGTATAAACAAGTAATCTAGTATAATAAAGATATCGTTTTTCACAGCGCAATTATATCTCGAGTGGTCAGAGATTGGGGAAAATCATGTCTTACCTGATTTTGATTTAGATTGGCTCTGCTGATTTGCTTGATATTGTGCATAAGCTGCCAACTTTGCCATTAGAGGCTGTTTCTGTAAGACTTTCGCCTTTTTTGTTGGTGGTTTACCCTTCATGAGACACAAGCAACACACTCACAGCATTACATCTAAGAGCACTTTCAAAGCCATTAAAACCTGCTTACAGACCTGATCCTCCAATATCAAAATATAAATAAGAGAAGCAGCTACTTAAGAGTCATACTTACAAGCAGCTACTGTGTATGCTGGTTATACTGTCTATACTGCCATACTGTTTGCACAATTCTTTAAGAATGCATACTGAAGCTGCTATTTTCACTTGTTTCATACTGTTATACTTTTTATACTGGCTATACTGGTTATACTGCTTGCACAATCCTCTAAACCATTACACATTTTTTTCAATCACTGCACATTTTGTTTTACTTATATTTATATACAATGTACAGAGAGCTGTCCACACAGTCACGACAAGTTAAATCGCACTCATGTTATTCAATACGTCTTTATTTGCACTGTTTTGTTTGTTGCATAATGCCTGCTGTACACTATGTGCACACTGTGGAACCTGGGCATCACAATTTCGTCTCTCTGTACACTTGTATATGGTTGAGATGACAAAGTGTTTACACCCCACTTTCTCTTTGTCTTTGATTTAAGAGTTGACATAGAAAGAAGTTACCTGAAGTCGTGCCAGTATGCTGGCTTTTTTAGAATTGGAGGAGTAGCTTCTGGAGCAGGACACACTACAGAACCTCTTTGTTTTTGAGTAGAAAGCATCTCGTACTCCGACCATCCCGCACATCTCGCAAGTCGCTGTAAAAGTAAAAGAAAGAGAACACAAGGATCAGTGCACATGTATGTATAGCCTAAACTATCATTCTCTGAAGCAGGGCTGCCCTCTCCTGCCACTGTCACCTCTTACTGTGGCCTTTAATCTTGCCAAGGGATTAATAAAGTTTTAATCCATCCATCCATCTATCTATCTATCTCTCTATCTATCTCTATTAGTCATCTCCTCTGACCCAAAACGCCTCTTTGCATAACTTAACAAATGTACACATAATTCTCAGATACACTATAAATATACTCTACATATCCATCTTTTTTTAAAGCTCCTTAAGATCTTTTCCACCTGCCTCTGAATGTATTACTTTTTTTTTTTTACTTAATTCATTCAGAATTCTTTACTAACCATCCTATTTCCTTCAGATATTTGTCCAGTCTTTGTAATGTCATTCACGTGTGTACATGTGAAAGAAATAAAGAAACTAAAATAGTGATTCATGGTGGGGTTTTGTTTTTTCAAAAAAGGTGCAAAAAACATGGTGCCTTATTTATACATGATATCTGAATTTAATATTATATTTGTGCTACGAATTTCAGAATCTGAAAACTTTATTGATCCCGGAGGAAATTGCTTGTTATGACGGCACACACACACACACACACACACACACACACACACACAAACACACACACACACACACACACAAACTCTCTCACAAACACCCCCAC
>JBBJLS010000109.1:40447823-40467423 GCA_037577275.1 Bryconaethiops microstoma
TCAGTATACTGGTGGTGCTGAATGCTGAGTGGCTGGAACTCCTTTATCTAGGCTCCTTGTATCTTTAGGCACTTTGCGGCCTGTCGCAGTAAAACACTTGTTCCCATTTCTTTCATTTAATCTCCTCAATATGCCAAAGAGAAAATAGTCTGACAGGCATGAAGCTGTATTATTGCACCAACAAGGTGATTCAAAGCAAAATATAAAAAATGAGTTTTGCACAGTACTGTATATGTACGGACAATGTTTACACGTGAATGACAAAGAGGATTTACATAAAATAAAATCCACTGAACTTGACTGAACGCACCTCATATGAGCTGAAGCAGATGTTGCCTAGCTGTAGAATAGAAGACAGAATGGCCCAAATGGTGGCGATCTGATCTCCATGTAAACCAATTGTCTCCAAACAGCATACAAGAAGATGGAAGTCCTGCTGGTCATGCTTCCCTTGTAATTCACAGGCACCACCCTTTATCATCCATTAAAAGAAGATGACTACTGTAGATTATATCATTGGAACATAACCTTGCATCTCCAAAAATTTAACTTTACAGGAGAAGGAAAAAACATTGCAGCTTTTAATGTAAGTAAATGGAAAAAAAAAACATGTTTAAGTAGTGTTTAAGTAATTTTGGCCCGGTTCAACTGGTCCTTGCTTCGGCACAGTTGTAGTGGTCCTTTCAAAATCTACACAGCTTTAATAATCACACCTGGTTGAGATAGTAGTAAGTCTCAGCTCCTTGCAGATAAAGATCCTGCTTGGCCCAGGGATTCATCGCAGCCAGCAGCTCATAAAAAACATGATAGTTCCTTTCTTCATTGGCCTGCAGGACAGAAAAGATTTTATTGTTGATTTCTATCAAAACAACATGATTCACAGTTTTTAGAACATGATTACTGTGTTTTTTATAATGTTTATATATGGCATCAAATTTGAAACACTTCACAGAATTAAGTTCACTCAAAACTCAACTCCAACGTACATACAGCATGTAAATAATAAAACAATTATATTAATTACAGGCAAAATAAGTGTACCTGGAAGACGACTCGTGACTTCTCAAGGAGATACTTCGACAGCGAAGTCCCGACAACAACACCACTGACAAAAAGGTTAAAAGACATGTTCATTTTATGTCCATGGTCATCAGGAGCCTATATCTTATTAAACGGAATCCAGACTTACTGCCGTATGTGTATGTGTATGTATTTGCCAAAACGGCTAGAGTTGTTGTTGAGTATAGTTTTGGCATTGCCGAAGCTCTCTAAAATGGGCAAGACATCCATTGGCTGAGGAAACAAAAGAGTATATGGTTTTGACATTTTCAAGTCCCTCTCCTCTCAAACAAAACATGAAAAAAGTGCAGAACTGCATGTTTGGTTTGTTCCTAATACCTGTCGGAGGTTCTCATTTCTACTCTGATACATGGAGCTCAGATAGTGGACAATAAGTTTGGCTGCTTCAGTCTTCCCAGATCCACTCTGGCCACTGTGGGGGAGGTGAATATTTAATGGAACAGCAAGATACTCTGTGGGTCAGCGTTCACATGCACTGCTCTTAAGGAAGAGAATCAGAATGTCGCCGGTTCAGTCCCCATTGTGAGTAGAATTTAGGGCGGCTGGTAGCCTAGGGAGCTGTCCCTACGGTTGGAAGGTCATGGGTTCGAATTCCAGGACTGCCAAAGGCACCACTGAGGTAGCCTTGAGTAAGGTACCGTCCTCTCACACTGCTCCCTGGGTAACATTGTTGGATGCCCACTGCTTCTCTCAGGTGAATGGATTAAATGAAATCATAAGCTATAATTGACACACAGTGTAGTTCTAAGTTGCTAACTGTCTCCTATGCGATAACACAAATGGGGCAATATTATTAATTCTGGAAGGTTTTACCTCTCTTTCACACTTTACTCTTGTGTAATATTATACATATGTACAATATTATTTGTTATACATTTACATCCCTTTCCCGGTTACACTGCTGCATGGTTTACTTAATGTATTGTTTTACATTACAGCATTTAGCAGATGTTTTTATCCAAACCGACTTCCATTCCTTAACTACAGGGGGCAGTCTCCCTGGAGCAACTTGGGGTTAAGGGTCTTGCTCAGGAACCCATTGGTGGTATACCGAAGGTAGGATTCGAACCCATGACCCCCTGGTCCAGAGACAAGTATCCTACAAAACTAGGCTCCACCCCCCGAAGTGTTATATTACTACTGTTACATTACTGTATTGTCTATCTATTTTATTGTCTCTATTTTTACATCACATTCACACTGCTGTTACATTGCTATATTGTCTTTTTATTGTACAGGTTCTCTCATCTCTTGCACTTTGTTCAATGGTGTAACTGCCTCCGGTGTAATATCATACTTATGGTGCAGCACTAGTCACTCTGGAAGGTTCACATGCTGTCCACACTATACTGTTATATTACTTTATGGTACATTGCTGTGTACATCTGTTGTATTGTTCGCATTTTTTCTGTTGTTTGCATTTTTCCTGTGCTTTGTTGAATGTTGCTATATGCTGCAGCGTGGCCCATGGAGAATGTACATATTCACAGCTGCTGATGACAATAAAGTAACCTTGAACCTTGAAATGCAGAAAACAAATTTCACACAGTTCACACTTTGTGCTGTGGTGTGTTCATGCGTGACAAAATGTTCACTTCCACTTCAACTCTGTTGGATATCTGTAAAATAAAATAGGTCTCTTACCTTATGACAATGCATTGCTCTTGGGTAGAGTTTTGGGACTGGCAAAAGGCAGCGTCCGCGATGGCGTACACATGTCTATTCAACATAAGACAAAGAACATAAGACAAAGAAATCATTCCAGGAATGGAACTGATAGTCATCATGTTTGTTTCCAGTCATTCAGAAAACAAAGGGACATACGCTGACTACTTACGGTGGGTTATGGTGCTTCTCCTTGCATTGGTACTGCTGTCTCAGTTCCTCTGTGTAAATGTTCAGAGGCATGAAGGGATTGACTGACAACAGCATATTGCCAATATACGTCTGTTGCAATCAGAAAAATAGAAACAGAGTCTATTGAAACAGTTCAGATGCCTGAGTGTAGTCACGTAGCTTATTGTTGAGGAAAGCTAATGCCTACATAAATGCAATCCCGATGAAATCGTTTCTTCAGATTCAGCAGCACTGAACTCTCGCAAACTTCTCTGCAAACAAATGGGTTTAAGTCAGTTTAGGTCATATGTATAAATGTATAAATGAACAGGATCAAATATTTTTCCTAGGTGAGGTGACACAGGTGAATTCAGGTGGAACTCAGAGGCTGTTTTTTTTTAATTACGTTACATTACATTACATTCTTTTGCCGGACGCTTTTATCCAAAGCGATTTATAGTACGCTGTAGGACAATGGGAGAACCAGAGGAGAGTACTAAGAGAGTTCTGAATCTTTAACCCTTAGAACATGAGCAGCAAAGGTCTGTGCTGACGGTGCAACAAATGGTATATTGTTGTCATTGGGTCAAACAAGTCTTTACACGAAAGTTTGGTTTGTGTTGATGCTCGAGGTGTCAGACGCGAATAAATATGAACGAAAATTTATTTTATTTTAGGTCTCAGAAACAAACAGTATTGACACAAGATTTTTTAACCCGAGAGAACTTTCAGGATAGTCTCCGCCTACAAGTGGGTGGGGAAAACCCACAGAGGGAGGGGCTCCAGAGAGCGGCGGCGTGCCGAGAGAAAGAGCAGCAAACGGCAAGCGTGTGGGAGAACAAACACCGGTTTTAGACTGTTTTACACTGTTTATATTAGTTGAAATCAGATTTTACTGATACATTCTGAGCTCTAAGGGTTAAGTAGGGAATAGTGCAAGGAGATGCAAGCTTATTTAGATAGAAGAACTAGAGGATAGATCATCAGGAGAGGAGGTGATCTCTGAATAGAGGAGTCTTCAGGAGGTTCTTGAAGATAGAGAGGGATTCCGTTTTGACTCACTGCAGTTGTGACAAGTCCTCCACTTCATCCAACTCCACAGTTTGGCTGCTTCCTGGCATGAGGACCTGGGGTAGACAGGGGTGAGCAGTAGATTTCTGTGACATGTGAGGATAATAACAGCTCATACTCACCATGATCTTGCAGCAGCCCCACAGCAAACAGCGCAGCAGTTACAGGACAGACACTGTTGTACAGTACGGTATCAGGAGTACACTGTACCAGCATGCCACAGAGCTGTAACCTCCATGCTTGCAACGTAAGCCATTGTGATAACATCACAGACGAAAGGCAAATGTACACACAACTAATTAACAGAGCACAAGATAAAGCAGGACACGTCCAAATCAGTTATTATTCATAATAGCACGACCTGCTTAAACAATGACAAATACATGCACGTTTTATACCTGAGTGCTGTTGAGTCTGCCTTCCAACATATTTTGAGTAGGATCCTCAGACTCCCATGGGCCCCTACCATTGTTGACAGGTAATGACTGAGCATGGTCGTCATCTTGATACAAAGTCCTCCTTGTGAGCTTCTCTACAGTTTGGTGTGGCAGCAGATTTTCACTGCGAAGCCAGTCCTGAGGATCACCACACATTTGGCGATTCTGAGCCCAATGGAGCTCCCTGGTTGAAGGGAAACCATCCTCACCCATCAGTTCAGCCACTTCTCGATCTGCTTCCTCTTCATAAAAGGATGTCCCCACACCATCTCTCCAAAGCTCAGGCTCTGTAGATGGAACTGCCTGGTTTCTCTCATTTTGCTGCCCGTCTCTGCTTTGTCCACCACCTCCCAGTAGAGATTTGGACATGGATAGTTTACTAAGATTTACCTGTGAGCCCCCAAGCTTTCCCTTTGCTGCATGCAGGACACTGATGTTCTCTTTGTTGCCTAATGTTGGTGTTTTTATGTCTGCTTTGGCCTCTTTTATACCTTCAAACATGTGTTCTTCAGAGTTGCCAGTTCTCTCTGGTCGACTAGCGGTGTTGATCTTTTTAACAGGCTTGAGCAGACTGAAGTCTGGCTTCACTGGAAGCACCAGGCGAGCGCCAGGCTTTGGCGGTTTACGCTCTGGAGAGGCATCACTGCCCGTGCTGGTGCTAGCAGCAGGAACTGAAGCATTTTTAGCCTTGCCAACTTTGTTCATTCTGGGGAAGACAATTGCATATTTGGCATCACCTGAGTTGGCATTTTCTTCTGGATCTTGAGGAGATGAACGAGGATCATCAGAAACATTTCCAAGGCCCTCAGTGGAGTCACCCTGGGTATTTGCCATCTCTTTTGTCTTTGCATCTTCTCTGGCTGTCTTATTAGCCTTTAGAGTGGTGCCAGCCATCTTCATGGCCATCCTGTGGCGAAGAAGACTCTTCTTGGTCTTTGTTCTGGACTTCTTACTGTTTAGGACCAGAGCAGGCAACCATTTTGAAACTCCAATTGCTTGTGTGACAGCTGATAGCTTTCGTCGGACACTAAAGCTCCTGGGCATCTTCTTCTGTACCCAGCCTGAGACACGGCGCAAGGTAGCCATTCCTCTCTTCCGTGCTAGCAAACGCTCTGTTGATTTCGAGGACACTGCTTCTTCAGTCTCTGCTGTTTCACCATCATCTTTCTTCTTCTTTGCTTGGTTGCTCAGTGAAGCAATCTTGACTTTTCCAATGGCCAATCTTGTGTTATCGGACTGAATGCTTGGTTTTTGTTTCTCTACAATTTCTTCATTTATTTTGTCTACTGTTAATTGATCTTCCTTGGATGCTGCTTTATTTCCATCATCATTACCTTTTCCTTTTATTGTAAATAACATTCGGGAGGGTTTGTTGAGTAAACCTTTGGGTTTTTTCGATGAAACCACAGCCTCTTCTTCCTTCTGGATCTCTCCTTTCTTATTTAGTGTCTTTGTTTTGCTTGCCAGCTGTAAAATCTGTGACTTTCCCTTCACCGCATCCGTCTTACTGAGAGTCACTCTTTTTATCGGACTTTGTTCTGAAGGTACAGAGTCTTCCTCAGGCTTTTCTTCTGGACCAGGTTCTTTCTTCCGCAGTATCTTAGATTTCAGCATCTTTTTCTGACTTGGGAGGTGTGAAGTCAGGCTGAGTGGTAGTGGCTTCTTGGATGGAAGAGTAGTTTCCTCCTTTTTGTCTTCAGTATCACTGATTTCCTCTGGAAGTTCTGTTTCCTCCTCACTACTAATGGGCTCGTCCTTAGACTCTACTTTACTTTCACTCCCTGAAGATTCATCTACAGCCTCCTTTATTTTCTCTTTTTCTTCCTCTTCTCCTTCATTCACCTCTTCCCCTGTCTCTGTCTCTAATATTTCCTCCTCACTGCTCACTTTACTTGCTTCAGTCTCGGCAGTCTCTTCCCCTAATTCTGACTCCTCCTCTTTCTCTTCTTCACTTGAGTCCTCACTCTGCTGTTCAGACTTCTCATTTTCAGTCTCAGTTTCATCCTCCTCTGAGTCCTGTACCCTAAGACCTCGCCTTTTTCCACGTTTCTCAGGTGTTTTGGTGGTTGCTTTGGTTTGGGGAGTTTTTGAATTGGGTTTGGATTTGACAGCCTTACCTTTGCCTCTCTTCCCTTTGATTTCATTACTAGCCTCCTCAGAAGGTAATACTTTGCCATTTTGTTGCTTCCCTCTTCTTACTCTTTTAGGAAGTTCGGTTTCTTCATCTTGTATCTTCTCAGCTGGGTCCAGCTTTCCATTTTTACCCTCATCTTTTTTGCCCTTCCCTTTAGTGACTTTATCTACTTTTTTGGCTTGTTCTTCACCACCCTTATCCTTTCTTCTTCTAGTCCTGTTCTCAGTGGTATCTTGAGAAATTTTGGTAACTGTCTTCCCCCCTTTCTTACTTTCAACTGGTTCTTCCTTTACCTTCTTGCTTTCTTCTGCATTCTGTTTACCCCCTCTTGCCTTTCTTGGCGATTTGGCAGGAGACATAATGTAGAATTAAATTTGCATGATTTTGCCTCTTCTTCAGTTTTCCAGATGTCAGGATGTTTCACTTGTAACCTGTAGATTTGTACATATTTGTGAGATATCAAAACTTTTAAACATGTTACTGTCAGTTGAGTTTTTGTTGCTACTCACAGTTTACAATTGACTTTATTTCAACTTTTTTTGTTGACATTGTGACCTGAAACAGTAAAAAGACCCAATAGTAGGAGGTGGACAAGATCATATGTCATGTCTGTCAGCTAAAGGTGAAAGGTGTGCTTGACCCAGTGGTCATCATTAGTGCTAGGTTTCAGTCATTCAGCCCATGATCCTGCCTGTAAAACTGTTCAGGTCAAGATCTTAACTATTCATCAGTGAATAACAATTAGTCCATCAACTCTATGATTCTTATAGTTAATGCAAAATTCCAGAATACACTGCATGAATGGATTTCAAATGCATTTGCATAAAATCTTCCCTGTAATAAGTTTTATTTCTTCCCATTACCTCAAAATACAGAGGATTCTACACATATTTTGGGATTGAATCATCAAATTCTGTTCATAATACAAAGTCTCTTGGGTGCCCAAACAGTAACTTGTGCCAGTGTAGTACTTACTTGTCTTCTTAGGTGCACTGCAGGCATGGTGGGGGTCTGGTGAGCTTTTCTGCTTGTCCTGAGCTGTTGGTATCGCTGACACACATCAAGGGTTGAACTCGCTTTGGGACACAAACACCTATGCAGTCTCTCCAAAACAGATGCAGATACACAAGCACGAGCGCTCAAGGGGTCTTGTGAATAATTCATGTTTGCATGCCAGCCCATGCAGTTATAAGCCCATTCATATCGGCAGCTGGTGAACAGACTCTGGAAAGGTGAGAGGCAGTGCTGAACGAGTGACAAAAGGTGCTGATACATGAGAGAGGGAGGCACAGGGAGAGGCATGCCGAGGGAAAATTCCAGTACTGCATCTGTAAAGATCTATAGAAGTTCCTCACTATAGAAAAACCTCACTTTTTCCTCAGTAGTTACAGGCTACTGAAAGTATGAGAGTATCATCAGTGAAAAAATAAGTGCAAAAGTCATTTTACCTGAACATCCATCTGTGAAATCAATCTGGGTGCTACATCGTTTCATTATGTGCAATATATTATAATTAATACGTGCAATGGTATTATCATGTGAAATATCACTACGTCAATATTATTTACGTACTACTATTATCTAATACATACATTAATGGATTCGGTATAGACAACAAGTCCTAAGCACCATTTACGTTGCTAGTAATTCGCTTAACTGTAAGATTCATTTAGACATCATATTTTATTTTTCATTGTTTTTGTGTGTCTTTACAACTGTAACATTAGCCTCCAGGGTGAATAAAAGTTTTCTGATTCTGATTCTGATTCTGAAATGACTGCATTGCTTCTTTACTGTAAAATCAGGATGGAAATCACTGCTGAATAAAATACTGTTCATGTTAATGTTCTAAAAAAAAAACTGCCGGTTACAAAAATGATTGTGTTTATTTACGCAGCTACACATTAGCACAATATTTTTATATTTTACTTTGTGACAAAGTGTAAATATACATGAAGAAAGTGGCCATTTGTGGTTATAATCACTACGGAGCAGAGACAGTGAATTCAGGCCCAGAAAGTAAAAAGATTCCGCTCCAACAGTTTATCTTCTCTAATTAGTCCAAACCAGCTGCAGGGGTGGCCAGACCAATTGGAACAGATTCCTGGACAAGCTATTTACTTTCTGTCCACTTCTACTCAATATTGTTAAGTGTTTGTCATATCTGAATGCTGTGTGCTCTGCAATGACTGATTCAAAGAGAGTATGTTACAGTTTAGGGTGAGTGGAAAACCTACTGCTACAAATAATGCCTTTAAAAATACTACTTCGAGAAATGAGAATTGACTCTGATTAATGGTCACAGCATGAGTGCATTTTACTAAAAACTGAACAGCTGACACTTGAAATGACTGGGAAATGGCAAGCTTGGACACTGCGGGACTGTCTTGCTCAATAATGCAGTGGCTATTGTCTTGTTCTACTCACCTGTCTTAAAAATGTACTGCTTCTAAGTCAGCCTTAACCAAAGTATTAAATAATGGCATTAAACAGAATTCCATAACTCATGCATTACAAGCTTCTGGCCCGTGGTACCCCTCATTTCTTTGGCTGTTCAGTAAGAAAGAAAAAGCCTGGCAATGGGTTCAAATGTCTTTAAAGTGTTTGAGCAAAGCTGATTATACAACAAAGTGAGTTTTAATAATAGATTATGAAACTCTTGCATGTGCATGTATGACAACTGATCTCACCTGGAGCCACTTCTTCACACAGGGGACCAGACCTGAAACTCCTTCACCACAGGAAACACACTGCAAAGATTAAGAAGTTGACACCAAGGGCATTCAGCAATTTAATTCCATTATTAGTTGGCCATTTACAACACACACACTATATGGACAAAAGTATAGGGACACACCTCTTAATTATTGAATTCAGGTGGTCCCTTCCTTTCAGTGATGGACAATCTTAATGCTACAGCAAACCAAGACATTTTGGACAGCGCCATGCTTCCAACTTTGTGGACACAGTTTGGGGGAGAACCTGTTCCAGCATGACTGTGTCTCAGTGCATAAAGCAGCTCCATAAAGACGTGCTGGAGGAGTTCAGTGTAGAAGAACTGGACCGGTCCTGACCTCAACCCCATCCAGCACCTTTGGGATGAACTGGAACGGAGGTTGTGATCCAGACCTTCTCGTCCAACATCAGTGTCTGACCTCATAAATGCTACGGAATGAATGGACACAAATTCCCACAGAAACTCCAAAATCTTGTGGACTGTCCTCTCGCTCTCTGTCTCCAGGATGACCAGAGGAGGATGGGTTCACCTCTCGGTTCCTCCTGAGGTTTCTTCGTCCAGCTTTAAGGAGTTTTTCTTCTCACCTCTGTCACCTTTGGCTCACTAGGGGCTCAGACCTTGATTCTTTAAAGCTTATATTGGTTTTAAAAAGTGCTATATAAAAAATTTAATTTAACTAATTGAATTAATTACTTAAAAACATGGATTCATTGTAATTACAGATTCTGCATAACTGGGACAGTTTCCATTTGTGTCAGAATGGATGCTAAAACATTTTTCATTAGTGGTCTTGGTTGCTCCTGTGAGTTGCTGGATTTCCTCATGCTGTTTTCCAGCTTTCTCAGCAGCAGGACAAACGATCAATTTGTCACCATTACTACTCAATGTGTCCATTTATCTTTTCTCTCTGTTCTCAATGTTAAAAGTCTTTATGTGTAATTTTTAGTGTTAAATTTGACAAATGGACTCGGTGTGAAAAGATCTCAAGACGACTAAAGATTAACTCTTGTCTCTAATGGGATTTTCTTTGTGCCAGGACTCCACTCACACTGGCAAGTCAGTGCTGTGCACATAAAGCAAGTAAATGCTTATGTGCAGTTATCTATAGATTGATGGATCAGATCACAGAAAGCTCATGCATTAATTAATTAATTAATTAATTACATGGCTGTTATATTAATGACCAATTATTCATTAAGGGATCTCGGTCCTTCCCTGTCCACATTTTTATGTTTTTCATCTTTTTATTAATTAACTAAACCATTATTAATTCATTAATAAGCCAATGTTCTACACTCGTAAACATAAAGAAGCTAAAAGGGATCATTTGTGTTTTGCTGACTGTTTTTTGTAGAACCATGTTTGCAAATGAGAAATGTGTTTGAGAAAAACCTTTTAAAAGTTTTAAAGAACCTTCACATAATGTAAAGGGTATAGAAAGAACTGCTAAACTGGTAGAGAACATGATGTAAAGGTTGCTTGAGCCTTTAAACACTTAACACTCAACACTCAGCAAATTAAGCTACCTTTTCTATGACATGTTTGTGGCACATTTTTAAAGACTGTAGATGAAGGAAAGCACAAAAATGTGTTCAAGGTTGAGTAACTGGGACTGGGAACCCTTTGCGTAGCCCCTTCTTTAGACTATACAAAAATAGAGAGTCCACTCACCTCTGTTAAACAGCAATTATTGTACAGTTGCCTTGAGCAAAAGAATTGTCAACATGTGAGAGCTCATTAAAATGTACAAATCCCTTAATATATGGTGTGTAAAGGTTACACAGTAACCTTACACTGCATTCATTTATTTCCCACCTCCATTCCAAGAGGCATAGCCCAAACAGTGTTTTGGCTTTGTAATATTGTTGACCATTGAAGAGAGTCACTCCCAGCATCATGGGTAGCAGTCATGATGACACATTATCTGATATGAAAGCTGAAACTGTTGGGCTTGAACACCTCCAGCTGCAACTGGATCCTGGACCTCTTGAGTGGGACACCTCGGTCAGAATCGGGAGCTCCTGCACCACCACACTGAGCATCATGGCCCCCCAGGGCTGTGGGCTCCACCACTGGTCAAGCTGCTGTCCCATGATTGTATGGCTTGCATAGCTCGAACTGCATCATCAAGTTCACTGATGACACAGCTGTGGTGCGTTTGATCACTGGGGATGTGATCAGCGTGCAATGACAAACAAACTGGTGCAGAACCAACAACCTGTCTCTAAAGGGGGATATGACAAAAGAGATGGCTGTTGCACCTTTGAGAAATAGGTCAAGAGCACCAAGTTCCTGGGAGTTCACATCACAGAGACCTTCACAGATACCCTCAGCACCAGCTCCATTGCAAAGAGAGCTTTTCACTATTTTCTGTGGAGACTAAGGTGATCCCACTCCCGACCTCATGCTCACTGCATTCTACAGAGGGACTAAAAAGAGCACCCTGAGCAGCTTCATCACAACCTGATGAGAAAACTGCTCCGCCTTGAACCACCAGACCCTAGAGCAGGTAATAAGGATATCTGAGAAGATCATTGGGATCTCTCTCCCCACTTGTTGCATCTGCTGTCTGGCAGGCCTTCACTGCCAGGATGGGAAACAGGTTCTTCCCCTAGGCCACCAAACAAAGACTAATCCAGAACCATTCTTACACACCACTGAACTTTTTCTCACTACTAAACACACACGCACACACAGCCTTACGCTGTTATCCCAAAAAACAAGAACCACACGCAAACTGCTACCGCTCCCCCACAAACAGTCACTATTTTACCACTCCCTTAATCATATACTGTTATATATGTTTGACATTTTATATTATAAGTTTCAGGTAATTCTTGCACAGTAATATACTCTCGCTATTCCTTACCTGAAAAAAACCCCGCATTGTTATAATCACCCAACCGCTGGAAATTTGTACCTTACATAAAGCTGTTTTCACACTCTGTACTGTTTCTGTTTCTTTTTGGCTGCATCGTACGCTCCCCCATCCTGTTCTATTGTAAGGTTTACTGTTGTGTTTTACGGTTCTTCTTCCTGCACTCTGTGTAATCCTGTCTGCACTTGTGTAGCGTTGTGTTGCTTTATGTTGCACCATGGTTCTGGAGAAACGTTGTATTAAGTCACTGTGCTCTGTAGATGGTTGAAATGACAATAAATATATCTGACATGATTTGACTAGAGGGCCTGGCTTGCCTTGATAACCACTGCCCCCTTCCCAGCCCACGTCCTTCCCTATAGCACAATATGCAGCTTAGTCACCTAATTACTATGAATAACTCTATTTCCTCTATTTTACATCATGTGAAAATGCCACCTGCCCTTTACATTGTGTGAAAAATTAATGATGAATAGGTCCATAGAAAGAGTTTAATGTTTTTGCCAGAAAACCCCTTTGGGTGGCTCCAAACATCCTCCGCCTGTCTCATGAATGCATAGTGATGTTTTTAAACCACACGAGTTCCAGTTCCAGCAGTAAAAGAAACAGTACTGCTGTACCAATAGAGACCTAAAGTAAGACTCAGTCTACCAATTTAAAGCTGGACATTTGCTGTACATCAACAGGGTATCGAACTGGACAATCACTGTGAAACATTCAAACATTGAATCAGCTTTTAAATTTTAAAATAATAATTTCATTACAACATTGACCTGGCCGTTAATATTGAAATCACACTGAAAAGCAAAAACATGAAAGCCAAATGAACAACAAAATATACTAATTCACTAATGAAAAAGTGTCTACAGACGTTTGAATATAGACGGTGGATCTCCAAAGTCTACTTGATGAGTATTTGATTCCTCTCTCCTCTGTCCTTCCACCCGTCACCCAGAAATTGACTGAAATGTTTAATTATGTATCGGTTATTTAAATGTGCTCAGTGGAATTGAGGAGCAAGGAGAGGGGATGCCTCCAGAGCGAATATATACATGTGCATCAGAAGTGGAAGATTATTTTACTGCAGGTCTGTGGAACATACAATTTCTTTGCCTTGTGCTTTGCCTTGTGATTAATGTTCATTTGAGGGGATTCGGCAAAAGAGTGATTCATATAATTCAATTAATGTATTTGAATTTCAGATCTATTTCTGAGGATGAAACCTGAACGCAGGTGTAAAACAAAGCTGATTTAACATCAGCAGCATTTTCTCCAACAAATTTCACACCTTGACAGTCTTGGCAGACCATTTTGACTATATAGACAAAAGTACTGCTCATTACACCAACAGGGACTTTAATGACACTGATGTTGGACGAGAAGGCCTTGCTCACAATCTCTGTTCCAGTTCATCCCAAAGGTGCTGGATGGGGTTGAGGTCAGGACTCTGCACTGAGACACAGTCATGCTAGAATAGGAAAGGTTCCTCCCCAAACTGTGTCCACAAAGTTGGAAGCATGGTGTTGTCCAAAATGTCTTGGTATTCTGAAGCATTAAAACTGACCTTCACTGGACGTAAGGAGGCTAGCCCAAACCCTGGAAAACAGGTTTGTCCCCATACTTTTGTCCATATTGTTTAACACTAGTGAGGAGGGCTCCATAGGACAGTGATGAGAATTCCGACTCTGAATCTGGATCATTCGGCTCAGCTCACCAAAGAGTCGACTCTTCCATCTCCCGAACAGCTCTTCATTTGACCATTTCTGCCTTTTATAATTCAGCTGGAGGTCTGTTTTGATCTGTTATTAGAATGTTTGAACTTATAAATATTGAATTATTCAATGTAATAATTGAATAATTAAATTATAATTTTATACTACTGTATTAAAAAAACAAAAATACACAGTACTGCAGCGGCCTGTCTTTCAGAGGGAGAAAATACACTATATGAACAAAAGTACTGGGACACACCTTTTTAATTCTTGAATTCAGGTGGCCCCTTACCAACATACCCATACATTTTGGACAACGTCATGTTTCCAACCTTCTGCACACAAATTTTAGGAAGAACCCTTTCTATTCCAGCATGACTGTGTCCCAGTGCACAAAGCGAGCTCCATAAAGACGTGGCTGGATAAGTTCAGTGTGAAAGAACTTGACTGGCCACACAGAGCCCTGACCTCAATCACATCCAACACCTTTGGGATGAACTGGAACGGAGATTGCATTTATGAGGTCAGTGCCTGACCTCATAAATGCTCTACAGAATGAATGACACTCCAAAATCTTTAAAGAAGCTGTTATGACCTTACTCCATATTAACGTTTATGTATTCGAATGTAGTAGCATTATAGTCCCTGTTGGTGAAATGTTCAGGCGTCCCAATACTTTTGTCCACATAGTGTACTTCTCAAAGATAGGACGAATTTATGACTTTTATTTTGAAACAACCATGTTCTAAAGCCCATTGGGTGGCCTTTAACTGATCCCAGGCCAGCTCTTACCTGAATAAGAGTGCAGTGTCTGGACTCGGTGCTTTGTTTACATTCCCTGTTTCAATGAAAATCGAAAGGTTGCGAGTCTGCAGGTAAATTCTGTACCTGTTTATACAGCATATTTAATATTTACGTATTATATTTATTCATATTTACCATAAGTGCACGTTTAAGACATTTTTCTGTGTCGCTTTACTGGTTTTAGCTACCTTCAGCTACTGAACTTGCAAGCTTGGATGATTGGTTGATAAACTTGCTTTGTATTTTGATTTACAGTCACGTTTTATGAGTAAAATGCTGTTCATCTGCTTTATTTGTAAAAGAATTAGGTGGAGTTTAGCAAACTGGTTAAAAATTCCGTTCGTAGCTGTCAAGTGTTGCTATAAGCAACGAAGTTTTGTTAAATACTGCAAATTAGTTTTCCATTAAACATTCACTTTAGATTAATTAAACTAAATTAAAGCTGGCTTGCTTGTCACGGCCTGATATTTACAGTTAGCTGACAGGAAAGTGAGGTTTCGCCTTTATCTCATCTCAGATCAGTTTTGTCCGTTTGCCTCACAGTGGATTCAGCTCCTACCTGAGTGCTGTGCCTAGGACCCTATGCCAGGGTCTTGTTCTATGAAACAGGATTAAGGGAAAGTCTGTCTTACTCTCCGTTACTCTCCGTTGAAATAAGTCAGACTTTCCCTTAATCCTGTTTCATAGAACAAGACCCTGGTCTCTTGCCTTTGTTTACATTTCATTCAATGAAAGTTGACAGTCTTGCAGGTGAAATTATTCACTTTATACAAGTAGAAAGGCATATTTCATATTTACAGTCATAAACAGGAGTGTTTATCTAGGATAACCAACTAGTACGAGTTCAGGACATTAGTTTTACTGGTTTACCTGTATATAACCCACTGCTTCACTACCAACTGGGTGCCAAACTTCGTTGTCAAACCTGCTTTGTATTTTTTATGACAGTTGGAAAAAAAAACGATTGTTTACAAGTGCAAGGATGTGGTGGAGTTTAGTTAACTAGCTACTCAGTTAACTTTGCTGTGTAGTTTGGCTGGTTTGTAAGTAAGTTATTTTTCCTTACTTTAGTTCACATCAAAAAATTACAGCTAAATTGTGTGACTTTCTTGGGGCAGCTGGTGGTCTGCGTGTTAGGGTGTTGCCATGCGATCAGCAGGTTTTGGGTTTGAATCCCATGACTGCCAGTGGCACCAGTGAGGTTCCCTTGAGCAAGATGCCTTTCCCACACACTGCTCCCAGGCACTGTGATTCTGGCTGCCTGCTGCTTTACATGGTGAAGGGGTTAAAAGCAGAGAAAGAGTTTCACTGTTCACACTGTGTGCTGTGCTGTGGTGTGTTCACGCATGAGTATAAGGGGTCACTTTACTTTACTTTACTTTAACTGATCTAGCTGACAGGACAGTGAGGTTGGTGATGGATTTCACCGAGTGCTTTGAGGACACCTGCTCTGCAGTGGCCCTTGCGGCCAGACAAGGAGATGTCAGACGGGTGCAGAAGCTCCTGAGAAGAGGCTACGCGGTGGATGTGAAAGACAACCGTGGCTGGAACGCTTTGCACGAATCTGCAGCTTCTGGTTCTGCACAGTGTGTTCGTCTCCTGCTCAGCGCTGCAGGTGAGACGCTTTAAACTGATTAGCTTTTGGCTAAATTGCTGTGCAGAATGTCATAAGATAAGATAATCCTTTATTAGTCCCACAGGTAGGAAATTTGCATTGTTACAACAGCAAAGTGGAAAGAACAAGAGAAGAAAACAGAAGCAGCATAAACAAATGAATAAAAACTACACAACACAACAGTATAATATAAAAAGTACACTATACAAATATAATGAATATATAAATTTAGAAGTGTGCGGGTATGTTTAGGAGTATACATGTATATAAGATATTTATATACCTATAAATATATTTACACAGTGGATATGTACGTATGTACACAATGGAGTGTCCTCAGGTGCCTGATAGGAGCAGACATTAAAGGAAACACAGTAATAATGCACCAGAAAAACTGCACATTGCACTAAGTGATATTGTACCAGAAAGATTGTAGATGTCATGAAACCAGTACTGTTTGTCCTTCCAACTCTAGTTTAGGTGTAACTTCGTGCCTGTTTGTAGTAAAGTCACTTATTGAAACCATCATATTTTGAGTTAGTTATTGCCATGTCTGCCTCTGGAATACTGATATAGCAAAAGGCTGCAATATTCAATTAAGCCTCTAACCAATCACAGTGTTTCTGACACCGTTGACCAATCACAGCTCCAAGTGAGTTTCCTGCTGAATCCAACAAAAGCCTAATTACTTTAATCTTTAACGATTAAAGGTGTCGGCAAATTGGTGCATGAATAGGCTAAACTGCTGTAGCCAGTATAAGGAGATTATTATATTAAAATGTTGGTTCTGTGACATCACAAGACCTGTGAACTGAAATTTTTTTAAATCTTATTTTCCATATATGAACTGTATTCTGGAAAAGTGATTATATGGGCCCTTTAATATCTTAAAAGGCGTGACACTCACAGCCCTAGTGTCTGATATACGGATTGTTATGTCTTGATACTGTACTTAAATTGCGGCTTCTTTAGTTAGGACTGGCCTGGTTTATTTGAATACTTTATTCGGAATTCTGTTCAATAATTAATATTTAGAACATTCAAAAGTTTAATCTTTTTTTTCAAGCCACAAAAAGGTGTTGTGACTTATCGATATGCCCCACTTAGTGTTTCTGTGCAGGTTGCAGACCCACAGCCACGGTTATTTCAAGTTACTTTATTTGTACCTGCAGGTACATTCTGTTTACAGTGAATAGTCATCATCCATAGACATACATGTTACAGACACTTATCCCACATCAGTCTTACACAGACAAATAATTCAGTAACTATAAAATATAACACAATACCGTTTAAATACAATAAAATAGAATACTGTTTTACTGTAACAGTAACTTTTTATTTGTGTGATGATTGTTGGAATTAAAGTGTTTTTTTTTTAATCATTTTGTTCTATTCCTTGGGGCCGTAAACCTACAACCAGAGGGAAGAAGCTGATCCCCAGTGTGTAAAGAGTGGGAGCTATTTCTTAAAACTGAGCTTATTATTCTATACAGGTCCTCCAGATTAACCTGTGTCTCACATGTCAGCCTAATGGACCGCTTACATATTTGATTAAGTAAATTTTGGTTAGGTTTAGAAAAGAACTAAAACCGGGATCTCAGAGCCTCAGACTTATATGTTGGGTGAATTCCGGCAGTGGACGAGGAGGGGACACCATTTTTTGCCACTGCTTGTACTGCAGCTAATTAAAACCCTGATGGTGATGAGTAAAATAATAATTTACCACCCTTACCACCTGGCCAAGCTGTGTTTGAAGGAAAGACTGTAATCATGGTGAGGAACAACATACGGCACCTGAACAGCTGGTCTTCAATGTCAATTGTCAATATTTTTTTAAATACACTGGTTAATTATGAAATGTCAAAATAACATTTTATGGATGATTTTGATAAAAGGTGTGTAAATATTCATTTATAAACACCAGCAAATATTTGAAGCATATAAAATGGTATTTGATTCAATGTAGGACATTTGTTAGTGAACCACAACATGGTATCCTAAGTGCAGCAAAGGGTTTGAAAACTGTGTATTATCTTAACACTGTGGTTAATGTAGACGGTCAAGCTACATAATGACCAATTCTATCTGTCATGTCAGCCAACTGCGAAGACTATGTCAACTCCCTGACACACAACTCTGAAACACCCCTGTATTTTGCGGCGAAGAACGGACACATCCGAGCAGTTAACCGACTTATAAAAGGAGGTGCAGATCTCAATAAGATGTCCAATGACCTCTCCTGCCCCCTCTTTGCAGGTAAGTTAAAACGTTTTGGGCATATATAGCTCACATGTCAGGATAATTTGTGTCCTGGATCATTTACTGTTTCAATATTGCTTTTCCTGCTTTGTGTCAAGCTGTGGACGGTGGACATAAAGAAGTAGTGGAGCTGCTGGTCAGTAAAGGTGCTGAGGTCAATGGAACTCATTCCACCTCTGGCTGGTCTTGTCTTCATCAAGCAGTTTACAAGGTACTGACTGGAGACCTTCTATATCTGTTCAAGTCATTGGTTGCATAGTACACGACTGAATTATTAAACCTAGAAAGCATGAGCAGTGAAAGTCATTCTCGCAACATTCCCAGGGCCACACAGAGATTGTGAAATTCCTGGTGAGTGTGTGTTGGCTGGAGGCTGTGGATGACTATGGGATCACGCCATTATTTGTTGCTGCACAGTATGGACG
The DNA here is from genome assembly GCA_037577275.1 of Bryconaethiops microstoma. Taxonomy (NCBI): domain Eukaryota; kingdom Metazoa; phylum Chordata; class Actinopteri; order Characiformes; family Alestidae; genus Bryconaethiops; species Bryconaethiops microstoma. The sequence continues at coordinate 40,466,815 of JBBJLS010000109.1, forward strand.
TCACGAGTGCCTAGGGGTCCTAGCAAATGCTGGTGAGGTTGCCTTTTTTTTTAAATGATAACTCACTTGCTTTACATACAGTGGGGCAAAAAAGTATTTAATCAACCATCAATTGTGCAAGTTTTCCCACTTAAAAAGATGAGATGCCTGTAATTTTCATCATAGGTAAACCTCAACTATGACAGACAAAATGAAAAAAAAAAAAAATCCGGAAAATCACATTGTCTAGATTTTAAAGAATTTATTTGCTAATTATGGTGGAAAATAAGTATTTGGTCAATAACAAAAGTTGAGAGAGCGAGAGCGAGAGCGAGAGCGAGAGAGAGAAAAAAAATGTTTTGGGGTTGTCGCTCGGCAACACGGACTTTCAACTCCCTCCAAAGATTTTCTATGGGGTTGACATCTGGAGACCGGCTCGGCCACTCCAGGACCTTGAAATGCTTCTTACGAAGCCACTTCTTCGTTACCCGGGCAGTGTGATTGGGATCATTGTCATGCTGAAAGAGCCACGTTTCATCTTCACTGCCCTCGATGATGGAAGGAGGTTTTCACTCAAAATCTGACGATACATGGCCCCATTCATTCTTTCCTTTACACGGATCAGTCGTC
>JBBJLS010000109.1:40474265-40485714 GCA_037577275.1 Bryconaethiops microstoma
CTCTCTCTCTCTCTCTCTCTCTCTCTCTCTCTCTCTCTCTCTCTCTCTCTCTCTCTCTCTCTCTCTCTCATCTCTCTCTCTCTCTCTCTCTCTCATCTCACTGTCTTTCATTCACTGCATCACTCTCTCTCTCTTTCTTTCTTACTCTTTCTTTCTTACTCTCTCCCCTCTTACTCTTTCTCTCTTTCTTGCTCTCTCTCTCTCCCCTTTTTCACATTCTATCAATCTCTATTCAGTTTTTGCTTTCTCCTTTTCTGTCTACAATCTCTCTCTCTCTCTCTCTTTCTCTTTCTCTCCCTCTCCTCTCATTCACATTCTGTCACTCTCTCTTCTTTCCCTCTCTGTCTGTGCTCTTTCTCTTTGTCTTCCATTTCTCTCTTTCTCTCTTGCTCGCTCTCTGATCTATGCTATCCCTTCCATCCCGTTCCTCCTTTTTCACTCTCTCTTTCACACTTTTTGTGTTTACGTTTGCATCGCTCACATTAATAACAGTCTGGCTTTAGAGGTAATTTTAGATGGAGAGACTGGATATAGTTTACCCCTTGACCTTCTCCAGTTTCCAGCACTTTGAGTTGTTAGCCAAACATGTGAACACCTGTTAAACACCATGTGCACTGGTGTTCGTGTGTTTGTTTGCTTTATCTCTCCACTTCAACTGCATGTAACCTCAGCAATCTGGCAGAGGGTCCTTGCGCGATATGTGACACTGATTCGGAGTGGGGATGCCAGAATAGGCCATGTGTCTTACATAATTGATGGCATGTAATGTAAAATGTATCAATCCTTGGATGCAGAGCAGGAGTTTTATAAAAAGTCACATTGACACCCGGCTCCGAAGCCAGTTCACCCCGTTTGACTCCTGAGCTCGCTTTGTTTAATTCTCGACACCCCCAACCCTGTGAAGCACATTGATTCCAGGGGAATGCAGCAGGACTTTGAACGCTACATGGAAGAGCAGGCTTTGAGGTGGAGAGACTCAAGCTCTCAGGCAGTATCATCACACACTCTGGTGTGCAGCTAGCTCCGTTTCCTTGGTGCTTTCTTCCATAAAAAGATGCTTGCAAAAAAAAAAAAAAAGAAAGAAAAAAAACTAACCAAAGGCACATGTGCACATTCTATCTCTTGCTTTCTGCTTTCAGAGAAGTCAGCTGGGACCATTTAGAGTATTTTTTTAAGCAGGGATGCTTTGTGTTTAAACAGCCAGAGTCCGTCCTCGTGTCTTTATTTAAATTTACATTGACAGCATTTGGCAGCATTATGATGTCTGTGTGCTTAAAGACCTGCGGAAAGGAAATGAAGGCTGAAGCATCTTTGTGTATGTTTGGTCTGTTCTTCTTTACAGCGTGTTGCCGGGTTCCGTTTCATTGTGAAATGTGGCGAAGGCGCCCGATGCCCTTATCAGCTCATTATCCTGTTCTCCTCCTGGATTTGGATCACTAGGACACCGTTGCCTGGCGACCTGCTGATGGGAAATATCCGCTAAATGATTCGCCTGAAGAGGCGAGCTGCGTTTGCCAGTTTTTTTCCGTGATCTCTAAATCCTACACAAGTTTGCTTATGCAGGCTGCCCTGGAGCCTGAAAGAGCTGAGAGATGAAAGACAGTATTGTGTCGGGCTGTTTTATTACAGTGTGGCTGCTCTGACAATTTCTCCATTGGGCTTTCCTGATGCGCATGCACCTTTTCTAACAGACTCAGCTTCATGTTAACATTTACCCCCTGCTGAGGTGATGTGGCAAACACATCTGTATAAATATGCAGTTTTAATGTTTCGAGCATGTTCTGATTAGTTGGTTCAGATTCAACACCCTACCTATAGTTTTAAAGGTAACTGTGTATACACTGATCAGCCATAACATTAAAACCACTGAGGTGAAGAGGATGACATTGATTATTTATAGTGCCACCTGTAAAGAAGTGGAATATATTAGGCAGCAAGTCAGCAGTCAGTGTTGGAAGCAGAAAAAATGGGTGACAAAGACCAAATTGTAATAGCTAGACGACTGGGTCAGAGCATCTCCAAAACAACAGGTCTTGTGGGGCGTTTCTGGAATGTGGTGGTCCGTACCTACTAAAAGTGGACAACTGGCAAAGCAGTGACGGGGACCTGGGCACCCAAGGCTCACTGAGGTCTGATCTGATTCCAGAGCTACTGTTGCTCAAATATTTCAAAACATTAATACTGATTATGATAGAAAGGCATATGAACACATGGTGCATTGTAGCTTGTTGCGTATGGGTCTGCGTAGTCATAGGCCGGTCAGAGTCCCCATACTGACCCTTGTTCACCACTGAAAGCACATACAATGGACATGTGAGCAGCAGAACTGGACCATGGAGCAATGGATGAAAGTGGCCAGGTCTAATGAATCGCATTTTCTTTTACATGTGGACGGTGGTTGCATTATGTGTCGTCGCCGCATTGTGTGAGACAGTGTGATGCTCTGGGCAGTGCCCTGCTGGGAAACCTTGGGTCCTGCATTCATGTGGATGTTGCTTTAGCACTGCATACATTGTTCAGGAATGGTTTGAGGAACCTGACAAAGAGTTCAGGGTGTTGACTTAGCCTGAAAGTTCCCCAGATTTCGATCTCATTGAGTATCTTTGGGATGTGCTGGCCATACTAATCCGATTTTTGGAGGCCCCACCTCTAAAGGATCTGCTACTAACGTCTTGATGCCAGACACAACAACACACCTTCAGAAGTGTTGTGGAAATGTTTCGGTGGCGTGAGGGAGATCTAGGAAGGTGGTTTTGATGTTATGACTGACCGATGTGAATATGTGCTACACTATGAGATTTTGATGAGGCAGGACAATTCAGCAACAATGCAGTTTTTCAGTACAGATAGTAGCCTAATTTCTGCATTTTGCCAAGAAGTATGACAGAGATTCAGTTTAGTTTGATTTATTATTACTTTAGTGTCGAATGGGGGTGCCAGGCTGAAGGCTCTTTGGTTGACTCCCACTGACTGCCAGGCTAATGTGTTTTTTTGCAGGTCACTGCCTTATGTATTTCATGTCTCACATCTCAAGTTTCCTGATTCATTGAATCTGCTCTCTGGTACCTCTCAAACAGGTCATTGTGTGCTTATTTATGTGTGCAGATTGCAGCAGGACTAACCAGCAGAACCCGGGGAAATGAGCCCTTTTTAATGGAGCTGTTGTTTTTTGGAGCATATAGTGGTGTGGTTACGCCAGCAGTGGAAAAAAACACACCCTGCTCACACAAGGCTACCGGGAATGATTGTGAATATTGCACCGAAGCGCTGCCAACTTAGCCGAGCCTCCATGTTCTTCATTACTTACAGGAGAAGATTAGCAGGAATAATTGGTTTGGGTGGATGCTCACCTCATGTGGGGGTTCCAGGTGCAGCCTAGTTGCTGAATGTATGAAGAAGTTGCTGATTGAGAGAAATCTGTAACACCCCGGCGAGGTAACCGTCCCTTTAAATAATGACTGCAGTCAATCACCCGGACGTTGTGGTAATCAGTGCAGCACAGAGCCAGACAGGAGAGGAGATGGAGGAGATTGCGGCAGAGAGGTGGGGAGAGCAGTGGCTGCAATTACACACTAGCCATGAAAGGTATTTTTTCTTGGTCCAGCTATTTTTATTTTTATACGGGTATTTTTTTCCCCCCCCTGTGTCTTCTCAAAGTGCACCAAAGGAAGTGTGTAATTGAAAACAAGCCACTTTTCTTTAGACTCCCAGAACATGAGAGTGACAAATCCCTGCACTCATGGGGTCTCCAGAATGAGGCTGCAGTACGGCCTTCGTTACCTCGTTTCTAAAAATAGATCATGTTGTGCAAACAGATCCATGTTTACGTTTCTGTCCATCCCCGTTCAACTTTGGGAGTGACCCTGAGGAAATGATGTTGGGCCCCTGTGTCTCTTACAGGCTCAATAGCAGCTTTAACCCCATATTTGAACTCGGTGTTTGAGTATCTCCATTTCCTTATCAAGTTTTTTTCCTCCACTACTGCATGCCATCACCGCTAAGTCCATAAAGATGACCCGATGCCCCCCTGTCCACATCACAAGACCCTAACTATCTCCCTGACTCACACAGCCTCAGCCTGATGATGAAAGAGCATCAAAGAGAAGGTTACAGTGACAGCCGCAGTAGGGGAAAAAAAAGAGAAGTGTCAGATCATTTAAATGCTAATTATCCATTTTCAATCCCTCATAAACTTTAACTGCAAGCCTTTGAGATTGGAACAAAAATAACATCTTGAGGAGGAACGTTCCTTTGGGAGCTGATGTCCTTTTTTTGAGCGGTGAAGGGAGCAAAATTATTCTCCAGAGAAATTTAGCATGCCTCACTATTTTGATCAACGTAATGCACATCAGTGTTTGCACCCTGCCTATTTCTAACCAGGTGCTACACTGCCTATGTTTGTGCCATAGGCCTCTTTATCTGTGGCATATAGAGGAATATAGGGGAAATACCCCTCTTAAGGACTAAATCCATTTAACAGCAGTAGGCATAGTAGTAAGAGCAGTGGAGAAGTAGTAGGAGTGGTTGGAGTGGTAGTAGTATTAACAGTAGTATGAGTAGTAGTAGTGGTAGCAGTAGAAATAGTATTAGTAACCAGTGGAGTAATAGCAGTATTAGTAGCAATAGGAGCTGTATTAATAGGAGTGGTAGTATTAGCAGTAGTCAGTGAAGCAGGCAGTGGCTCCTTATGAGCAGGAGTAGGAGAAGTGCAATAAGTAGTATTAGGAGCTGTATTAGTAGTAAGTATTAGTAGTACAATAAGTAGTATTAGGAGCTTTTATCCAAAACGACTTCCAGGGCAGTCTCCCTGGAGCAGTTTGGGATTAAGGGTCTTGCTCAGGAACCCAGTGGTGGTGCTGAAGGTAGGATTCAAACCCATGCCCTCTTGGTCCGGAGGCAAGTATCCTACCCTCTTGGCTGCCACCACCCCATAAGTATAATTAGCAGTTGTAGGAGTAGCAGGAGAAGTATGATTAGCTGGTGGCAGCTGGTTGTGGGTTCGAATCCAAGGACTGGCAGTGGCACCACTGCGTTACCCTTGAGCAAGGTACCGTCCCCACACACTGCTCCCCGGGCGCTGTGTTCCTGGCTGCCCCCTGCTTCACTTGGTGAATGGGTTAAATACAGAGGAAGAATGCCATGCAGTTCACACTGTGTGCTGTGGTGTGTTCATGTATGACAAATAGTCACTTTACTTTTCTTTACTTTAGAGCTAGCTGACAGGACAGTGGGGTTTTAGTAGTAGTATTATAAGTAGTAGTAGCGGTAGTAGTATTAGTAGTAAGTGGAGAAACAGTAGTATTAGTAGTATTAGAAGCAGTTTTAGTAGTTGTACCAGTAGGAGGCAGTGTTAGTAGTGGTGTTAGAGTAGTGCTTGTAGTAGTAGTAGGAGAAGCAGTATTAGGAGTAGAAGAAAGAGTAGTCGTAGTCATAGTAGCAGTATTAGTAATAGTAGGAGTAGTATGAGCAGAATCATTATTTGTAGTAGGAGTAGGATTAAGGGTACTAGGAGTAGTAGAGGCAGTATCAGTTGTGCTATAGGTAGTGCTAGCAGTATTAGTAGTAAGTGGAATAATGGTAGTATTAGTAGCAGTAGGAGTTGTAGTATTTGTAGTTTCTCTTTCCATCCCTTAAGAATATTTTTTGTTAATATTTTTTGTTTGTGTGTGTTTGCTTTTTTATAAGATGTCCTACGGTGCTGTAAAAACTAACTAGAACCTGAATTTCCTGAAGGGAACCTCCCGAAGGGATCAATAAAGTTTCTATCTATCTAGCTATCTACCTCTCTCTCTATCTATAAGGATCAGTATTAGTAGCAGTAGCGGTAGGAATCATTATTAGCAGTGGTATTAGATGTAGTTTTGGTAGTGCTTTTAATATTGGGGTAGTATCAGGAGTAGTAGTCGTAGCAGTGGTATTAGTAGCAGTCGGAGTAGTAGGAGCAGTAGAAGGTTTAGTATTAGGAGTAATATTAATGGCTGTAAAAGTAGTAGGATTATTAGTAAGAGTAATAGTAGAAGCAGAAGCAGTAGCCATAGTAGAAGCAGTATAAGTAATGATATTAGTCATAGTTTTAATATTATGAGTAGTAATAGTAGCAGTAGTAGTGGGAGTAGTGGTAGTTGTATTAGTAGTAGAAAGAATTGCAGTAGTAGTGGTAGGAAGAACTGCAGCAGTGCAACTGGTAGTGTTAGTAGTAGGAGTAATAATAATAGCTGTATTAGTAGCTTTAGTAGTGGTAGGAGTGGTAGAAGGAGTATTAGTAGTACTACCAGTAGAAGTAGCTGTAGAAATACAACAACAATTAAAAAAAATTAATTAATTAAAAAAAAAAAAAGCAATAGCATTCCAAGCTACTAGTACGTTGACAGCAATGCTGGCCTGCCAGCCCACAGCCCACGGTCTTCAACTCTGTTACTTTCTGGTGAAAATCTGATCATTTTTTGCTGTAATATTATAAAGGGGGCTTTGCCTGAGGGGTACTCGTACTCCACTTGTCTAACTTTACATTTTCACAAGTTTTTCTTGAAATCACATTGCTCTCAATGCAACCTTCCTATAATCATATAAACAACGTACACCACTAGTGGTTAAGGCTTTGCCCCCATGACCAGAGGGTTGTGGTTTCGAATTCTAGGACTGTGCGCCCCTCTTTGGTGCCAGCCCACTGCTTCACTTGGTGAATGGGTTAAATACAGAGAAAGAATTTCACTCTTTTCACACGGTGTGTTCACGTGTGACTATAAGGGGCCACTTTACTTCCCTGTACTATTTAATGTAAATACTGAGGTCACAGTGTTTAAATGTAGGCAAATGAATGAGACCATTTAAATTAAGTTTCAGAATGAATTAAACAATAGCCAATCCGTAAGGGTGCCAAATTTCGAGCACCGTCATTTGACCCGAAGAGAAAATAAGAGGGACATGGGGTGCTTCTTACACCAGGTTATGCCAATGGACTTTATTATTTGGAATTGATTCAGATTTTTTCAGGCTTATTTACTGGAAAATCCCATCGTGGTCATGCGCAGTGAAACTGCAGAGCATGCACTGTCCATGATAGGTTCAGTTTGTGTGTTTAAATATATTCACTGAGCATTTTTACAGACTCTGGTGCACACATTTTAATGAGACACTGCTAGTATTTTCTCAAGAGTTCCCAGAAAGCCTCAGGCAGAGTGCCCACTCAAACTCCTCTGTGCTTCCTTTCATATACGTCACTCGCTCGTTGAAATGTTCCTCCCAAAGGAATACACTGATTCAGTTCCTTTCCAGAAAAAGAGAGTAAAGAGAAAGAGAGGTATACCTTTGATGACAAACAAAGAAAGCGAGAAAAGAATAGGTGTCTGATTTGGGAAGTGCCACCAGGTCTAGCAAGGAAGTCTTTTTTTTTTTGGGAAGGCTGAGCTGAGCTGCTATGGGCATCAAGCAGTTACGGTCCCGTAATATTATTATTGATCATTTAGCTGAATTGATCTGATACAGGAATGGAATAGTTACTGTCTAGCCTGTGTTTATATGTGTGTTTGAGCAGGAACAATGTCTCATTGTAAGTCTATAAACTCTAATATATAGATTCTATAGTGGCATTTTTGGTCCTGGTTCTGTTTTTACCTATTTTTAATGCCTGGCACTAACCAGTCAGTTATTAATCAAACCCTTCATGAGGCTGAAAGGTATTAGAGCAGGGAAAGATTTAAATGTACAATAGAACTCCAGAAGCAGGATTAGATATAATAGCATGAAAAATAAAACACACAGACTTCTTTGCAGAACATATTCTTTCACAAATACAGTCTTATACTAAAGTTTGTGTGGTTTGTTGACATTCTAAGTGAAAATAAGCATGCATCCTCTACAGAGAAAACACTTCAGCACATTCCCATGCACAGTTACTGTTTATTTGCTGAATTTAAGGTATAGAGGAAAACACAGAATGTGAAAACAAATGTTATAGTTTGTTTTCCCCCAGCTAATAAATAAAAACAAGCACTTACATTTGCAGAAAAATATCCTACCCTTTTTAAGTTTGTTCCCTATATAGAGTGTGTTTAACTTATTACATACTTAGTAAATCATCAAAACATATAATTTGGCCTGCAGTGTTCAAACTACATCTGTAAAATCAGCCTTTTGATTTTTCCCACTGCTGCTAGTTGTCATAGTGTAAACGGCCATTTAAAATTATGGTTCGTCGCACCATAACTCACAGCATCAGCTGTTGTAAAAATGCCAGTTAGGATTTGTTATAAATCACAGACTAGTTTTTGTACAGCCAGTATGGAAAATATTTCATGAAGAGATACGTAGGCTTTCCAAAGTCTATACTTAAGGAAATGTCTGGTTACAGCTGGAAGTTGAACCTAGGATTATTATTATTATTATTATTATTATTATTATTATTATTACTATCCATTGGAATTGAACGTCTTAGTATATTCAAGATCTGTCAGCCCAAAACCTGAAGGTTGATATGCATTATTTTTTAATATTTTCCTCTTCTTGGCATCCCTTGGTGTAAAATCTAATGTTATAGTAAGAGGTAGAAACTCAGTCCAGGTGCAGCCACCGACAGAACAGACTGAAATCAAACGCACGAAGAATGGGAGTCAGTACAGATCAAGTTAACCAGACACATTTTTCAGACAAAGACACTGATCAGCCATAACATTAACACCACTGACAGTTGAAGTGAATGGCAGATTTTACAATAACTGAACTTGAAAGTGGTCATGCGGACCTGAGGCTCACTGGTGCGCATGTGAAACCACTGTGGTCCGATCCCACAGAGAAGCTACTGTAGCACAAATTGTGGAAAAAGGTAATATTGGCCATGGTAGAAAAATGTCATAACACACAGTTCATCACAGCACCTACAGTGGACCCATGAGCATCAGAAGTGGACCATGGAGCAACGGAAGATTGCCTGGTCTGAGTAGACATGTTTTCTTCTATATCCTGTGCAAGGGCAGTTTTATGTATGTTGATTGCCTGGGTAAGGGATGGCACCAGGATGCACTATGGGAAGAAGGGAAGCCGGTGGAGGCTCTGGGCAATGACCTGCTTAGAAACCTCGTGTCCTGCATTCATGTGGAGGTTACTTTGACTCGTACCACCTGCCTAAAGATCGTTGCAGACCAAGTACACCCTTTCATGGCGGTGGTGTTCCCCAACACCAGTGGCCTCTTTTAACAGGATAATGCGCCTTGAAATGCTGAAAATGTTCAAAAATGATTTTAGGAATAAAGAGTTTAAAGTCTTGACTTGGCTTCCAAATTCCCCAGATCTCAAGCGGATCTGATGGACAAACTAGTCTGATCCATGGACAGCCCACCTCTCAAGGATCTACTGATAATGTCTTGGTGCAAATGAAATAGCACACCTTCTGAGGTCTTGTGGAGTCCCAGCACACTTGTCAGCACACTTTTGGTGGCATGAGGATTATCTGTGCAATATTAGGCAGGTGGTTTTAATGTTATGGCTGGTTGGTGTATACTTGAGTAGACATAAAAACATTTGAAAACATTCAGAGAAATACAAATCCATCAATACTTTTCTTGAAGTGCATGTAACTAAAGTAAATAAAGCTGGTCACTGCACACCTCTGACAGTATTTTAATAAGGTTTTAGAGTGACATAGCTCTAGTATAAGCACATGCATTAAATTGCCTTCTCTCACACAATGTGATTCATTTACACATAATGTCACAATGCTATTACAGAACTTATCAAGTGCTCTGCGGGAAAACAAACAGTGAGCTTCACCTTGACTCCCTTTTGTAAAGAAAAGCATATTGTCTGTATTACAGTATCAGTTATGATGAAAATCCTCACATGTCTAATGCACCAGTAATGTGCGAGCTGTATTTTACCCTGACATCTCAACGCACCTCAGGACTCCTGCATATATTAAAAAGGTCAGGCCACAGTAAAAGTTCTGTTATAATATTACTCACTGAGACAGTAAAGAACACTTTTCCTCACAAAATATGAGGCAGCGAATTGAAATTTTACTGTGCATTTTGGTTTGGGTTAATTTACCTGCTGTTAACTGCGTTCCAGACAATCAAATGCGTGACGATGATCTACCTAATTATTTTGACACTATGTCGGAATCTTCCCATTTCTTTATATTGTTTATTACAAAGCAATAAAGCAACAGAGTTAATGAGCCTTTTCATAACAGTTGGGTACCTCATGGCACAGTCGAGGATGGACTGGAATGCCTAAAAGACTCAAATTCATCAAAAGAAGAAACTTTTTAGGATGCAGTATCAAGGGACTTTCATCATGAGATGCATTCAGATGCAGTTTTCTTACAGTGTCCTCCAGAATCATTGGCCCATTGTTAAAATGAGTTATTATTATTATTATTATTATTATTATTATTATTATTGTTATTATTATTGTTATTGTTGTTGTTGTTGTTGTTGTGGTTGTTCAATGAACAAAACTTGACCAGTTTAACGGAATAATCCGAAGCAGAAAACTTTATTGATTCCGGAAATTGCTTATGTTACGACTGCAAAGAGACACGGAGACAAGAACAATAAAAAATAAAAAGTCGAAATAAAATCGAATTAAGAAACACACGATATGAAACTATACTACATACACAATACTATACACAACACTGTACTTTATACACAAATGCTGGGGTATCAAGACTATAGATAAATAACTTACAGTTAAGTGAATTACTAATACCAGAAATAGTGGTTTGGAGTTGTTCTCTAGACCGAGTCTGTTACTGCACATAGTAGAGACATGAATAGTGATATTTCACGTGGTAAGACTACTATCTTCTTATAAATTCTGAAGGAGGATGAAAAACAACTCTTCACAAAGTGTTCGAATCAAGTGGCGTCTCCTCACTTTGTCAGTGGGTTTATGCTGAGGAACTGTGCAGGCCACTGATTCAGTGAACCATTTTTTGTGTGAATTTAGAGCCAAATTTTCGATCAGTGTCCAACAACGACCCCATCTTGACCTGCTGGTAGAGGCAGCCAGATTCTGATTTAAAATCTCCTTGTGTTTGATAGAGCCAACGATGCCATGTATCCTAAAAAAGCTTGCCAGGGCCTTTCAGAAGAAAGATGAGACTCCTTATCACAGACTCTTCACCACACTACCCAGGGGAGATTCAGTTCGTTTCTGCATAACCCTGGTTTTCAATGCTGTTTTCCAAATTGCTCGTTTTTTTCTGCAAAGAGAACCCAGTTCCAAAGTCTCACTGATTTTGTGAACAACAGGTGCTGATCTGTGTGGTTGGTAACACCAGATGCTATGTAGTGGCAAACCGTCCAAGTCATCTGTCAACATGGAGTTAACTGTAGTTTTGGAGACCTGGTGACACCAGAGTGCAGCAGGTCTACAGGAACCGTTCCGTATCTAAACTGTACTGTGATGGTACTGAAGTTGTATCAGGTTCTGATGTTCCAGTGTATCT
>JBBJLS010000109.1:40520615-40538322 GCA_037577275.1 Bryconaethiops microstoma
CTTCCATCTCTGTTCTTTCCTTCTCTCTCTCTCTCTCTCTCTCTCTCTCTCTCTCTCTCTCTCTCTCTCTCTCTCTCTCTCTCCTTTTGTTTTTCCTCAGATGCTTTGAGAAGCAGATCTGTTAAAAGCTCCAGCCCCACAGGCTCTGCACAGTCAGATCTTTCGTCTGCTGCGTCGGTGAATAAAAGAGCAGTGTTGGAATTGTCAGCTGTTAAATGGGAGATGTCTTTACTGCTTTGATCTGCCATGTTTAGTTTAGTGTGCAGTTTACTGCGTCTCCAGCAATCCGGTCGCAAAGCAGTCAGTAGAACCTTAAAAGGAGAGGCCCAAAAATAGAGGACGGACGAGAGAGTGAAGGACATGCTGCATGTTATATCAGGACCCTCATTCTAGGCAGTGATATCAAACTGTGATTGTAATAGTGGTTTTGATTTGAACAACTGTAATGTTCTTCTTCTAGTCTTTCTACAGATGTTGTAGATGTAGAATCAGATCAAACAGATCAGGGTGTCACACACCACGTTTTTCTTTGAGGTGGTGCAATTTCATACCTTTATGTCCGTACTCAAAACAACACAGCTGAAAACATACTTGTTAGCAGGTATAGGTACATTAGATCATTCATAATTTTTCATTCTTTAAGGTCACAGTTATTACCTGCAATCACCTTCGTAACACTGAAAAAAAATGAAAAAGAGAGTTGAAAAAGTATGAAAACTGAATATGAATGCTGTTAATTACATAGCTAATTATGTCACTTCACTGGAATAATGTAGCACAGTAGTGATAACTCCTGACTTCTTGGGGTTAATTTGCTTTTTACTTTACACACAAACACTAGCCAGCAACTGCTTTACAATGCGATTGTGAAAGAATGGCTGGTGAAGCTTAACGTTTTTCTGTATGGAACGAACCAAGTTGCTATTTTAAAAAGGGGGCAAGGATATTCAGAGCTCCTCTGTAGTGTATGGAAGGAAACACAAGAGTTGCTTTGGCTTTTTTTTTTCTCTTTTTTTTGAGTTTATATATGAATTAACACTGGAATCTGAAAAAGGTGTAATAACTTTCTAGCACAGTGACTGTTTCTAGTCCAAACACTGGGTAGATGCTGGGTGTTTCAGATGTTGGGTAAATGAATGTGTCGTGGCTGAATGAAGGCTGCATGTGTCTTGATGCAAGAGGACAATCACTTCTCCACTTTTCCCCAGACATACACACCTATACAAACAAACACACACACACACACACACACACACACACACACACAGTCTGGGTAAACTCACCTTGCTGAATCTCTGTTTGATTGGCCCACAGCTGTTGAGCAGTCGGCTCTTTAGATTGACTTTGAGAATATCTCCACTGGTGGTGCCACAATAGAAAAAACTGTCATCCTCTGTGATCTACAAAAGCAAACACACTACATTAGGGTGAGGTTTGGCCTCTATGGATCGAACCGGTTTGTCCACCATGTCCCACATAAGCTTGATCAGAATGAGATCTGGAGAATCTGGAGGCACTTTGTGATTGTCAAATGGTTTCTGAACAGTGTCTGCAGTGTGGGGGGCTTCATCCTGCTGAAAGAGGACACTGACATTAGGGCACAGTGTCTCCATGAAGGGCTGAACTTGGAGTGTTTAGATGTCAAAGGAACGTCTACATGAATGCAGAACCCAAGATTCTCCAGCAGAACATCACGCAGAGCATTGCCTCCCCTTTTTCACATAGTGCGTCCTGGTCCATCTGTTCCCCAGGTAAAAGATATACACACACACACTCTTGGCCGTCAACATGATGTAGAAGAAAAGGTGATCTATCAGACCAGATCACCTTCTTACATCTCTCCATTGTCCAGTTCTGTTCTTGTTCACTGTAGGATCTTTCAGTGGTAGACGGGGGTCACTGTGTGTTCTGACCCCTTTCTATTCGAGCATCTTGAACCTCTTCAGCAGTGTGTTCTACAGAAGATCTATTGTGGGATCAGACTAGACAGACTGGTCTTAACTCCCCAAAACCATCAGTGAACCTCAGGCACCTAGGACCCTGTCATCGGTTCTCCGGTTCTCTTTCCTTGGAGCAATTTTTGTAGGTTCTGACCAGGATCCACCCGACATGACCTGCCATGCTGGGAGATGTTCACTTGTTCAGACATCGCAGTTTGGTTCTTCTCAAAGTGTCTCAGATCCTTTTGCCCATTTTTCTGCCTCCAGCATCGACTTTGAAAACTGACTGAATGTAATAAACCACCCCCTCGACAGGAGACAACCATGTTCTTCACCTGCAGTGGTGTATATACACTCTCACTGTTGCTCACAATGGTCAGAATAATGTTGCTGAATTATTGATTATAAATAAATATATTCTGTTTAAATTATTTTGTCCACTCATGTAGCTGCAATATCCAAGTGTTATGAAGTTGCTGTTGTGTGCATTGAAAAATGAGGGTGTGGTGTGAATAGACCGTGTTCACTCACCTCAATGCACTTAATGATGCGTTTTAACTGCCCAGTTTGGCACTCGGTGGGCCGGATTTTCCTGTTGGGAAGATCCAGCTCCCACACTCGGAGTGTACCACTGCAAGGAACACACCACTCACAACACTTAATTCATACTGGATACTTAATAAATCGTAGTAGTTTCTGAATAATTCAAAGTAGATACTGAATATTACATAGTGGATGCAGAATAATTCATAGCAGTTACTGAATAATTAATAGTGGATACTGAATATTTCACAGTAGATACTGAACATTTTATAGAAAATACTGAATATTTAATAAATACTAAATAAGTCATGGAAGATACTGAGTAATTCTTAGTGGATACTAAAAAATCATAGTAGTTACTGAATACTAATAGTAATTACTGAATAATTAAACTAGAAGGAGGTTATTCATTAATGTGCGCCTTACTTTCCAGCAGATATGAAGATATCGTCACTGTTGCTGGAATATTCCACAGTCAGGCAGTGTCCGGCACTGTGGGCAGATGCAGGACTTCCACAGATGGCTTCCTTCTTCTCCACATTCCAAACTACAATACTGAAAACACACACACACAGTGTGAAATAGCAATGACATAAAACAGTCTTAACACAGACAAAACGCAGCACAGATGTAACACAGACATAACACAGATATAATACAGACATAACACGGATATATCACAGACATAACACAGATATAATACAGATATAACAAAGACACATGTACTACACACATATAATACGACATAACACATAAATAATTCAGATATAACACAGACATAACACAGACATAATACAGATATATCCCAAATATAATACAAACATAACACAGATATAACACAAATATAACACAGATAAATCAGAGACATAACACAGGTATATCACAGACATAACACAGATATAATACAGACATGACACAGATATATCACAGACATAACACAGACATAATACAGGTATATCACAGATATAATACAAACATACCACAGATATAATACAAAAATAACATAGATACAATACAAATATAACACAGATAAAACACAGACATAACACAGATATAATACAGATATAATACAGACATAACAGATATAACACAGACATAACTCAGATGTAATGCAAACATAACACAGATATAATACAAATGTGACATAGATGGAACCTCCAATGCTGTTAGACTGAAACTATACCTGCCGTCGTCCTGACCACCCAGAGACACCAGATACTTGTCGTTTGCGGAGAAGGCCAGCGCCTCCACTTTGGCTTTATGGAGCATGAGCCGGGCATAGATTTCTCTTTTAGAGTAATCCCAGATGATCACGTCAGCCTGAAGAGCAGATAAAACAGCATTAAAACCACAGTTACAAAAGCACTCTCCTAACATCTCTAGTCTCATCATAATCTGAAAGGAACAGGCCAAACAAAGGTAGGACAATGATAAAAATGGTTTATTGTCATTCCAGAACATGTTGTGCAAGAAAGAGAACAAAATGAGCAACATGTTGACGGTGCTGACAATGAATGAAAAGTCTGTTTGCCTTATAAAAACACTGACTAAACCTTTAATTTAATTTTGTTTATAGTATTATTTATTAAGTATTAGTTTTATTACAGCTGTAACTACAGTACTGTTCAACAGTCTTGAGCCACCTCTCATTTCTTTATAATTTGCTTAAAATCACCTTGTTGGTGCAAAAATATTATTTTCTTATTTTTGGCATACTGAGTATATTAAATGAAAGACATCGGACAGGCTGCACCTAAATACCGAAAAAATACAAGGTATCTAGATAAAGGTGTCCCGACCATTCAGCACCACCAGTATACTAATCACTGCCTGATCATCTGAAATCATCTGCATGTAATAGTTGTCGGCCGCTAGAGGCCGTCCTTTTCTGTTTGTATTCAGGGGACTCTTATTATGATGCCTGAGCACACCGGTCCTGTGTTTGTTTACATTATGTGTTTCAGCTGACCGGTGTGCTCAGGGAAAGGGATGTTTGAGTTTGATTGGTTTGTGGAGTTTTATGTTTTGTATTTAGTTCATTTTGTGTTGGACCTGAGTGTTGGTCCACTGTCCATCACGTGTTTTTGTGCTACAGTCAGTCATGCTTGTTTTGTTTATGCTCCAGTCTCCTTCGTTATAGTTTTGAGTTTTGTTTCAGGCCCTCATGCCTATTTTGAAAATAAAAAGTATTACATATCGATGGCCGAAAAGCAAAACCTCCTATCTGAAAAATTCACTTTTTTGAGAAAACAAAAAATTTTTTATAAAATGCTTTTTGTTAAGTATAACTGTCAGGTCTGGTACCTCTCGGTCTTGCTCCCAACGTAGCCCCTCCCCTGAGTATTAGGTCACAGCCCTGGACACGTAGTTGTGGTGACTCAGTGTATGTGTGTGTGTGTGTGTCATCAGGTGCCTACGCAACTCAGAGACACACCTGAGCCTTGGTTTCTCATTAGCAGGGTTGCTGGTGACGGGTCCACCTGTCTTGTGTTTAGTTTAATTGATTTGAATTACTTCTGTTATTGTCTGCGATGTGTGATTGGGTGTCTGAATGGCTAGGTGAGTTTAAAAGCCTGTCGATCCTACAGCACGTTGTGTGGTCACCAAGCTTCTACAGTGAGTTTCATGAAATTCGGGTGTTTGAGGCTGGGAACTATGCTCTCAACTAATGCTCCTCTAGAAGGGACCCAGCGCATGAGTAGACGGAAAGGGAACTGTCTGAGTTTCTCCTCGTTCTCAGAGGGGAAGGGGATTACGAGGAACTGCGTGGTCTTCAGCGAGTCCACAACAAGCAGCGAGATCTTTTGCAGCCCACTTCACGTTGGGTCGCTAGCCCTCCTCTCTCTGAGGAAAAGTGACTTTGTGCCTCGCTCTGACTCTCCTCATGTGTGTGTGTGTCTGTGTAACAGAACTGAGAGAGGAATCCGCCTCAAAACTCATCTCAACAGTGCTGGGTAGTGAACGGACTTCTGGAACGAAAAGAATCTCACTAGATTGGGAGTGTTAGCACGCTACCTGGCTTCCCAGCCTTTCTGCCCGATGATAGCGGCAGTTTGTAAAGAATATCGATGTCACGATTTTTCAGTTTAAGGTAGTGCCAGTTTTGTGTTTTTGTATTTCGTGACTTTTTCATTAAAAGAAAAACGTATCTATCTGAAGCTGTGTCCTGCTCATTCGTCTGCATCACACCACCCGCCATGACAGATGACCACACCGAACAGCATGGACACTGCAGCAGTCCCCCTTCCCCAGGAGGAAGATCCTATCCAGCAGCAGATTGCTACTCACCAGACCCAGTTGGAGCAACTCTTCAATGTGGTAGGTCAGCTCGTACAAGCCGTGCTGGGGAAAGCCCCATCGCTTCCGGAAAGGTACGGGGGGGGACCCAGCTGCATGCAGGAACTTTTTGCTAATGTGTGATCTGTACTTTGCTGAGTACCCAGCAATGACAGATGTGCAGAAGGTTTCCCTTATGACGGTTGACAGGACGGGCTTTAGACTGGGCTACAGCTGTGTGGACTGGAAATAATGCACAGGTTCCGGACTATGCAGCTTTTCGGGCCAAATTTCAGACTGCTTTCGATTTCCCGGAGCATGGTAAAACGAGTAGTTCATGTTTGCTGGCTTTAAAACAGGGATGTGACTCTGTTTCTGATTATTCCATCAGGTTTCGGATCCTGGCCACCTGGAAGTGGCTGGAACAAGCCCTTCCTGGCGGCAGTGTATCGTAAAGGGCTGAATCTGGAACTACAGTTAGAGCTGGCATGTAGAGATGAGGGTTGTTCCATGGATGAGCTTATCAATATTACCATCAAATTGGATCAGCATCGCAGCTCCAACCTCTCTTCCCCCAACCAAAGGGCCAATAAAACTCCAGTGAAAATGCAGCACACTACAGTTCCTATTCAATGAGAGCATGCATCTGAAATGATGGAACTGGGCAAGAGCAAATTGACACCATCAGAGAAACAGAGAAGACAACGAGAGGGTTTATGCTTGTACTGGGGGGTTTTCTAAGGGGGTCCGATTTTTGCCCTTCGGTTCCTTACTCACTGCCCTTGAAGTAGTGGAGGCCCTCTTCCAAGCCGTGTTCCTGCCCTATGGCATCCCGGAGGACATCCTGTCCGATCGTGGTCCCCAGTTTGTTTCGCGCGTTTGGACTGCATTTTTTAAGAAACTGGGGACCAGTGTCAGTCTGACCTCAGAATATCATCCTGAGTCTAATGGTCAGGCTGAACGGTCGGTACAGGAGTTGGGTCACTTTCTCCGGGCTTACTGCCATGGGCGAAAACACAACTGGTCGGAGTACCTTGGCTGGCCAGAGTATGCCCAGAACTCGCTGCGTCACTCCGCTTCCGGCCTAACGCCCTTTGAGTGTGTGCTAGGGCGTCAAGCCCTGCTCTGTCCCTGGGATGGTGAACCGTCAGAAATCCCACAGGTGGATAGCTGGTTTCGCAGGGCTGAGTGGGTGTGAGAAAGGGCACACACTTCCATCAGCAGAGAGGTAGGCAGATTTAAATGCTTTGCAGATCGGCGCAGGAGGGAGCCGCCGGTATTCCGGGCAGGAGATACAGTCTGGCTCTCCACTCAGGATCTGAAACTCAATTTGCTCTAACGTAAACTTTCACCCGAGGAAAGAAGTTGGGTACCGGCCAGTGAAGTATTGAGTCAAGAACTCATAGAGGAGTTCCACAGGAATCATCTCGATCGTCCGGCTCCTGGTCCTCGGGGGCGTCCTCCTCGGCGCCCTGGGTTGGTGGACAATAACCAATACATAATACATTGTTTCTTGGCTATCTTACTATATTATGTGTAGGTATTAGGTAATACTAGGTATTAGTGCCTCACAAAATGTAGATAGAAGGTTTTTCCCCACTTTTTCTGGATCATTTCGCAGATAGTAGTTTTTGCAAGTTGGAAAAGGTTCTACAAAATGATGCTCTAGATTAAGTTAATAATTAAGGTTGAATTATAAATAAAATTTAGTTTTTTCAGGTAAAAAGATGAGCCAGTGTAGAAACTGTAATAGTTACTACATTATTTGTAGTATACTATGGTCATAATTATTTAAGTGGGAAATTTTTTAAATTCAGTGTCTTTGCTTGCTTGTCCACTGGAAATGAATGTGGCCGAGTTTCCCATGTTCAGTGATTGCATAATTAGATAATGACACAGAGTTGTAAATAAACTCTGTAGAAGCAAAAACAAAACTTTCCAACCACAAACAGTTGTATCTAATAGTATTTTTATTATTTTATTCAAATAGCTCCAAAAATACTGAACAAATTGAACATAATACTGTCACTGAATGGCTCAAAGATTCAATGATCCCTGTGTACTGCAAAAAAAGTGATATAACTAACAGCACAATTTAGTCAACTTGCAGTACTGCAGTAGGCATGCTTCTGGAAAAAATTTAAGCCACACTAAATTAAACCAATTTGCAGTATGGCATGGAAGTATTAAAACCTGAGCTTAGTACTCATAGACTAGCATAAAGACTAGCAAAACTGATGTTAATTTTAACATCATCTTTGAATACCAACTGGTAAAAATGCATCCCAGATTAAATCTGGTTCCATAAAACAATGGACTCTATTCACTGTGTGTAAGCAGCGTGTTACATGCTAACAGCTTATCCATTGAGTACTGTCCCACGCTATGGCTCCTTTAAGCAGTGTAGTGAGGTAAACCATCATAGAATGCATGGCAGTCCTGAGGAAGTCATCATATTTTGACTTTTAAATTTTTGGTGTTTCTTCATATTTCCTCCTAACTGAACCAGTGTTTTCTTTACACCTCTGAGGCAAAGGAAGAAAATCAGATTCACAGTAGTCAAGTTTGTACTAAAGAGACCCATCTTTGTATCTCAGCTGACGGATGTCGGTGACAACTGGATCGTCGACCTTATGTCCAGGGTGAATTGTGGAATACCTCAGTAACATCAGTCACAGCTCAACATCTCAGTAACATCAGTCACAGCTCAACATTACCTCAGTAACATCAGTCACAGCTCAATAGATAGATAGACAGATGCTTTATTGTTATTGTGTCAGTACAACGAGATGTCGTTTGGGCTAGCCCGCAGACGCACACAGTAAGAGTAAGAGTTAGAAAAATAAAAATTAATATTACCTCAGTAACATCAGTCACAGCCCAACATTAACTCAGTAACATCAATCACAGCTCAATATTACCTCAGTATCATCAGTCACAGCTCAATATTACCTCAGTAACATCAGTCACAGCTCAACATTACCTCAGTAACATCAGTCACAGTTCAACATTACCTCAGTCACAGTTCAACATTACCTAAGTAACATCAGTCACAGCTCAACATTACCTCAGTAACATCAGTCACAGCTCAATATTACCTCAGTAACATCAGTCACAGCTCAACATTACCTCAGTCACAGCTCAACATTACCTCAGTAACATCAGTTACAGCTCAACTTTACCTCAGTAACATCAGTCACAGCTCAATGTCTCAGTAACATCGGCCACAGCTCAACATTACCTCAGTAACATCAGTCACAGCTCAACTTTACCTCAGTAACATCAGTCACAGCTCAATATTACTTCAATAACATCAGTCACAGCTCAATATTACCTCAGTCACAGCTGAACATTACCTAAGTAACATCAGTCACAGCTCAACATTACTTCCTGTTTGGCAGCTTTGCTGCTAGACACCCATTAATAATGATTATAATGATTATTATTATTATAACATCATCATCGTTATTATTGTTATTGTCAACATTTTATTAATATTATTATTAGTTATTATTATACTATATATATATAATATATTATAATATCATTATTATTAATTATTAGTATTATAAAAGAGCTGAACTGATTATACTGAATGACAATGCCATTACACTGAATGACATTTTTATACTTAAACATGTTATACAGGCAAACAGTAAGCCACTTATATCAAACAATGACCTTGACCTACAATGTTTATGACAGTTATTTTAAAAATGCATTTGTTCAGATGAAAATCTAACTTTAAAAGGGTTTTTTGGCATTTCACTGAATGACATCTGATTTTTATTTCATGTTACCACAGGATGAAAATATCTAATATTTATGAGAGATAAACTCACCTTGCTTTATCACCTCAGGGGTCTTCATGGGGTCCTTTTGATGATGTCACAGATTGTCATATGACTATCAGTTTTTTAAATGATTTCACAATGGCATCTTGATCTCATGACACTGAATGACCTCTAATGAACTGAATATTTGGGACAAAGGTCCCCTGATGATTTTAATATCAAAACAAAATAATAACGCAAAGTGCTTTTAATACAACAGTAGTAGCACTTAAAAAATATGCATAGAAAGTGAAATAGTAATTTTGTTTGTTATTTTATATATTAATTTAAAGATGTAATAGTGATATTAAGTTTCAGACCATTACACTGAATGACAATTTTGGACGTCATGAGATTATTTTATACATACATTTGCATTTATTTTTTTTCTAAATATAACTGAAATAATAAAGTAGACAATGCAGTTTAACTTTATATGTTCAAAATGTATTTATTTTTCTTTTTTGTTAATTTAATGTAAACGGACCCCAAAAAAGGCTTGTCACGTCTTTGACCCAGCAGCAAACTCATAACTTGGTTCACATGTATGGTGGATCATAATGAGATGTGAAAGTGATCATTCTGTCATACGTGAACACACCACAGCACACAATTCTTTCTCTGCATTTAACCCATTCACCAAGTGAAGCAGGGGGCAGCAGGAACACGGCGCCCGGGGAGCAGAGTGTGGGGACGGTACCTTGCTCAGGGTACCTCAGAGGTGCCACTAGCAGTCTTGGGAATCGAACCCACAATCAAGAAGTCTTGAACGCCCTAACCACTAGGCCACCATCTGCCCCGAATGCATAGACTTTAATATGGAGTTGGTCCTATATATGCTGCTGTTTGTATTACACATCATACTGTTAATCCGTTTTTTTTAAATAACCATTGCTTATTAACTCACTGAAGCTATAAAGACTAACTTAAATACTAAAATTTGGTACTGAATGCCACTCACTCTTGGTAGTCTGTTACATTCCTCTGCAATATTCCTCCGTTTGTTTCTTGTGGTGGCCATATTAATGACTGTCTTCTGCTGTGTTGGAGAGCATGGGTGGAGAATTAAAAGATAATGAATATCTGGTCTGAAAAAAGAGCAGCGTCGCTCGGCTTTTTTCTGTGTCTGCCCTACACTACAGAGAAAGGGCTCCAGCTCGTATATCTCAGCTGCTCAAGAGACACGCTGGCTCTCGGTGACACAGTGCTTCACACACTCCGTATATCTTGACCCCACAACTCCTCATTCCGCTGCATTCAAGAGGCTGATAAATAAAATATTTGATTTAGCTTTACTACGACTACTTAAAGGATTCGGCTGTGTGGCTGAAATCATGCAGCAGTTAAAAGCCGCGCAGGTCCTGCAGGAGAGCCCGTGCACACTGGGCCAGTTCCCTACCTATTATTTATAGCACTGTTTGCTCAGACTGTGAGTTCTGCACTCACGGAGGAAAAAAAAAAAAAAAAAAAAGGCAGGGAAAGCAGTCATCACATTCCTCCAGAACCGAGCGAATGTCAGAGACTCGCGCTGAATATTCATTTTGAGCAAACCCTCCCAGGACATATTGAGCTCCACTAATTGTTCTCTGTGATAAATTTCCTGTTAGGAGATCAGTAGAAAGCCATTTAAAATGTTATTGTCATTTAAAGGACAGAGTTTGACACCATGATGAAATCACTCCAAATTCTGTTATTGTTTTGGCCCACAAACTTGCAGCTGTGGCTTTAGCATTTCATCAGATCCAGAGGGAAATAAAGTGGAAGGTAAAATTCAATTTACCCCTCACTAACGCGAAGACACTGGTGAGCGCAGGTATTCGGCTGAAGGGATGAATCTGTATCCTTTAGCAGTGATTGGATAGAACAGATGTTATAGATAAGGTGCATTATGATTGTATAATATATCTGAACAAGATCTGTATTTCCCATGTTGGTTACATGCTGCTTTTTGACTCGTGCATCCATCATAATGGCTGGGTTGGCGCTGAGTTATTCAAAATAACCCACAAAACTTCCCTCAGTTGTGGCTCTATCAGTTCTTTGGTTCATTTTCGGTGTCAGCAGTAAGTAGAAGGCATCGTTGGAATATCGATTTATCGTTGGAATATCGACTTTTGAGATTCTAAGCAAGGTCATTTAAATGCTAATTAAACACATTGATGGTAAGGTTTGGTGCTACCACCTATGGCCACGACGGAGTGCCTTCCACAACCACCCACCACAACTAAAACAGTCTTCTCGTCCATGCAACACCGCACCTGTTCTAAAATTCATAAACTGTATTTCATTACTGTAATTTATACCTTTAAATTCACTGAGCTGCAGTCAACTTCAGTCTGTACTCATGATCACATCCCTGCATCTCTATTGGTATTATTGGATTTCTGTTATTCGTACTAAGGTGTGGAATCGAGTCCCATGACTCAGACTTGAGCCAGACTCAGATCACGAATTTGATGACTTGTGTCTCGACTTCGAGCTGAACAAGAGTGACTCAGATTTTACTTGGACTTCAAGGTTTTAGGATTTAGATCCAATCAGCAGTTTAATCAATAACTGGTCATGCTTTGATTATTTTACGCCAGAGGAGTGGTGAGTAATCTTTAGAATTCAGGTTTGATTATGAAAGCTGGAAACGATTGGAATTAAAACTAGTATCAAGTAAACAGGCACTTACTTAATATTAGCTCACTCTATTTAACCCTTAGATCTCAGAGTGTATCAGTAAACTCTGATTTCAGTAAATATAATCGGTGTAAAACAGTCTAGAACCGGCGTTTACCCTCAGAACTCAGAGTGTATCAATAAACTCTGATTCAGCAAATATAAACATTGTAAAACAGTCTAGAACCGGTGTTTGTTCTCCCACTTGCTCACCGTTTGCTGCTCTTTCTCTCGGCTCGCCACCGCTTGGCTGCTCTCCGGAGCCCCTCCCTCTGTGGGTTTTCCCCACCCACTTGTGGGCGGAGACTATGCTATAAGTTCGCCCTGATCTTGTGTTTTTTCTGTTTGTTTCTAAAACCTGAAATAAAATAAATTTGGATGTTTTTGTTCTTTATGTTCACACCAGTGTGACACCAGTTTTATAACCCCTGTAACGGTTATTTTCATTACGTTTTTAATTATAATAACTTTGGTTCTACGTGACACAGGAACACCAAACAAAGTTCAGCATGACGTCTGGCACCTCGAACACCAACACAATCCGGGGGAACTTCCGGATAAGGAGTTGTTCTGCCGTATGACGACAATTTACCATGTGTCTTGCTTCTGTGCTGATCACATTCAAAGGGTTATACAACAGGAGTTTTTTCTCTTTACTTATTATACTACGATATACTACTAACTATACTATTCACTTTGGTGTTCAGGGGTATTAAATGTCTTGAAGAGTGCAAGCTGACTTATTGTGCACCGTGTTCTTATCAGGTGCTAAAACCTAATCAATATCTGCAATAGTCTCATCATATGAATATCACTACTTGTGTCAATATTACTTTTATATTACTAATTTCTACTATGTAGAGTTACAGACTCCTAACTGCTATTTGAATGTCATAATTCAAGTTACTGTAAGTTACTTATCTATAGTATTAATACTACACTATTTGTGTATATAGCATAGTTTACTTCACAATGAGTTTTTTCTACAGATTTTTTATTGGATTTACTTAGACTTAACATTTTATATTGTTCTCGTCTCTGTGTATCTGTGTGACCGTGCAGTTGTAAGCAATTTCCTTCAGGATCAGTAAAGTTTTCTTATTCTGATTCTGTTTAGACTATAATGGCTTGACCCGAGACTTGCCAGCAGTGACTCGGGACCTGTTACTTGCATCTCAGTGACTTGTTCTCAGCTCTGCAAGGAGCCTTTAGGTAAAAAATCCAGCACTGGGCTGTGGAGCAGTGGAACTGTGTTCTCTGGAGTGCAGGAGCACTATCTAACACCTTTGATATGAGTTAAAGTGCTGTTTGTGATCCAGAACTCATCACTTAGGTGCTCAAAAGAGTGCAGACCGTTACTGCAGCAAAGGGCGGGGGATTCCTATTAATACCCTTTATTCAGGATGAGCAGGTGTCTGCAAACTTTTGGAGCAGGTGTCTGCATACTCTCACATA
Organism: Bryconaethiops microstoma; assembly: GCA_037577275.1. Taxonomy (NCBI): domain Eukaryota; kingdom Metazoa; phylum Chordata; class Actinopteri; order Characiformes; family Alestidae; genus Bryconaethiops; species Bryconaethiops microstoma. Next base: position 40,534,327 of record JBBJLS010000109.1, read on the forward strand.
AAAATAACCCACTTTATAGACTGGAAAGTTAATGTTGCCTCAGTGCTGGAACTGTTGTGTTGGAGCAGGCGATAAAGGAACATATTTTTTCTAGCACTGTTCAATAATAGTGGAAATACGGTGCACTTTCTGAAGCAGCCACAACAATATTTCCACCATCCTAAAGCATGAACACAAAAAATGCTGATACTTGCTGATACCATTGAGACTTATTTTTTTAAAATAAATGTGTAAAAATTTAGAAAGCAATAAAAGTGTAAGCAGGGTGACGAATAGAACTTGAAAAAGTAACAGCGGTTGCATAAAAAAACAACTGAGGGCTCACTAGGGAATAACTGAGTTCTATTTAGGCTAACATGAAGAACAGCACACTTTGAGAAGCCTGTTTGAGTAGAAGATGGGTCAAGTGTGAATATCATCCCAGTAAAACCCACCTTTTTACATTTTAGTCCCTTTGATTAGTTGTTGCTCCATAATATGAAAGGTGGATTGTTATTTCTTCTTATGTCTGGACACAATTTAGCAGTGAACCATGCTAAACTATTATAACCATACTTCTATTTAATATTTCAGCATAGATTTACCAAGGCTTACAGACAATTTGTTGTAGACTACAGTCCAAAAGACCCTTACCATATTTCAGTTTTAATGAGCCATTTACAGTAGCTCCAGCCATTATATCTATATAGCATATAATAACTTCAGTGGTATACCATCAAGGGTAGGGCAATTTGTGCTTTCTCATTAATTTAGCAGCTGTATGCAATTAAGTTAAAGTTAAGGGAGCGTCACCAGCTCTGCTCTGACTGTGCAGAGGCCTGAAAATAAGATGCTGCGTGATTGACCAGTATCTCAGAAGTGCATGCGCTGAAGTGAAAATGCTGCTGTAGACTACTGAGGAACTCCTCTCTCATGTTGCTTACATGACAAACGCTTGTCTTTGAAGTTCACCGGCTCAAAATTGACAGTCCTTTATTCGTTTACTTTTGATTTTCCCCCCGGCTGACAGAAAAGTGCAGCCATCACGCAAGTAACCATTCTTTCAAGAAGCTCATACACACCGCGCCCTCTGTGCAGCACCCGCTGAGATGCAAACCAACAAAATACCTGAAAACTGTTGCTCTTAATGCTTATAACACACTTCAACCACTATTCTTTCAGTATACCCACCTATTCCGTCTGTTTTTACAAATTCGAAAGTTGTCTAAACCTTGAGACAGATCAAACAAATACATCAAGTAGGGTTTTTTTGAAAATATAGTTTGGCATGTTTACAAATTTCCCCTCAGGTGCAGTCAATTAAGACATGTTTGTTGTTGAAATCTGGCTTCTTTAGTTTAGTGCAGGAGCTACATGCTACTAACAAACGCGAAATGTCAAATGTCATCCCAACTGTTTCTGTAAAAAGAGACTAAACAAGACTTTGGTTTAGGACACAGTATGACTTACTCTGAGCTATCAAAATGAACAAAACTTTTTGGACAACAGGGTCTGTTTTCACAAATCACTCCATAAGTAGGAGTGCGGATCTAGAATCAATTTTTGTGATAATGACCGTCATAAAGTCTCTGTAAGACTGCTTTGTGAATGCCAGTCCTGATTTGTGATATGTCTGCTTGTAATGGTGAGGTTTTGTTAGGGTGACCAGATTCTAGCTTGTGAAAAAGAGGACACCTTAGCGAGTGTTTGTGGTGGTGCTGGGGAGGGGGGGGTGCAGGGGAGGATGATGACCAATTAATTTGTTTTAAGGTTAACAACCAGTGACAGCAGGCTGAGAACGTGCAGGCAGATATCAGGGTGATATTCGGAGCCCAGAACTGCTACCTCGCTCAACAACCGCCCCCCCCCACTCTCTTATCTCTTGGATCTACTAGAGATGCCCACGACGTGACGAATGTTTAGGCAGCTCAAAATCACGGACAATTCTAAAACCCCGGCCGGACGCAATTTCCAGGTCTCAGAAAGAGGACATGTCCGTGGAAAAGAGGACGTCTGGTCACCCTGGTCACTTTTGTTTGTTAGGCCTTGAACTAAAAAGCAAAAATTGGACTCAAGCTTTATGTAAACAAGATTTTTGCCAAACCGTTGCTTTAATGAAATCTATTAGTGTGATTTTGGACTCGGTATCAAAATGAACAGAACTAGATACAGCCTTTTTGGACAACAGGGTCTGTTTTCACAAATCACCCCAGAAGTAGGAGTGCTAAACTAGAAACAAGTTTTGTTATAATGATAAGCTTACAATAAGTCATACCATGTCTGAAGCCACGTCAACAAGAAACCACCTTAATGAAAAGATGGATGAGGGTTAAGACAGTTGAGGGGCATTTTGAGGGTTTATTTACAGAAATTATGTGGGTGAGTATTGACTTTTAGTGCTTTGTGGCTCTCGTGTTGAAGTAAAGAAGCAAAATTTGGACTCAGATATTGTCTAAACAAGATCTGGAGTAACTGGAAATTCATGTATATTTAGATTTTTGCCAAACTTTCCCTTTAATAAAAAGACTACATATACATAGTATGCCAAAAGGTAATTTGTTTAAAGAAAGGAAAGCCCTTCCATGCCTAGGCACATCTAAAAGCTATTTTTGTAATGAGGGTCAAGACGAGTGGGCACCAGCTTCTGAACAAGGTGTAACATTTACACAAACATCAAAAGTACATGACTCATAAGAAGGTAGTACTTGAACGCTGCTGTAGAGCTCGTGCAAAGCTATTATGCTTATCATTTTTTGTTTGTTTCATCTCATTCCCCAGAAGAAGCTTTTATCTGCAATTCAGAGGTATTGAGAGCTCTTGGCATGTCTAAAGCTCTTCCTTGGCTTCAGCCCAGAGTCTTTCATCTTTCTTTATTCACTGTACTCTGAATTGGAGTGGCACACTCACCCTCACGATGTGGTCATCTGAAGTACGTCTCATGCAAGCGAACGCTCGAGGTGATAAGAACAGTCGATATCAGATGTTTATACTTTCAGAAAATGTAACTAATAGCTTAGTGCTCTCAGTCAATAAATGAACACCATTCTTATTGGCAGGACAATTACCAAACATGATAAAGTGCCTATGAATGCTCATACTGGTCCCAAACAATAATATTCAATTAATAAATTCAGCCTTACTGGCACTTCCCTGTGACCTGGAACCCAAATATTTCCAAACTGATTTGTAGTACCATTTAGAATTATTGATACATTTGGTTAGAAATTATTAAATAAAATGATTCCTTGATTAAATTGGACATATTCTCACAAACTGGGCATCTGTTGATTCCCTACACTCTTAAAAACGAAAATGTACTTTTCCTTGATGGTTCTTCGTCTGGATATAGAGTTCTAGAAAAACCTTATAACCATTACAATAGGTGGAGCTTGTTTTTACAGCTTTAAAAGTTAGCGTCATGATCTCATTTACAACAATATTCTGCAAATAAACATCGATTGAAAGTCGAGTCAAGTCAAGTCAAACTGATGCATTTTACAACTGATTGTGTGGCACTGCAGCTTTACAGGATCCCAGTCAAGACGCCTACTGAGAAAGCCAAGGGCGAGAGAGGCGAGGAAAAACTCCCTAAAGCTGGAGGAGGAAACCTCTGGAGAAATCAAGACTCAACAGGGGGAACGTATCCTCCTCTGGTCCACACCAGATAGCGAGAGAGAATAAAAGAACATCACTTTGGAGATTTATAAGACTTTATAAGAATAAAAAGGTTCTTTATGGGACAAAAATGACCCTCTAAGACACTCTTACAAAGAACCTTCTTTGACACTTTTCCCGGAGCGTGCGTGCGGGCGTGCGTGTGTGTGTGCGTGTGTGTGTGTGTGTGTGTGTGTGTGTGTAAAATGCCCAGGTGTCTATTCTTTTATGAACCATTGCAGTGTTTGTATAGCAGCTTTTCTATGTGCTGTATTCCAGCAGCTTCACTCCTGATTCAGTTTCTGATGGATGAAACAGACACACACACACACACACACACACACACACACACACACACACACA
>JBBJLS010000109.1:40539671-40550174 GCA_037577275.1 Bryconaethiops microstoma
ATTGTATTTATTGTAATATTAATGTTTTAACACTAACTTAACATTACTGTCCAGTAGTAAACAGGTTTTAAGTATAATTTCCTCAGGTGCCTAAAACTTTTGAACAGTACCGTAGATCCTTCACCATACTTAGCAACGGGAATGAGAATCTTTTTGGTATTTCTATTCTTGCTATTATACCAAACCCACTTTGAGTGTTTACCTCCAAAAAGCTCTGTTTTTGTCTCATTAGACCTTAGAACCCAATTCAGGTCAAAGTCATAGCACTATTTTGTAAGCAGGTGCTCATATTTGTGGTTAGAAAAAAAGGTTTGTTTTTCTGGTAGACCCCCTAAATACTTTGTTGCTCGGTTGCACTTTGTTCTGAATAATTTCTGAGGGTGATATTGAACAAAAGGAAGCATTTTAGTTTTCAAAATATTCTTCAGTTCAAGGTTAGATTTTTCTTCTCAGTTTTTAGATAATTAATCACAAAGGCTTTTTTTCATTGTTTGCTTCATTTATCCCATTAATTATAGAAATGACTGCATCCCTCCACTGACTCTCCTGTTTGTGAACATTTAAGATAATGTTGCCTTTTAATATTCTAAAACTTTTTTCATGAATATAGATAAAATGCAAAAGAAGGAAAAAGAGTTTCTGAGTTATTTTGTGGGTGGAGGGATGAGTACATTTTTGTAGGGTTTCCAGATTATTTTATTCATATTTACAGTGAGCAATTGATAAATGATTGTAGATCTTTAAAACTGTGAGAGTACCTTCTATTAATGGTCACTAAATCCTCTCCCTGTGTTTTATACAGTTATCCAGTGGAGCTGTGTTTACTATTTAGAATGCAAAAATAAAGTGCCAGAGGAGACCACTGCTTAATTAAGAAGGTGACCATTACGTGTTTTAGCAATCAAGAAGAAGTACAATGTATGTTAACTCTTAGAACACGAGTGCAGCACAACAAATGGTAAATTGTCGTCATACGGTAAAACAGCTCCTTATATTGAAGTTCCCCCAGTTTGTGTTGCTGAGCTTTGTTTGGTGTTCCTGTGTCACATGGAACCACACAAATGAACAAAAAAAAAGAATAAATGAATAAACACAAGATTTTTGAACCCGGGAGAACTTTCAGGATAATCTCCGCCCACAAGTGGGTGGGGAAAACCCACAGAGGGAGGGGCTCTGGAGAGCTGCAAACGGTGAGCGTGTAGGAGAACAAACACCAGTTCTAGACTGTTTTACATCGGTTATATTTACTGAAATCAGAGTTTACTGATACACTCTGAGTTCTGAGGGTAAACACCGGTTCTAGACTGTTTTACATCGGTTACATTTACTGAAATCAGAGTTTACTGATACACTCTGAGTTCTGAGAATAAACGCCGGTTCTAGACTGTTTTACACCGGTTATATTTACTGAAATGACTGTTTTGTTCCATATCATTTTTGACCCTTTCGAACAGTCCATGCGCTATAATATTTTCAAGTAAAGGATGGCTGGGATTTTCCTAAGGAATTAAAAAATGAAAGAATCTGGAATAGTTGAAACTACAAGGTTTGACAATACAGAAAAATAGTCTTTCACAATAAGAAAACCTTGTATGTTGAGAAAAATATTCATATGTTTTTATGTGTTTGATGTCTGAGGGTGGGAAAGAGATGATGGCGGGTTTTGTAGAGTGTGCTAAGACATGTCGATGTTGATTCTCTGTGAAATTCCTTACAGCATTTTATTAAAAATTTCAAGTGATCTATAATTAACATATTACGTTATTCCTTATTACAATCAACAGCCCACTATTTACGGCACAACACAAGCAGCACCTTCTTCCCTCTCACGCACTTCCACAGCGGGGGGTTGGGTGTGAGGTGACATTTCTGTCCCTTGTGGATTTTTCCCTTCTTTGTATCATCATGCACTTTTACCAACGTGTGAAGAGAACGGCATGGAGTGTGTAACACCCTACAACTGCTAAAATGCTCCCAAACTACAGAAGATCAATGGACTTTACACAGCACCCAAACGTGTTACTTCATATTTAGCCATTTTATTTTCTTCTCTGTTAATAAAATGTCATCTTACGCGTCAGTGAAGGCATAATTTCAACAGCACTGAAGTTGCAACATCCTCCAGTCGGTGATGTGGCCTCAGTGGTTACATATTGCTGCAGGTTGACATCTGTGCACACTGTGCAAATTCAATTAAATCCACCCATCAGGAGGATCATCATGCATCATTTTCCTTTCTGTAATTATTCTCCCTTAAGATTTTTACACCCCACATAATTGTTTTTTGTAATGCAGGACACCTTGGACATCATTTCTTGCTCAAACATTTCACCATAGTGCCACAATACAGAGAGGCCTGTTTGGAAATTACTTTTTAATCTACTTGCACGCGCTCACGTGTGTATGCATGCAAACACGGATAATGCAACGGCTATAAGAACAGGCATATCAAATCAAATCTGTCTGAGGAGCAGTTCTGTCCTACGGTCTGGAATGTGTACACAAAGAAAAACGTACTAAAAGTCTCAGAGGAGCAGCTCTTTCAGAGCTAATAACACAAAACACACTGCATTCCTTTCAATGTGCTTTGCTATAGGTTTAAGATAAGCCTCAGCAGGACTGGAGTAAGACACCGGCGCCTTTCAAAAACATCTTTAAGGCTTTTGCAATCCCATTATGGGAGACAATGAAAGGATTACTAGTATCCCATCATTTTAAGTCAATATACATGAGGCTTCCCCATGCTGAGCGTACCCGCAGAACGCAACATGCCATCATCCTTATTAAAATGTTGCATAAACTTTTATATTAGTTTAATAAATTCTAACTGCAGCTTTATTGAAATGATAACCTTGGGATTTGGTGACATTTATACTTGTTTGGGCCTCTAGTGATTCAGACGCAAATACTGCAGTTAATTTGGGTTTCAGGAGCGAAGATATAGCGAACAGAATGCCTCCAGTAAGCGTGTTCTGTAGATACAGTATTTTCTTAAATTAATCAGCTCTGACTGTGTCTGATAGATTTGCTAAAAGCCCTCCTCTTTCCTCGCAGCGAACGGATGCTTAAAAGAGTAGCCAGAGAGCAAGAGATGGGGTTCGTTCCTCTCCTCTCACTCTGTGACGCCCAGAGCGCATTATGCTTGTATCCAAAGTGACCTTTTGATGGAGATTAACATGGCATACCTCCTCAGCTAATTCAGTTAGTCATTCTGACACGCCATTGATCATCAGGGAGAACAGAGCTATTGAGACGTTGCCACGGCAGCAATGCAGATGGCAAACATCATAGAGCACGATTTCTGTGATGAGAACGAGAAAGAACGGGAGACAGAGAAAAGGGGAGAGAGAGAGAGAGAAAGGAGGACTGCCATAGGTACCCAACAGAGTGTGCTCTCAAAATGGCTGCTCTGAGACGACTTCATTTACTCTGCTCTCAGAACACTGTGTATATATTTATGAGTGTGAGAGAAAAATTCTCACATGTTTAGTATGGTGCAAAAGTCTTAAGCACCCCTCATTTCTTTGTATTTTGCTTCTGAAGAGCCAGGACCTGACCACTTTCAGAGGAATGTTTTTTAAGACACACAGTGACCTACATATGAAATCATTGCAGCAGAACAAAACACATCTAACTGAAGTCCTGAACCAGTGAAGAAACAGGAGCAGATGATCAGGCGGTGATCAGTATACTGGTGGTGCTGAATGCTGTAGTTTGAACACCTTTATTTGGGCTCCTTGTATCTTTAGGCTCTTTGCAGCAGTGAAACATTGGTATTCATTTCTTTAGTTTAATCTCCTCAATACACCAAAAGATAAGTCACAGTTTGACATGCACCAAATAGGTGATAAGGTGATTCAAAGCAACATATAAAGAAATGAGAGGTTGCTCAAGACATTTGCACAGTACTGTTATGTATTGTCATGTTGGGTGAGGGATGGACACACTTGCAGGAGACAGCTTTGAAGTAAATAGAAGTTTAATAAAGAAAGTTCAAGTTCAGTGCAAAGTTTCAGAGGACATTCACTCCGAGCAAACTCAAATCAAACACTGGAAGGGGGCCTCTGCTGCAGGGTTGACTCTTCTCTCGACACTATAGCAAACCCCCTGTTGTACAGGTGCCCGTTCAAACACACCACAATCCGTGGAGCTCTCTTAATACGAAGACCTTCACCGTCACTCCTGAAAACACACAGGGGAAAGAGACACACAGGAGAGGTACAAGTCACGTACCAAGCCACAGCTGTTCACAAAGGATCCAGCAGTGTGTTGCACGGACTCTCTTCACTGCCACTTAGAGAGTAAGCTGGAATCACTTGGACAGTCCTTAAAGTGTGTCTACCTTGTTCCCCTTCTGGTGAATACCAAAAACATGCAAACAGGAGTAATAATGCTCTTCTTCTCAAAACCATACCCAAACCAGCAGAAAAGGTTGTCACTGGGCGACCACACAAAGATTCTTTGGCTCGGCCAGCCTTTTAAACCTACAAGTACAAACACATACTGCCAATCACACGACAGAGACAATCAACTCAAGAGGCAATCAACTCAAGCAGTAATCAAATCAAACACAAGACAGGTGGACATGTCGTTAGGTACCTAGCAACCCAGCTAAGGAGCTAATGAAGCCCCACTATTCTCACGTGGGTTGCCTGGGCACCAAACAACCACACACACAACAAACCATGACATCATAAACACGTGTACAGGGCTGTGTGCCACCTAGTACTCGGACGACAGGCTCTGTTGGGGGCGTGACTGAGATGGACCAGATGTGACATATATGTGTATTCAAGATTCAAGATTCTTTATTTGTCACATACACAGTTATACAACGTGCAGTGAAATGTACCCCAAATCACACCTAAAGCTGTGCAAAATTTCAAAATAGATAACCTAGTCTTAAGATTACTTAAAGAGACTTAAGAAAAAAGATCATAATATGAAATAGACTAAAAATGAAATAAGATAAAAATATTCTATGTAATAAAAGAAATATATATAGAGAGAAACAAAAAACTGCATGCTGAGGTAGATGAGATGTGGAATTAACATATTGGGCAAATGTACATCTGAAATGAGCATATTGTGCAAAATAGACATATTGTGTAAAATAGACATCTAAATGTATACTGTACATGTGCAATGATATTTAAATACATGATAAATTGCAGGGTGCCATATTTTGATGATTAGGGCACTTAAACAAATATGGAATCTAGAATATACTATATATATATTGTCTGAGTTTTGTACAGTTTACTAGCTGTGGTGGCATGTCTTGGTTGAGAAGTCTTACAGCCTGAGGATAGAAGCTCCTCCTGAGTCTTTCTGTTCTGGCTGTAAGACTCCTGAAACATTTGCCTGATTTAAGCAGGTGAAACAGACAGTTTCTGGTGTGGGATGAGCAAGCCTGATTGCTCTGGTCCTGCATCTTCTGGTGTAGAGAGATGGCAGAGCTGATCTGCTGCGGCATTCTGCAGCCCGAACCTCTCTTTGTAGTCTCTTAATGTCCTGGGCACAGCTGTTCCCAACCCAGGAGGTGATGTTCTGTATCAAGACATTTTCTACAGCACCAGAGTAAAAAGTCTTTAGGATCATGAGAGAGACTCCAAATTTCCTGAGCTGTCTCAGGTGGTAGAGATGCTGCCTTGCCTTCTTGGACAGGGCTTGAATGTAAACAGTCCATATTAGATTCTCAGATATTGTGAACCCCCAGATACTTGAAGCAGCTCACCCTCTCCACTGCAGTCCCCTTGATGTTGAGGGCGGTATATGACCCCTGCTGACTCCTGCTGAAGTCCACCACCAGCCCTTGGTCTTGCTGTTGTTCAGTTGGAGGCAGTTCTCCTGACACCACGATGTCAGGTTCTCTACCTCCTCTCAGTAAGCAGTCTCATTGTTGTTGAAGATGAAGCCCAGCTGTGTGCGGCCATGCAGTCATGTGCGTTGAGGGTGTAAAGCAGAGGTCTGAGGATACATGCTCGAGGTGCTCCTTTGTTGAGGGTGATGATGTTGGAGATGCAGACACCAACTCTCACCACCTGTGGTCTGCCTGTGAGGTAGGTGAGAACCCAGGCACACAGGCGGTTGTTCAGACCCAGTTCCCTCAGCTTGGTGAACAGTCGATGGGGGTCAATTGTATTGAAAGCTGAACTGTAGTCAGTGAACAGCAATCTCACATAGTTCCCGTGTTTCTTGTCCACATGCCTGAGGGTGGAGTGCAAATCATGGGGGATGGCATCTTCCATTGATCTTTTTGTGTGGTAGGTGAACTGAAGTGGGACAGTGAAGCTGGAGATGGAGGATGTGATGTGATCTTTGACGAGTCTCTCGAAAACCTACCAATGTGAGTGTAACTGGTTGGTAATCATTCAGGCAGGAGGGCTTGCTGTTCTTGAGAACTGAGACGATGGTAGATCTCTTGAAGCAGGTCGGGACCACAACCTGAGCCAAAGACTCATTGAAGATGGTGGTGAAGGTGCCCGGTGATGCTGTCCAGTACTGGCGCTTTCTTTGCGTTTACCCACTGTAGTGCCCTGTACACATCGCTCTCCACGACGTTGATGACATCACCGTGCTCCGTCAGCTGGCTACTGCCTTCATTAGCTACGTGGCTAGTGTTAGCACAACTATCTTCAAAGCGGGCGAAGAACACATTTAGTTCATCGGCGAAATCAGATTCTGCATGTGCGGACGTGGTGTTCTTACTTTTAAAGTCTGTAATGGTGCACAGTCCACTCCACATTCGGCGCGTCACTTTGTTGGAAGTGTGTCTCGACTCACTTCTGATAACGGTGCTTGGCTTCCTTCACCGCATGCTGGACACAGTATGATGCATCTTTGTAAGTGCTCAGAGTTGTAAGTGACAGTGCAGGCATTCACTGCCTTCCAGATGCTTCCATCAACCCATGGTTTCTGGTTGGGAAAAGCCTTCACTGTTGCTGTGGGAATAATGTCGTCAGAAAGCATGCTAACAAAACTAACCACTACTTCTGGAAACTCATTGATGTCATCTATGCATGACCGGAACATGTCCCAGTCTACGTCATCGAGTGCGTCTTGTAGCGTGGCTTCTGATTCAGCAGTCCAGTGTCTAACTTCCCTCATGACCAGAGCTTCCTGACAAAACTTTTGTTCATATTCTGGCATAAGAAAAATGGCAGAGTGGTCTGATTTTCTGAAAGCCGGCTGCAAAACCGCCTTATTGCCTTGCTTGTACGGCATGGTTGGTTGTGTGATGTGTTGAATAAAATTTGGCATGACTTCACTTTGTTAAAGTCCTGCACCACGGTGTTTATAACATTGTGTAGTTCAGACAGCGCCATACCTGTTTCTGCATGAGGTGGAATGTAGACCGCTGTAGTAATAACAGAGATGAACTCCTGAGGCAGATAAAATGGACGGCACTCGATGGTTAGATATTCCAAATGAGGCCAGCGGGAGCGAGAGAGAACTGAGACGCTTTTTGCCTCGCACACCTTAGTGTTCACCATGAAGCATGCTCCCCCACCTTTGGTTTTGTTAGCCTCTGATGTCCTGTCCATGTGAAACACAGAGAAAAAGTCAGAGTCAACACTTGGTCTGGTACGAGGGTCGTCAGCCATGTCTCAGTGACACGGCTGTTGCAGTCCCTCACGTCCCGTTGGAAAGCCACTCTCGTCCTCAGGCCGGACGTTAGCGAGCAGAATGCTGGGCAGTGGAGGACGATGTGGTTGTTTCCTCAGTCTGTTTTGGACTCCACCACTGGTCTCGCGGTGTTTCTTTGTTCGCCGCTGCGGGGCCACTGGGTCACGTCCTTTGTGGTCCGGGCTCCGGAGAATCTCTGCTGGCCACGACAGGTCGGGTTTAAATGGCTCAAAAACTGCATGTGAAATGTTGTCATTGATGTCTCAGAATGTTTCCCTGCCACAAAATACCACTGTTGTATGGGGGTGATGCAATGAAAAATAAATAAATAAAATACTAAAAAGAACACAGTCTACACAGAGCGATTGGGATGGCGTCGAGTCGTATATATATATATATATATGTATACACAGTATATATTCTCAAAACTCCTCTTCAACCCTCTACATTCAAAAGTACATTTTTTGTCTCCTTCTAAGATATTTTGAGCATCTTTCCATTCTCAGCTCTCTCTGTGTTGTAGTATTGTGCCGAATGTCTCTGGCTAATTTAGCCTTTGCTGTTGGCATGTTAACTTTGTCACTGCAGTCGAGGTCTGTGCCAAGCAAAAGCCTGGCACTCTGCTGCACTCTGCTACAGAGAGCGAAACCGTGCATACGAAGCAAGTCGGCAGCCGGTGGAAAAAAGAGCCTTTATCTCCTCTCCCTTCTTCCGTCTCGCTCTTTCTTTCCTTCTTTCTTTCTTCCTTTCTTGCCCTGTCAGCTCTATTAGGTCTGAGTGAAAGTGCGTAGAGAGGGAAATGCACGTTTATCTTTACAAATTGCTCTCTTTGCATTAAGCATTTCATCTTCTGATGAATTATCTACAAAGCCAATAGCTGCCTGCGCTAATTTTCTGGCACGGCAATTTGCACGGGTAGCAATGCTAGCTCAATTAAGTTCCTTTCAGCCCTTCACAGCCGGCCACGATTGCAGCACATAAGCAACAGGAAAATGGGAATCAAAAGGAAAAATAAAGAATAAGATTGACTCGTCTGGCCTGGGCTCCTTGATGAGTAACCAGAACCGCCGATGCCAGCAAACCATTTGATTATTCAAATTGAATATACTGCATAGAAATTCATTTCCAGGCACATTTTAAACTCGGCGTCTGAGTTCAGATTCGCTGCTGTGCTCCCTCTGGTTTGTTCTTGTTTTGTCCACCATTTTTTTTCTTTCCTTTTTTCTTTTTACCAACCAGACTAATGAGTTGGGACAGATAAGGAGTTATGCTTTAAGAACCCAGAGCGATGCTGGGTGAAAGGAGCGAAGGCAGTGTGAAAAAAGAGAGAGAGAGGGAAGGAGTCATGTGGTGTCACAGGGGAAAAAATGAGGCGAGAAAAACAACCCTTCCATCCTGCTGCTGCGGCTGAGGTCGGGGCTGTAGCATGCCGTTAGGTAATTGGTGTGTTGGTGTGCTTGGGTGTCACTCCTGATGCTGCGTTCCTGAGACAGCACAACACAGAGCCCTGTGCCGGCGGGGCCAGACAGGCCAGCAGGGCACAGAAGGCTTCAGCCGAGCACACATGCAGGGGCCACACGTAACCTCCTCAGGGGCCTCGCTGCCGTTTGAAGCTGAGGGAAAGTAGCAGCAGTTCAGATGGAGGGAAAGAGGGGGGACGTGTGTATTATCTCTGCACGCTGCACTATTTGGGGCAAGTGAAAACGCTGACATTTCTGTATGAACCTTGTTCTGACTAGGAGCAATCGAAACGGTGGGTCGTGCCCACTGAGCTCGTTTGCCGAACATGTTTGTGAGACGTTGTGTGTGGGCGTTTCTGGATTCATATGTTTTTCTAATCTGGGTTAACATTTGAAGATTTTATTCATTATTTTTTTTCCCATTCTTGTACACCCACTTATGTCTGAGGGGGTTGTTTATGTGAATGTGTGTAAATTTTTCATACACCATCAAGTGTGCTGACCGATGACCATAAAACCGTCTGCCAAATGTTGTGTAGGTTCTCAAAAGAACCAAAAGAGCTCTGACACCTCAGGGCTTGGACTCGACAAGATCTCTGAACGTTTACTGTGGTATTTTTCATCAAGATGTTTGCAGTATATCCTTTAAGACCTGTAAGTTGTAAGGTGGGACCTCCATGGATTGGACTAGTTTAACAAATCCCATAGATATTTGTTTGAATTGAGATCTATGATACACTTGGTCAAACCATTCCTGAATACATTTTGCAGTGAGAGATACGTTAGGGTGGTAGGAGTCTAGTGGGTAAGACATATGCCTGTGAATCCGATGACCACAAAGTTGCAGGTTCGAACCCCCCACTTTCTACCATGGTGTCACCTAAACCTCAGTGTCTCCAAGGGGACTGTCCCTGTAACTAATGCAAGTTGTTCTGGATAAGAACATCTGCCAAATGCCCCTTTACATTATCCTTCTGAAAGAAATCACCACTATTAGTTAATACTGTTGTCATGAAGGGGTGAACTTGATCTGCAACAGTGTTTAGGTGGGTGGTACAAGTCAAAGTAACATCAACATAAATGTAGGACATGAGGACATTGCCCACAGCATCACACTGCCTCCGCGGTATATATATATATACAGTGGTGTGAAAAAGTGTTTGCCCCCATCCTGATTCCTCATTTTTTCCATGTTTGTCACTCTTAAATGTGTCAGATCATCAAACAAATTCAAATATTAGTCAAAGTCAAACAAGCTCAGTGGGCACGACCCACCATTTGGATTGCAATCACTTTGTCACACAGGGCCATGTAGGTTAAAATTGCATTTTGTGTTGACTTGTGTTGTCTTTGACTAATATTTAAATTTGTTTGATGATCTGACACATTTAAGTGTGACAAACATGGAAAAAAA
>JBBJLS010000109.1:40560856-40578090 GCA_037577275.1 Bryconaethiops microstoma
AGACTCCTCAGAATTCAGAAAGCAGGACATCCTCGAAAACTTCCAGATGACCTCTTTTGGTGCTAGAAAAAAAGGGTTCAAAAAAAAAAAAAAAAAAAAAAAAAAAATGGTTTGCCTGTTTAAATTCCTAATGTCTTTTCTAAAACTGGCTTGACATTTTCATTAGAAAGTAAAGTTTGGCATTGGTTATGCGCTGGAATGTTCTTCAGAATTCTAAAGATTAAGATGTTTTAGACAGACAAGAAAATAAATAGTTAGCTATTAATTGTAATTGCTTACATATATAATCACATGACAGGATCCAAAGGGTCATTTTACTGAATGGAGATATTAACCGTGTTACATTTTTGTTTACCTTAAAAATACATATTTTTGAATATAGTTTGATTTGATTTTCTGATCATGGTCTTACAAACTCTCTAAAATGCCACCAGGAACCCCTATCAAGAATGGTTCATTTTCTCTTATTTTTTGTGATTGTGCCATTATTTTATGTAGACCTTAGTAATTTTTCTCTCAGATGTTTTATTTGTCTTCTTGGTAAAGCACTTTTTACATTTTGCAGTCACTAAAACGAAAGGTGCTGTCAAATAAAGATGTAAAATTATTATTAGATGGTCACTTCAGGATATCACTATACTAGCTAGTTGCAGCAGCAGAATATGTATAATCCCTTTCAGAAATGAACTTTTGTATGGGGATGTTACAGTAATTAAACAGAGAAGGGTTAAATGTGAACATGAAAGTACTGGTAAAGTTAAAATTTACATAATTTGGCAGAGGCTTTTATCCAAAGCAGCTTTTAACGTTTGTGTATCACAATTGTAAGTGAATGTAGCATTAGGGGTCTTGCCCAAGGACTCTTACTGGTGCCGTTAAGTATGTCCTGGGTCTCTTGTTAGTGAAGTGTTTTGTGTAATTCAGGGTTGAAATCCGACTGCACTTTCCTGCTGGGAAGGCTGTGATGTTATCCACTGCACTAACCAACCAATTTACTCACATGAGATCTAACTTGGATATTACGGGGAGGGTTCATGTGTGAGCAGAAACTGATACACAATCCAAAAAATACAATGACACCTAGATGACAGCCAGCAAAACTATATTTTTTACTTTTAGTTTTGTTTTTCCTAGTACACTCAGCATAGAAGTGTATTCTGTGTATGATTCTAGACAGCAACAATCTAACCTGTGTACATGCATGGCTGCTTCTGTGCAGAAGTGACAGCACGGCCAGCAAAGAGAATGTTTGTGTTTGTGAGAGAAATCCAGAAATGAAAGAGCTACTCTCTGTTTGAGAACATCACATCCTGTTAACTGGGATTTTCCCAAGTATGTATGAGTGTGTGCACCCCAGTAAAAATCCCAAACCTGATCGTTAGTAGGAAAAGCGTCCTGACGTCGTCCCAGGTTTTGAGTGTGAAAGAGGCTGCGTTTGTTTGTTTGTAATTTCCCTGTTTTAACCTCACATTATTTTCAGCTATAAAGAACCGTCAGTCACACCTTTTTTTGGAGCAATAACTTTCTCCCTCGGGGGTTCAATTTATTAGTCATGGCTGTAAAATATCAGGGTGTGTATGGAAGGGTGGGCGTTATGGTGGGAGTGAAAGCTTTGGGGGAAGGGAGTAAGCACTTCTTCGGGTGCTTGAGTGTAATTTACTGGGAAAAAGATGGAGAAGCCATTAAATCTCATTGCTTCAGCTTCCTCACACAGAGCAGAGAAATACGGAGGAGCTGACGTGCTCAAGAGTGCATATACCACAGGGCACCTGATTTAACATTTATCACTTCTTGAACAACAGTGACAAGGCCAGCAAAAATCAATTACATGTCCACTCAAGATGGAGATGAGCGTGGGTTTGGTGAGTGGAGGACCTTTTAGCATAATCACACCGATCTGCCTGCCGTCCGTTGCTCTCGGTGCAATGAATCAGAGCACCTGCATGCATATGTGTTCACATGCAAGTGTGAACAGGTTTCAAAGGCTGTTTTCATCACTTCTCCGTCTTCATCGCTCCCTGGATGGTCACGGTTTCATTATGTTTGTAAACCGTTGTGAGTTCGATAGTGTGATCTTTCCACGGATGCCATGTAATAACCTCATGTGTCAAAGTGCCTTTCTCTCCTATGCAAGGCGAGACTTCATGGTTTCGGGGTTGCTCTGCTTTCCAAATGTTTCTCTAAAGATGTGAGACACAAATAACACTTGTGTTCAAATTTCACGAAATGATTTTACGCTTCCACGAATGGAAAGAATGCAAATTATTCCATTGCGACTACTTTGAGGTTCATAGACGTTGGAGTTTAAAATGTTGTGCTAACTAGCTGGAACAGTTTCATATTCCCTAATTGAAATTAGGCAGGTTTAATATCACACTGATTCGCCATCGCTAATAATGTGCAAATGATCAGTTACTTCTTTGTATTGGAAATACTTTACTGACTGCTGTAAACATTTATCTCCCTGCATTTCTAAGTAATTAGAAATAAATGCACTTCTGCAGTAATCATGCAAACTCATTGACAAGAATCAAACAATTCAATTTATTAAATAACAGCTTTTTTGATTGGATATTACTTTCTAAACAGAGATGCTGATGATTGAGATTTCCCTCAGACTTTACAGATGGTACAGATTTGCAGCATCAAGGCAATGAGTTTGCATGATAACTTTCTGAAATTTACAATGTACATTTCCCTCTAAACCCTCTACAAATCTGTACCTTCCGTGAAGTATGAGAGACCACTGAATAGTCTCAGTACTTTATTGAGATAGAAATATCCACAGTAAACATGACATAAAAGGCGTGTGGATATCAGCACCACTGCTCTGAAAAATGAGTCTGAATAATGTGTAAAAAGTCTGAATAATGTGTAAAAAGTCTGAATAATGTGTAAAATGGACCAAGCTGTTGCAGCGCAGCCTCTTTGGGTGAAGTTGGAAGTCTTTCTTCAGCACAGATTATTTTTATTTTCAGAAATTTCAGACCCACAAGATTTCACTGATAAAGTTCACGGTGTGGAAAGTTTCCTGCAATGCACTGTTTATGTTCACAATCCAAATCACACGCTCAGCTGATGCAGCATGCAAATTACACCGAACAGACATGAATAACATATGTTGATTTTTAATGCATCTCATGTAATTCCCATCATTCTTTTAAAGACAGATGAGTCAATCCAGTCCCTGTGTAATTGTAATTGATTGTACGTAAAATGTGTGTGCGTAACTGTACCACCTCACCCTCAACACTTTCCCATTGTAACACTGGCTGAATTTCATGAAAAAAAAAGCGCAAACCCACTGTTATAATAGTAGCAGACTGACATAATTGACATTTTCCACTCATACATAACATAAATACCATTTGACATTCAATTAGGTGTTTGACAAAAACTGTGTTGTTACATTTCCCAGGAGGCTTAATGGGTTTTTTTTTTTTTTAGCAGTGTTTTAGCTTTTTCATCCTAGAAACAGTTGTTATGACTGAGCCAAATCGTAGCAGGATAGGTCAAATGGTTGCTAACATTTAAATATGTGTCATTATCGGCGGGACCTGTTGATGCGAAATGTGGCGGCGTGTTTTGTCGCAAATGCCACAAGCGCAGAGCGAATGCGAAGAGGAAGATCATCCTAACTCAAACAACTGCTCATGAGAAGTGTAGCTATTATCCACAGCGACAGACTCCGCAAGCAAAAGTCCATACTTGTTTAATCCTACGCAGAGCTCCTTAAACGATATTCCCCCGTTTCCCGCACTAAAAATAAAACCCACTCAATACGCACCCCCAATCTTTAGCGATAAATCCGCCTAATCCTTCTCATGTGGTCTCTCTGAGAGTGGAGCAAGGCTCTCAGTATCTCCGGAACTATTACACTCGTGTTGTTTTTGGCCCCTATGCAGCCTGGTGATAGTGAGCGGAGTAGAGTAACTCCAGATGGCTCTGCTTGTTCAAAGCCCAGCGCACCGTGACAAACACCTTCCCCAGCTGCTGTGTTCACGCAGGGCTGCTGCAGGATGCGAGTCTGCCTCAGGAAAGCCACCCCTGATCCCACTCTTACACCCGCACACTCCAGACTCTCCATCACACTGCAATAAAAAAGGCCTAAATTGCTCTTGGCTTGGGCACACAGTGCAGTACTTACAGTACAAAAAAATATAAACAACTTTAATCGGTCCCGACTATTTCTGAACTGTATAAAGGTCTTCAGATTTCATTTACAAATGTTCGTCACATCGTATACTGAACGGTTCTTTAGGGAAAAAACATGGTTCTTCTCTATCAAGAATACTTTATTCATCCCGAAGGAAACTGTTTGAAATGTATATACGAATGTCAAATAACATTCGTATATACAGCTCCGCGAAAAAATTACAGACCACTGCAATTTATATTTAAATGAGCATCTCTATGAGTGTGACAAGCATTCCATGACAGTGTCTGTTAAATTTGGATGGTGAAACACTACTAGAAGTTTGTCATAGGTAATTATTGCCATTTTGTTTAAGAGAGAACAAGAGATTTGTTTTCTTTGAATTATTCAAGTTCTGTAAACTCTGCATCATTTCTCTCATTTTGATGTTTTGTCTTTTCCTTTAAAATGATGCTTTAAATAACAATATTTTTATTTGGAAATTAGGAGGAAATATTGTCAGCAGTTCTTAAAAACTAATAATAATATATATATATATATAATACCAAAAAGCAGAAGTTACGAAAGGGTAATCAGATCAAATCAAATGAAATATATATGAACGTTGCGTATTGTTTGTTTGATTAATTTAACATGAGGTTAAATTAGAACATAACATGTTTTAAGGTCACATTTAAAAAAAAATTGTTCCCAATATTTTAACCTCAGCAAATAGAAATTATGCGCTACAAATTATGTGTTAATTTATATTCACTTTAATATAAAGTTTTTTTGGGAGAGTTAAAATTTTGCATAAACACTTTGCATAAACACTTGTACATTATTGAAAGTTATTGTCTTACGGAAGATTAAAAATGATCTGTTTAATTACTTATTAACTCCAGTAACTGTAGTTATGAAACCACAAAGAAGACCAAATAAAAACAGAAATAAATAATTGTTTCTTGGAGACTGGAATCATATCAGCCAAAAATTCAAAACAGTTCAATATTTTAAAAAATAACCAACAATTACAGTATTGATATGTAATATTATGATTACTTATCTGATGCAGAACTCACGTAGAATTTTAGTTGAACTTTTCTTGCTGAGTGTTAAAGCCTTAGAACTTAAAGCTGGGCAGTCAAACTGTACAGTCGAATTCAAAGATACAGTGCAGAGGCCATTAAATGTCTTAAGGCAGGGTCCATAAATTTTACAATCCTCTACATGTCCATGTCTGATATCAAAAATATATACATCACAAAAAACTGTGAAAAAAAATAACACTCGTATAAATGCAGAAAGCTATTTAAATAACTCAAAGTTCCGTTGTTTCCTATTATTAAATTAGAAAGTGGGAGGTAATTGGGGACCACTTTATCAAGAATGTGTCTGTTTTCATTTGTAACCTTGCTGTGATGCTTTCCACACAGTAAACCTCCTTAACCTTCTCCTTCCATTGTAATACAGTGGGCGGCTGTGGCCTAAGCCAGGAGATTGTAATAATCTTTTTTGAAATTACCAGAAGGGTTCTTAGTAGTGAGGTCTGATTACTGTCTTTTATATCTTTTGGCATCAGTCCTATTAGAAAATGGGAGGGTTCTAACAGATGACCTGTATTTTCTTTAGACCTGAGACTGATCTCTCCACCTCTGCTTATTTTGCTTAATGCTGATGTGCTTCATTGTTCTTCTCTCCTCAGCCAACAGCTTTAAGACTGATAACACACACAGTGGTTGGCATTTTTAACACCCCCAAAATTAATTAATAACTTCGCACTTAGCTCTCACATTGGGTGATTTGATTGCAATAATAACAGTTCCTTTTTCTTCATAAAACTTTTGGATATTATGGGTTTGTAATCTGCAGACGGCCTATAAATGATATGCAGCAAGTCCTATCGTTTCAGATTGGCTCGTGGGGTTCTTTGTAACCAAGTGGCAAGCACATCAGGTGCTATTGTTGTCACTTTTCTAAGTGACAATCATACTTGCAGTCGTCACCTTCAATTCTGCCATGATAACAGGCCCCTTCCTGAGTGCAAGAATTGTCATCAGACACTCTCTCTCCTCAGCGTGGCCAATCAAAGCAGCTTTGTCTCCAACTCAACTGTCTGGGCACCAACCGAATTACCAACAAAGCCCTTTTGTAACGTTGATGATAATGAAGATTTGCCATACATGCCATTGGACACTGAGAATGAATGTTTGAAGACTTCGCCTTAAAGTGGAAGGGATAGGACAGGTGATACTTAAACATGGATAATGACTAGGTTTTTACAACAAGGCCACTGGTGACCACCTGAAGCTTATACCTTTGTGCATTGATGCTTTACATCATACATGCCTTATTAAAACTGGTGAAATTCTATCAAATGTGTAGATTCAGGGACTTCCAAGTCAGCCAACGTCACTGAAAACTATTGCATTCCATGAGAAAATACAAAGTGTGATTGCACGGCTGCCATGGTAACTGTGATGTTACTAGATAGTAGCTAGGTGGTTACTATGGCGATGCAGGTGGTTGCTTAGGTGTAGCTAGCCAGTCGTTAAGGTAACTATTGTGGTTGTTATGGTGTTGCTAAGTGGTTGTTATGTGTCGCTGGTTAGTCACTATGGTTTCACAGGAGAAATCGCTGAGTCCGATCACATAAAACGGAGGTAAGAATAGCGAACAGAGGTTAAACAGAGGTTTTACGCTATAGATTTGTGTATAAACAGCCCCAAACTCAGTAAAGACGGCGTGCTACAACACCTGGCGCCATCTTAGTCATATAAAGCTTTATATGATCTCCACAGGTGAAGGTTAATGTAAAAACACTGGTGAAAAAGACAGAGGTGCTAGTACTTCTTCACAATAAGAGGGGTGCCAATACTTGGCATGTACCCAAACTTTTGCACAGAGAGAAAGACACCCAAACATTGGCTATATGGCCAAAATAAAGTAAAAAGAAACTTGTGGGGAAAGGCGTGCTTAGCCGCAATGGAGATTAAAATAGCAGAGATAAAGAGTCGTACCTCCTAAAAACATCTTTGAAAAAATGCAAACATGTTCTTTGTTGATGCCACAGCCATCCATGGCCAGGAATCCCAGGGAGTCTCGGGGACGGCACCACCATTTTCATTGTGATGCTTCTTCAATCAGCTGTTAACTGATGCAAAACGCCCTGACAGCAAACATTCACATTCACTTTCAGGCTTCTTGTGTTTCAGAGAAATCAAGTATTAGCCTTTATCCTTCGAACTGCGTCTCACTATTGAAGAACTGTAAGATGGAATTGGCCTCTTTCCCTCATTCTAATCTATGAATCTAAGTTGACAATCTCAAACCTATTGACACCATGTCTCAATATCAATAAAATGCAAACAGTTGGTCAAGAAACCCTATCGGTACAGAAAATAAAGGAATATGTAAACATGTAATTAACTATGCAAATAAGCGTAATAAAATAACATTGACTCTAGTCTTCTGAAGGCGTATGGATTATTCAAACATGTCTCTGCCATGGTAGCAAATCTTTCACAAAGGTCACGAAGGTTTTGTTGGGCTGTCATTAGTCTGGTGTTTGGTGCCGCGTATAGAAGCGAGGCTTAGGAAAGGGATAATGGCTGTAAGTTGAAAGGAAGACTTTTAAGAACAGAAAAATATGCATGAACCAAAGTTTTTTTGCAGAAACGCTTAGTAGTTGGTATTTTTTTAAACTTCATTTTATAACCTGAGGGAAGGGAAGCCTAAACATTCCATCTTTAGTCTGGCTCACTTTCACCCCTCATTATAGAGGACCTTGATTGTCACAGCAACAAATGTGCCTTTTGCCATTGACTACAGCATGGTTTGTTTAGAAGAAAAGGGGAGAATGTGAGAGTAGGGTAAGAGCTGTGTCATGATACCAAAAGTTTTGTTTTTTAAAGGGAAAACCTCAGATCAGAAGCTTTCATTTTAGCCCTACTGTTCGGTTCCACATTTCTTTATTTTAACAAAAAAAAAAACATTGATCGGATGACGTGATGTGGAACATACAGTTCTGAATGCATAAATCTCTTTAAAACTCCATTTTGTTTATTAAGCATGAGTGTAGTAACACACACACTCTCCTGTACACACATCAAGTCAGTCAATCATGAGTTTCATGCTTGCTTTCAAATAATGTCAGCTCAGGTAGTGCAGCGAGAGGAAAACTTTTAATCATTAAAGCTGGACTCTTTTTGCAAATCGACTGGTGCACGAACTACTTGTTGTATTGGCGCGGAAAAATTATGAAATATCTGAGCTACTCTGGAGCTCATTAAAAGTTCATTATATTTTAACCTTTCTATTTTCCAGTGCCTCCAAATAACAGCCCTTTCAGCTTTAACAAATCTGGAGCTCAGTCCAAAGAAAGTGTTCTTTTCTCTCACAGAAGAGAACAGAAGAGTTGAAGATTTTTGCCTGTGAACTTGTTTTAGCAGGTTTAGTATAAAGATGTTAAAAGCCACGGATCGTCCCTCGCTGCAGTCGTCATGATGAAGCCAGGGATCGGGAACGGCTCGTTTGTGATGGATGGTTGTAAAAGGGAGCTGTTGAGAATTCAAACACGTCTCTCCCTTAATTCCCAGATGTTTAATGACATGTTTGTGAAGCTGCATAGGTATTACATGACCACTAATGAGCCCACGATTACAAACGGTGAAGCTCAACATTCCTTGACAGCAGAATCACCAATTACACATGTAAATTAAGCTCAGATATTTTCACTGAGCTACACTCATTAACCGTTTTATCAGATACTGTGCAAATGTCTTAAGACATCTCTCATTTCTTCCTATTTTGCTTCAGACTTTCTTGTGTTTTTAATCTGGTCTTGAGGAACAGGACTTTCAAAGACTCTCATTTTCAGTCCAGTTCGTGAACCTGTTTGTTAAGACACACATTAATCTACGTATGAATCATTCAAGCAGAACAAAGAGCATCTAACTGAAGTCCTGAACCAGCAGATGATTCCAGATGATCAGGCGGTGATCAGTATACTGGTGGTGCTGAATGCTGAGTGGTTGGAACTCCTTTATCTAGGCATAACATTTTTGCACCAACAAGGTGATTCAAAGCAAAATATGAAGAAATAAAGTGTGACTTACGACTTCTGAACAGCACTGTACACTGTAGCCTATCTATTGCTATCTTTTGATGAATAAGAACTTACCATAGGACCACTGCTACATAGAAATACGCTGGACGTTATATCCACATGATGGTGGCATGTCAGTGTGTGATGCGTTTGCATGGCATGTAACCCGGACTGGGTTAATATCAATGTGGCTTACTGGCCACATCACTAGACACATACCCAGTTGGTACAGACGTAGGTGGACAGTTAGAAGCTATATTTCATTTCTCTGCATACATAATGTGTATTAGTCATCCTTTAGACCTTTGTCTGTATCTATTGTACATGTACCTGATAAAATGGAGGTAAAACATGGAGGTGCACTTAAACAAACTGACTATAATAAACTCGGTGAATAAGCGCCAATTCTGCATGATTCACACCTCACCACACCTACAAACCACATACGACATCTCACTTAGAAGGTCAGCACTGAAACTCGTTGTTTACAACTCTCTATCGCTAAGCCTCTCGGTCTGAACGGCATATTTCTATGCCATAATCCCTTTATCAGTATGCTACTGCCTTCCCTTGTGAACTGTTACCACTAAAGGAACCACTAAACTCGAAACGAGAGCCTGTGAGTGTGTATATACAGTCCGTTGCTGTTGGCCGAATAAACCCGCAACACCCCGCTATTATGAATGACTTATGCTTCATACTTTGTTCTTAGTCTCTAAGCGGATTTTTTGTGGAGCTGTTATTGTAAATTACTGTACATAGCTGTACACAAAACTTCAATATAGTAGTAGGGTTCAATATAGTCCTCATATAGTATTTTTAACAATAGCAGAACCCCTTAATGCAGGGATAGAGAACCATATTTAAATATTCTTTAGAGAACAGTACACAAAAGATTTCTTATCATTGAGATAATGGCAATATCGTCATTGTTGTATTTATTACAATTGTCAAAACACAAAATTCAAATTCAAATGTTAATCAGATTCAAATTTTATTAGAATTGATACTGACAAGTTCACCATGAGAAACTTGAGTGAATAAGAACAACTGTGATTCTGATTCTAATTCTGTTGGCATGAGATGAGAGGCTATATTTATTCACCCAATAGAAATGCTGGTCTTTCTCTAGATTGGGTTGAAATGATAGATTTTGCATGTGCAAAAGTATCTGAATGTTGGTTTGATGTTTCTACCCAGATGTTTGATAAATCTGGGCCTGTCCCGGCTGTAGAGCACACCTTTGCTTTCTCAGGTCATAACCGCTCTTTTTGCTTTTTTTTTTTAGTACAAATCTGCATGCATTTTATGGTGATTTGACAGATTTAGTATTTTCAGCTCTAATTTGCCTAGAAAGGGTGATTTTTTTTTTATTCTTCTCTCTCTCTCCCTGTCCAGAGTCCTTCAGCTCAAGGCTACCATCGACTGCAGTGCATAGATGATCAGGTTGCCTCCCCAGACGCATACATTAGTAATCTGCAGGCCGAGCTGCGTGCAGGAGAAAAAGAGCAAGAGAGCATCTCATTGCATTCGGCAAACATCAACAGGCATGTATCATCTTCATTGACCTTATCAGAGTGGTGCTCATGGGGGGCCAAGACTCTGAGGCCCTTACGACTGGCTCCACTGCTCTCTTTCTCTCTCTCTCTCTCTCTCTCTCTTTCTCTCTCTCTTTCTCAGCCTTATTAGAGTGCTGCAGGCATCTTCCTATCACCATGGCAATCTGCTGCTCATAAACAATGCAGCAGCCGTGGGAGATCCACCTGGTTTGGAGAAGACACAGAGAGAGACACAGAGGCAAGGAGGACATTCCTATTTCAAACATACATTCACATCCAGCGCCAATATTTGGCACAATCACATTTTTCATCTTCTTTCCTCATTTGAATGAGAATTCTCCATCTCACAGATGCAAGGAGCTGCACTCACACCTAAGAAAAAAATGACACCAAACAGTTGATAATTCTGAACATTTCTTATTGCGTGATGGAAATGCAGAAATAAGTAAAATGTGTCCTATTGTACTAGAGGGTTAGTGTGTAACACAGAAGCCTCTCTGTAAAGCACTGAACTGAGTGTTCAGTATTTGTTAAGCAGAAAGGTGTTTATTGTTGACTGTCTCCGTTTAGTGAGCCCCAGTTGCTTCCCTGCGCTTTGACAGTTGGCGTTGCGGAATGAGTCCACACACAAAGCTCCATGCTGGGTGATAACAGGACTGTGGAACGTCGTTCTCTGAACTCGTTCCTGTGATGTGTTCACTTTCCTGCTCTGCTCTTTCATGCTGCTTGTCAGTGTGTGGCGATAATAGACATAATTGCTTAGACAAAACAATGCGCCGGGCATTTAGGATTCCGCTAATACTCGCTCTAAGAAGCCTGTGTCTTCAGGAGTCTCTCTCTCTCTTACTCTGGTTGCTTTACTGGCTTTGACTTCACATGTAATATTACTAAAGCATACTAACAGTTACAACAAGTACGACAATGACAACAGCAAGAATCATCAACAACAACAATAATAAATAATAACAATAAATACATTCACAGTAACGATTGGCAATTTAGCAGTCCAACAAGATATGGCTTCTGGTGGGTATCAGTGAGGTAGAAGTGAGAAGTTAGCCTCTGTCTTTCTTATAATGGTTCATTTCATCTATAAAGGTTTGCAGAAGCATGTTTATGTGATGTTTCTTGTGTAATCAGGGGTATTAACAGGGGGCCAGACCCCCTTAGCTGCAGTAAAACTTCTACATACAGTATCTGGGAAAATGTTGCAAAAGAACTGCACACATTTAGACAAATTTAGCATTTTTACCTCTCAGTTATCTAGAAAAATGTTTCTCTTTCTTGGTTCAGAGTCCTTTGGATCAAGGGTACCATCGACTGCAGCGCACAGACGATCAAGTTTGAAGAAACAGGTTGATGTGATGTTTCTTTTGAAATCAGAGGTTTTAATAGAAGGGTTAGTCCCCCTTTGCTACAGCGAAAGCCTCAACATATCTGGGAATGTTTTACACTAGATGTTGGAACATTGCTGTGAGGAACAGCCACAAGAGCGTTAGTGGGTCAGGTACTGATATTGAATAATATGTTCTGGACATCTCATCCCAGAGGATGGTGCTACTTTACTCCAGAGACTGCAGATCCTCTGCTGCACAGGGGCTTTAGACCCCTTTAGATGATGTTTTGCACAGGTCATGGTGACCTCAGGCTCATTTAGGGCTGGTCTCGAGTCTCTAATTCCACTGGTGGCTATAACAGCCGCTACTCTTCTAGGACAGGCTTTCAACAAGATTTTGGAGTGTCTCTGTGGGAATGTGCACCCATTCAGTCAAAAGACCATTCATTGAGGTGATTTACTGATGTCAGACGAGAAGGCCTGGCTGTTCCAGTTCATCCCAGGATTTTTCAGTTAAGGTCAGGGATCTTTTCAGTTCCTTCACATTAAACTTGACAAACTGTGAACAGAGAAGAATTTTCAGCCTGAGACTCACCAACATAAAGTGCTCCACTGAACAACTCAGATAATCTTTCTTCTTCATCACACTCTATAACTCCTCCCCCTGACACACACCCACCCATTAGACTCTATAACTCCTCCCCCTGCCGCCCACTCATCAGACTCTATAACTCCTCTCCCCTGTCACACACCAACCCATCAGACTCTATAACTCCTACCCGTGTCACCCACCCACCCATCAGACTCTATAACTCCTCTCCCCTGTCATACACCCACCCATCAAGCTCTATAACTCCTCCCCATCACACACCCACTCACCAGACTCTATAACTCCTCCCCCTGGTACCCACTCATCAGACTCTCTAACTCCTCTCCCGTCATACACCCACCCATCAAGCTCTATAACTCCTCCCCCGTCACAAAACCACCCATCACTCTATATCTTCTCCCCCTGTCACACATCCACTCATCAGACTCTATAACTCCTCCTCCTACCACCCACCCATCAGACTCTATAACTCCTCCCCGTCACACATCAGACTCTTTAACTCCTCCCACCTGTCATACACCCACCCATCAAGCTCTATAACTCCTCCCTGTGACACACCCACTCATCAGACTCTATAACTCCTCCCCCTGTCACACAGCCACTCAATAATCTGTGCAAGAACCTGCTGCTGTTCAATTGTTTAGTTTCATTTTATTATTATTGTTGTTGTTGTTGTTGTTATGTGCAATAGTCTTACCATGTGTCAATAAATTTTCTGATACTAATTCTGAATTTGATTTATGGCGTTCACTTAGGGCATGAAAACATGTTAATGTGTAAAATGTCTTTTTATGCTGTAGCCTTAACCTTCTCCATCACTGGAACTAAATGGTCTTGCCCAGACACTGATAAACAGCCCCAGATCATTATGCCTCCTCCTCCAAACACCATAGTGATGCATGGTTAATTCCTCCAAACACAAATAAAGATGGCGGCGCCTATGCAGGCTGTGGCTGAGAGAGCTCCTGAGACCGCAGTGTTCAATATTAAATGTTAAACGTTTAATGTCTTTGTTCGTCTTTCCCTCACCCTTACCTTATTTTATACTTCTTATATACTCTTGTTTTGTTTCACAACGTCTTGTGTAATGTATATGTACACTGTGGGACCTGAGCTTCGCCATTTTGTTTATCTGTATACTTGTAAATGGTTGAAATTACAATAAAGTTCACTTTGACATTACTTTGAAATTTCTTCTGCTTCAGCGTCCAGTAATGGCATGCTTTACATCACTTCATCTATTGCATCGTGCATAGTGACCTCAGGCTTGTGTGCCGCTGCTTGACTGTGAACACCACTGTTATATTGCTATACTGCCTAGTTATTGTAATGCTTTTGTCATTCCTTGTACTTTCACCAATGCTGCTAGCTGCCTCTTGTGCAATAATCATACTTATGGTCCAATAAGGAAGGTTTACATCCCGTTCACACAATTCGGTTACATTACGTTACTGTTAAGTTGTTCTGGTGTCTACTTATTGTGTTGTTTTTTGTTTCTGTCATAACTTGCACACAGTTGAATGTAGAATGTTGCTGTATGTTGCACTGTGGAGAAACATCTCATCACACTATGTAGGTGATCACAGCTCCTGATGACAATGAAGTGACGTCGAATCTTGAATAAAGTAACCCTGAAAACTCATGTCAGGAAGCTGCTGATGTTGTTTCCAGAGGCAGTTTTGAGTTCTGTCGTGAGTGATGCAGCAGATTTTAACATGATACATGCCTCTGAACTGGGTGGCCCTGCTCTGTGAGTTTGCATGGTCTATTGCTTCATGGCTGAACTGTTGCTCCAAGATGCTTCCATTTTACAATTATAGCGCTTGCAGTTGATAGGGGCAGATCTAGCAGGGCAGAAATTGCACCGACAGACATAGATGAACTGTTTCCAGCTGCAGGCAGCATTATGTATATTAACTCTTCTACTGCCAGTATTTCTTTAGTTTGATTGCATGGCTACCTGCTTGATTTTATCCATCTTAGTGGGAGGAGTGTATTTGTTGTTTCACATTTTAAAATGAGAGGTGGTACCTCAGTATAACACATTTTCCTCTATAAAAAATAAAAGTTAAAAGTTGTGGATTGAAACATCAATGAACAATGAAACGTCATTTATATCCCTCCGCAATCTAATTTCTTCCAGCTGTTTCAACCAGCTGTGTGATGTATAAAATGCTTGGTAATTATTTTGGGTAAAATGATGCTACATAAGGATTTATTCCCAGCCTGATAAATACTGGACATTTCAGAGAAATTCAGTGTGAGTAGGTTAGTACATACCACCTGTTATTTCAAGTAACCATCCAATTATGAATAATTTTACTAGCTCATTCCTCAGCTTAATAACAAGAAACTGACAGATATTTCAGTTTAATTAGTCTGCTTTGCCACTGACCACTGTTCTGTCCAAAATATTTATAAAGTACTTTTGTATCACACTTACGCTGTTTTTGCATTATGTTATATAAGGTAATTACCTTGCACTTACCTTGCAGTTACGCTACCAGTCAAAGGCTTTTGAGCACACTGAGATTTTCTATATTTGCCTGTTGTTCAGTTAATACTTACTAAAAATGCACTCAATATTCTTTGTTAACAAATACATTTACAGCATGTTCACCTTTTGAGTTCCTTAATTAGCCAGAAAATGTCATACTTTTATTAATCATTACTGTCCTACAAAAAGCCACATAATATAATAATAATTATCAATATAATGTGGATCACCAGACGAGTGTTACGTATTTAATGAGATGATTAAGTGCTGAAACAGTTATCAAGTGCATTTAAAGTTAAAGGACAGTCTAGAATTCGACTCTGCATCACCAACAACCAGTTAATAGGAGTCGGACCTGCACTGTTACAGATTCTCTCATCTTAGGAAGGAAACTTCCTTGATTTAACATTTTCATTTATAGTTGTTCACTTAACAAATGAAGACTGTTTTTTTTGACTGGCAGTGTGTACACATATTAATACATTTTTATTTTAGGCCAAAACTTTCTCTCAAACTGTAATTTGTAACAATGCCTTTCAGACAATGCAACATTTTGTTAACTTTAACTTTCTAAGACATCATTTTGAACTATTTTATAGGTTCTTCTCACCTCCTTTGTGAACAAGTCTGTCTGGGTAAGGTTCTCATTTCACATCAAACAATCCCAGGTGGCCTCACTTAATTACTTAATTATGCAGAAAGTTAGAAAAAAGGGTGGAATACCCCTAAAGCTGTTGAGCTATGAAAACCATGTCAGTGCTGGAGAGTCCTCACACTCAGCATTAGGTTTTTTAAATCAAACAAGTGAATCTAAACTTGCCTGGTGCTCCTCTGTGCTGGTCAATATGTTATTGGATGTTCCTTCACAAAGGCTTGTAAGAAAGACAAAATGTATTTTTTGTGTTTGCATTTTCCTGGTCAGAAGCTGCTTAGCAAGTGGTGAAAAGATTTGAAACTTAACTTTGTGTGTTTATCCACTATGCCGTCCAACAAACTGCCCATCAGTCTCAGATCCACCGACTGTAGCTTTAAAACGCTGCTAAAACTGCACTATTCTCCTCCACCTTCTTTTAAATATTGGCACCTCCATTGCACTTTTAATCTTCTTTTATAGGTTTTCTGTGTGTTATTTCTTTTATTCTGTATTTTTTATGCTTAATATTTTAATGCTTAATATTTTTATTCTATCCCTGTAAAGCTTACTGTTGAAATTGTGTATGATAATAGGTTTTATACATAAACATGACTTGACTACTAAAAGAAATTTGCACTCAAATTAGGGTGGAGAGTTTTATTTTATTACTTTATTGTAATAAACGTAATAACATTAAGTCTTCACTGACAGCATGCAACTAAACTGGCGCTCAAGAAATGTCAGATAAGAAGTCAGTCGTGTCAGTTCCAAAACATGTTTACCTTCCAGGTTCCCAAAACCCACAATGGTGGGAAATAAAGCTGATAATAAAGACTCAGCATGAGTTTATCTTATCCTGTTCGCCTCTGTGTGTACATGTGCAGCCGGTCAGGAGAACGAGATGTGTCCTGCTGAACAGTAGTATCCTGTACAGTCAGAGGAGAACCTTTGCGATAACTTAACAGAGTCCAGCTCACACACTCCGAATTTAAAGTCCCCAAACATCTGTGAGAGAGAGAGAGAGAGAGAGAAAGAGAGAGAGAGAGAGAGAGAAAGAGAGAGAGATCACATTAATACCAGAGGCATAGGGTGACGTAGCATACAGTACTGCGCAAAAGTCCTGAGCCACTTGAGCCACGCCTCATTTCATATTTTGCTTCCAAAGATCTAGACTTTTAATGTGTATTTGAATGTAGTCTTGAGGAACAGTTCTCCAGGCTTCCTGAAAGACTTTCAAAGACTCATTTCCAGTCCAGTCCCTGAACCGGACCAGTTTCACAGGAATGTTTCTGTTGGTTAAGACACACAGTGACCTACGTATGAATCATTCAAGCAGAACAAAGAGCATCTAACTGA
>JBBJLS010000109.1:40672671-40685345 GCA_037577275.1 Bryconaethiops microstoma
CTGGTCTCATTGTGAGAGGAGAGTGTCGATTACAGCAGTGTTTTTATACTTTTCCTCATTAAATAAGATGTGATTCAAGTGATCAGTAATCAGTCCCTCATAAAGCAAAATGAGGTGCTTGTGTAGGAATTTAACAGACACTGGACTGGAATGGTTGTCACTCAAAGAGACGCTGATTTAAAAATAGATTGCAGTGGTCTCTTTTTTTTCCCGAGCTATATGTATGTGTGTGTGTGTGTATATATATATATATATATATATACTCCTGCCTGTGCATTTGGTAAGCCGTCAGTCAACCCTAATACTACCTTTCCTCTGTCCTTTCATTTCAGACATCCATTTCATTTCAAGTTTACCATAACCAATACCAAGCTTTTTCCCTACATTTTCATCCACCCTCATCCTCCATCATCTACCCACATTACTGTCCTAAAATATGGATGCAGCAAACCTGGGAAGCCCGGGCTTATTTAACAAAAAGGACATAAAACGGAGAAAAGAGCCGAGCAGGACAGGGCGAGACTGTTACACATTGTGAAAAATTAGCACATGGGTTTTCACCAATGTTCTGAAAACAGCAGCTATAAGAGAATATGCTGTATGTGGGTGGAGTATGGATGGGTACATGGAGAAATGTGTTGTTTTTTTCTGTGTAAAGCGTGGTTTCTTTGGAGAGGGAGGTTTAGAGAGTGGCTGAGGTGGGTGTCTCTAAAGCACTAGCAGAAGAAAAGCTGCAGATGTCTGATGGTACACTGACTTGCCTTCCCTGGTGTCTTCTCTGCCCTGACCTGCCAGTCATGCTGGATGTTGACCTGTGCTCTGCTGCAGGGTTTGTGTGGTGGCGGCGGTGTGTTTGTGTGTATATGTGTGTGTGTGTGTGTGTGTGTGTACGTGCAGTGAGAGTGGTAAGGGGGTGTGGGGTCTGAGTGACCTTTGGGGCAGCGCTCCCCCTTAAAAGCACTGACAGCTGGACAGCAAGCTGGAGAGAGCGGTGGGGAAGTTGGGCTGAGTGCGCATGCAGAGCAGGCCTGGTGACCTTGGCCATGGCCAAAGAGGTCACCAAGGAGAGCATGAGCCTGCCATACTAAACAACGAGAGCCCAGAGAATTCTACTATTCTTAGACTTTATTTCCTTCCTCTAACCCAGCAAAAATGAAGCCTATAAGCAGAGCGCATCTTTAGGAAGAAGTTCTATAGTGGACAACATGCAGCATCCACAAACTAATAAACCATTTTTAAGTAAAACCACAATGTCTCTGAGCTCCGAATCTTTCTATCACTGCATTAAATTAAATCCAGTAGCACAGAAGTGCTGTAGAAGATCTTGGTTTCAAATTTACACTGAGAAAGAGACAAACCCTTACATCCCATCAATAACTTAGTTCACCTCGTATCTTTCAGTTTGAGTGAACAGTTGATACCAAACGTTGTACATTTCAATAGATGATACTGAAAATGTTATTCCATTAAATCTACAGCTAGCATGCAAAATGGCCTTGATCTTGTTGTGTGATTTCACTGTAACCGCGATGCTCCTGATACGATATAGCTGCACTCTGTACACTGACGCTTCTCACCGGGTGTACAGTAGTTTTTAGAAGGAGGCTAACTAGCTCTAATTCTTGTTCAAGATTCATTTTTTTTTCAATTTAGGCTATTGAAAAATTCAATTACAGTTTGTTTAATTATCTGTCAGTAGAATAAGTGGCGAAAATGCGGATTATAAACGTTCACTCATAGTTTTTGCTGTTGTTGTCATTCCTTGAAAGAAAAAGGTGCAAACTCACACCTGTCAGTATAAAATGCAAAGTAAACGTAAATGCTATACATTATGTAACAAACACAGTGTGGAATTACTATTAATAGCAATCAGAATCGGACAAATGTGCTGATTCTGGAAGAAACTGCGTATGTTACGACTACACAGAGACACTGAGACAAAAACAAAATGAATATAAAAACACTATGTTATATGCACATAATACTGGGTATAAATACTATAGATAAATAACATACTAGTAATTTACTAGTGACACAAGTTTGAAGTTGTAATACAATAGTACAGCAGCAGGATGGTAATGGCTGTAGACTGTAGGGTTAATCCATTTCAGCCTTATTGAACATTACACTCTGCATCTTTCCTGAGTTTTATCTTCATCCTCCATGGTGTCTACCTGTGCTTTATGCTGCTCTCACCCCTCAGCATCATTTCCCAGACTGCCCACAGGGCCTTACATAGTGTTGCCCCTTTATCTCTCCTCAATGTCAGACACTCTGCCCCCCCCCCCTCTTCTCTCTCTCTGTTTCTCTCTATCACTCCCCCTCTCTCCTTTCGTGCCCTGCCAGATCAGGGAGAGGATTTATCCTCAGTGGGTTCTGGCTCAGTGTCAGCCCCTGCATTTCTCCATAGTGTTCCTGTTTACCTTTCAGTGTGAGTTAATACTCTGTCAACACCATTAATCCCCGGCATAATAGGGTGCGTCCGCCACCGTCCGCAGTGTTTACCAGCCTGGCGACAGCTCAGTGAGATTGATTCAGTGATGCTTTATGTCCAGCGGTCTGATCTAATGACATGCCTGTAAATAACCAGCATGGAGGGATGGAGCCATGCTCGGTGTGGAGATGTGGGACGGGGTAACGTTCACTCAGCTGGGCTGCTGCTGCTCCCCCCTCATGCCTGTTTACTTTGACCAGCTTTTTATTTACACCCTCTGGCTAAAGAAGAAAGAGGCTGAGGAGTGGAGGAGGCGTGTGAAGAAACACAGCGCGTCTGTATAGGTATCTGTTCAGTCTTGGAAATATCCGTTACAGGCGTCTGTGTTTCAATTTAAAGTGGGTTTGGTGCAAATCAGAAGTGGGTGTGGTCAGTTAGTAGTGATTTTGTTGGATGCAAATGTTTTGGTATATTTTACTTTGTATGGTAAGTTTGTTACTATATATGTATAACTTTTGCTTGAGGTTTTTGTGAGCTGGTGAGGAGACCACAGGTTAGTCTTTCTAGGCATAGGCAACTCAAAAAAAATCTCTTGATTATGATGCCACAGGGGGGTCAGGGGGATGTGAAATCACGCCCAGAGTTGCGAAAAGGTCAGAAACACCACTGGCTACGCGGCTGGCTATGGTACCTGCAAAGTAGGGGAAGGCTAAAAAAAAAAAAGTGTTAATCTGAAAGTGCTTCCAGCTTGCAGTTTTCAGTGCCCCAGATTTTATTAAGAAATGGAACTGATTGTAAGCTGGACAGAGTCACAAAATTCCATGTCTGAGGTGTGCGTGAAGTTGGGTAGCTGGGAGAACGGATTTGACCAAATATCAGCAAATTGTGGAGTAAACATGACACAGTCATTCAAAGCGCTGAATCTGCACAGGCTGGCTTCTCCAGCAGGACAACGATCCGGAGCACATCTCAAAATCCACCGTGAAATACTCTGAGAATCACAAGCTGAGACTTCTGAAGTGGCTCCCATGGTCCCCGGACATGAAAATCTGTGAGCACATCTTACACATGTGGTGCATGCAAGAGAATCCAGAGAACATCGCAGAAGCGTTTTGCAGGAAGGAATGGATGGAAATTCCTTAAGTAGTAATAGAAAAACCCATAGCTGTCTTCAAAAAGGATTCATAAATACTGACTTTATGGTGCCAAAACTTTTGCACATCGTGATATGTTTTCTTGTTTTAACTGTATTTAGCCATGAAGTCAATTTGCATTAACATTTGCTGTTTATTCCTTTTCGAATGACCTCGGCTAGGGGAGCCCAAAACTTTGGCATACACCTGTACGAGCAGCTTTAAATGATCTTAATTAGCAGATTTGTACTACATAAAAATACATTAGTTAATTTAGAATATCATATTTGAATATCTTCATCTTTTATATGCAATAGTGCTAGTTTTTCTCTATTTGCTCAATGTGTGTGTGTTTGAGAGAGAGAGAGAGAGAGAGAGAGAGATTTTTTACCATACAGAATAAATACTCAGGTATGAATGCGTCAGTGACATGATGTGCAAGCCACTGTCTCCAGGTCCTTTTCCTACTATATAACTGAATAAATAAATTACCCATACAGCCTATGAGTGAACAACATACAAACATGACATTTTCAGCACATTTTACTGAGCAATTTATTTTAGTTGAAAATATTGGAAAATAACACATAAAAGAACATGTCACTTTGGCCATGGGGTGCCAAAACTTTTTCACACGTCCTGTTATTCTTCTAATAACAGTCAGCTAAATGCCGTAAATGTAAATGTAAATACCTCCTTTGTGTAAATTCATTTTCAGCATGTCATAATTAAGCTCGTCTCCCAAACGTCCGTTGGTGCAACCGTCCAACCACACGCAGTACTTAGTGGAAAAAGCACCATTTCATTTTCCATCTGTCCTTTAAATGAACTGCTTCTTCTTAACCATTGGGGGGTGCTGGAGCTTATCCTAGCTCTCTTAGGGCGAAAGGTGGAGAAACACCCACGACAGGCCGCCGGTCCATAACGACTAATTTAATTATGTATAAAATCTGTGATAAATACACATTTCCTTTGCAAATGTGACACTTTGATCTGTAGCCTGATGCTCCCTCTGTGTAAAGCGTGATAAGGTTAAGGTGCTTTTGACGTTTCTTTGAGAAACCCGGAGTGGCAGCGCAGTACGTCAACAGCAGCCGAGGGAGCCGAATGTTTATTCCAAAGCAGATGCTCACAAGGACACTCAACAAGCAAATAGTCTTCCCACATTGGAGGATCATCACACATTTGTAACGCTCGTCGCTCGTCTGTAATGGTCTTTTAACTGCCAGGGCGATTTGTTTCCTTTATGAGCTTGTCCCACATCAGACACGGTTTAGAGCGTCTCTTCTAAACTGGTTTACAATCAGCTGCCACTGAGGTGCTCTGACATGCTGCACGCTGTTGCTCTTGTTAAAACACCGTAATTAATCATTCATGCACCGCTATGTGCGGCATCCACAGCCGCACACCGATTCCTCCACACCTTCAGGCAACCTGATGTTAAATTTGACCTTTTTTCACCTTGTTAAGTTCATGTCTATGGTTACATGATGTCATGTGAGACAGAATCGTGTTTTTCCTGTAATCTTCCATCAAAATGTCAGGATTTTTCCCTCTATAACAGGATTCAGCTAAATGTTGGCTATCATTATACACACGCTAACTTCTGGCTACTATTATAGACATGTTATGTGTTTGTAAACTGATGGCTATCGTTAAAGGAACACTAACAGATGGCTTTATTATGGACATGCTACCAGTTTGGTATCTTTGGTCATGCTAACAGTTGGCTATCATTACTGACAAGCTAACTTCTGGTTGCTGTTATAGACACATCAACTGTTTGGTGACTAATGGCTATCATTATAGACAAGCTACATGCTGGCTATCACTATAGACATGCCAGCTGTTTGGTATCTTGGGTCATGCTGACTGCTGGCTATCATTAAAGGCATGCTAACAGATGCCTATCATTATGGACATGCTAACTGTTTGGTCCTGATAAGTACTGGCTATCATTATTGACAAGCTAAACATCTCCATCCATGTCTATCATTACAGACATGCTTGCAGCTTGGTGTCTTTGGTTATGCTAACTTTTGTCATGACTGTCATGCTAACTCTTGCCTATAAAGCCCTCAGACTGTGGCTCCTAATCATTGTTAGCCACATTAGCACATTTGGCAGAACTGTTCCTAAAGGCTCAGGAGCCCAAATTTTAATGAATTCAAAAGTCACTCAAAATCTAGTTCATCGGCCGAGATGTGTGTCTGTAATTCCTTTCTTTACTTTGCCTGTTTTAAGGTGATTTTTCCTGATTTCCCGGTTCAGTCATGTCCGATTCCACCCACGGATGGGTGTGATACCACCAGGGATCAAACTCGCATCTTCTGATGTTAGGGCCAATGCTGGCGCCCCAGTGAAAGCTCTGACCCTACCAGTTATATCCGCTTATCCATTTTCATTTTCACCCCCACATGGGTTGAGGCCAGGATGTGATGATTTAGGACTGCGTTACATGCATGTTCCTCATTAGTGGGGTATAAGTTGGCCGGCCACATTATCACCATCGTCCCAGTTCAGAACTTCCCTTGATGTGTATTATAAGAACCAAAACATGGTATGAATTCTGCGCAAACACAGCAAAGCTTGTCTTTCCCTCCAGTCTGACCTCATTCGCAGCAGGGTCCCGGCTGCCCACCCGCAGCTAAGGGAAAGCAAACCTTCACAGGTCTTAAAGACTGGATTCAGCCTGTCAGTCTGAAGCTTTACCTGTGGGCCCTCTTTAAAGTGATGTAAGAAGAGTTAATGGTGGGCTCCACATAAGCCTGCTTCTTCTACAGATTCAACAGGATTCTTTTTTAACTCAGTTCCCAAGAGATTCAGGGAGAGGAGAAGGTGACCGGAGGTCATCGAAGATCAAGGCACATCTCATGGAAGTAGTTCGGCAAAAAAATCAAATGTGCAAAATTTTCCGCTTAACCCAGATGTAGTCGATCAACCAAGGACAAATTTTACTTCTTGAATCATGTTAGTGATACAGTTAGGGGGGATAATGTTGCTTACAAACACTAGCAATCAATAGGCAGTTAAATTGTTTCCATAAATGTATCCCCAAGACTTCTCAACCCACTCAAACCTCAACCAGCTCTTCATTAAGGTCGCACAGGCTTGAACTAGAGTGATGGTAAATCAGAATCAGAAACTTTATTGATTCCAAAGGAAATTGCTTATGTAATGACTGCAAAGACACAGACCACAGAGACACAGAGACAAGAACAATATAATATAAAGTCTATATAAAATCTAATTAAAAAATTTGTAGAAAAGGAAAAAAAAAAAGCTCAATATAAAAATACACTACGCTACATACAGAAATGCTTGGTATAAATACTATAGATAAGTAACACAATTGAGTGAAAAAGTACCGATACAGATGGTAATTTGGAAGATCTTATTGCACTTATTAGAAAATCAGTAGTAATATTAAGTAATGAAAAACATAACATTGACATAAGTAGAAATATTGCACATGAAGACTATTGCACCTGAGATGTTACAAGTGATGAAGTGATTCAACACCCATTTAGAAAACGTCACATGAAATTTCACATAATGATAATGTTTTAACTCCTGATAAGATCTTTCTAGTTCTTTCACCAAATGTCTTCGGTCCTACAGACACATTGTGTTTATGCGTCTAAAACGTAAATGGCTGGAAGGAACAAATTTCCCTTCAGTTAAATAACAACATGTTGGTTTCTTTTCTTGGTTTTTGGAAGAATTCTTTCGCCGGACAGGCCAGTGAAAAAGAGCATTGCAATACTGAACCCTGCCCGGATATAAAGGCATGGATACGTTTTTCCAAACCTTGCTTTGATTCAAAATCCATAGCTTTAACTATGTTCTTGAGATGCAACCATCCTTCTCTGTTCCCAAACTAGAACTATGTCTCCCTCCCTATGTAACTGAAGGGAATGTTATTGCTTCTAGCCGTTTACGTTTCAGAGGCATAAACACAACGTGTCTATAGGTCTGTAGAAGTCATTTGGTGAAAGAACTAGATAGATTTGAGCGTCGTCTGCATAGCTCTGATAAGCCTCTTACTCTTGGAGAAGTTGGCTGAGAGGAAGCATATACAGGTCAAACAAAATTAACCTTAGAAGGTCTCCTTGCGGGACTCATTATGGCACTACAGTTTTCTCTGATTTACAAGTGTTGTTAGTGAAGAAAGAACCCCTGCCTGAATCCCAGGACCATTCCTGAGAGTCCGTCTCAGTTTTCTTATCTGTTCTTTGTCATGAGGTTTCTGCTCACGTATTTCAGCATATTGAATAAAAGACACGAAGAAAAATATAAAATAGGGTTTGCATAAAAACGTTTACTTGCTTGAGGTGAATAACCTTATTTCCAAGAACGAGAAATGTCAGAAATTAAAATGGAAGCACGTATGTTGAATGAATAATGTAAATATGAATAAAATATGATCTGGTAGAAGCGTTGCTCAGTTTTCAGACATTCTGAAGTCAAGTTCAATTGCAGTTCCATCAATTTCCATTGATAGCAACTGTTGATTCCAACAGTTGCTACCACAATCACTGTCTTCATCCTTGATTACAAACTTCAAAATGTGAGATCTGGCTCCTTAAAAAGAACATTAATTCATTAATTGCCTTGTTTACCAATATGGTATAAGTTGTGACTGACAGGGGATCTTTAACCTTCATGAATTACCAGCTCGTTTGTTCCTCAAGGACACATCGCAGTTTAATAACATGGGTTTTATAAGACTGTCGAATGTCAAGGAGAAAATACACCTCTATGGTAATGCCCATTTCTACTAGCAGCCCTATGCGACCCTGTTCTGTGTTAGCACTAAGCTAAAGCCATTGCACATAAATGTTTGACCATTCTTGATTAAACGCATCTAATGCTACAAACGATATTCCATGTTTTATTTGAATTTTGCAACAGACTTACTAACCCATATTTTTTTTAGTGCTGGGCGAGTTAAAGCGTTATTATCATGTTTACGCATTCTTTACTTAACAGTTATTTTATCTCACAGTTTTTTTAATTACTATTATTCTGAAAGTTTGTTGCTTTTTTTGTGTTGGACCACTTCACCTCACTCTAACAGGGACCCTCTACTGAACACAGACTGTTTCTGCTGCCAAATGACTTCTATAGAAAAAATGTTTCTGCTGGTCCCTGTTCAGAAAAAAATGTTCAGAAAAAAAATAAATGTGAACTTGCTGTTGCTCGGAAGGAGCCTGTTATAATGTTCTGATCGGGGCTCTGGACTCTGAGGGGAACTTGTTTTTCTATAACAAACTAGATAAAGTGTGAATGCCTTGCAGTGGCAAATACCTTTGGATTTATATTAGATTTGATTACATTAATGTTTAAGTTGAGATTTACAGAAATATTTGAACTGTAACTGTGTAAGTGTGTTAAAGGGACACTGCTGTTAAAAAAGTGTTAAGACCAAATGTTATTGCACTATTGTTCATATAGCAGTACTTTAAAAATAAAAGTGCGCAGTACACTGCTTTTGAATTTTGCATACAGCAACATGATTATAATAATATATTATTAATAATATTTTAATTTTATATATATATATATATAATATTTAATAACTAATACTGAGCAATAATATTTTTTAATCATTGCTCAGTATTAGTTATGGTACATAACTATGTTTTAGTTCATGGTATCTTACTGTGAAGGGTCTTTAGTACTGTTCTACTGAAACCCTCAAGGGGCTTAAGGGAATAAACCCCCCAGGTTAGACACACTCATACACCTTCCTATTTTCTTTCTTGATGAAAAGATGGGGCACAATATATCCTGACCTATTTACTAATTATTTGTGTTCTTGTATGTTTACTGTTGAAATTAAAACTGACCTCAGGTTTAAGAAAGTGCTGAATAAAATATACATTTCTTAGATTATAATACTGTTATCATTTGTGCACATCAGATCACATGTGCTGAAGCTCTGCAGCAGCTGCACCAGGCGGTTAAGGCTCTAATTTGGCTCTGAGGATTAAAACAAGAGAACAAACTGTGAACCGAGACCAAAAACTCTGATGTAAAAGACTGCATTAGTGTTTACGTGTACATTTGTTTGAAAGCCTTCAGCTTCAGAGGTGGTCAGTTGTGGATTTTGAGGTGTGTTTAATATCATGTTCCTGTTGTGGAAGCCATCCATTTTCAACTAGGTATGATGTTCGTTTTCCTAAAGTTGTCTTGGTCATCCTGACCTTAGCTTGATCTAGACCATTCCTCCTGAGTGCCATTTCTTAATGACGTAATACACTGAGGAAATGCTTACCTGCAAATGTTTTAGTGCCTTTTCATGGCCTTTTCCTGCTTTGGGGGCATCAGTTATATTAATATTGTCACACCCATGCCACCTGTGCCATGCCCCCAGTGGTCTGAGTCACCAGTCTACTGTAGGTAGCCCCTTTCTCCATGTGTATGTCTCCTCTTACTCATTAATTCAGTGATTATTATTTGGTCCATGTGATTGGTCTGCAGTGTCTTCCCTTGGTAATCTCAAGTAGTCCAGTATACGATCTCCTTCTTACTTCTCCCTCAAGCCCCGTCTGTTCTGTTCACCTCCGGGCTCTCTGAACTGGGAAGGCTCCGTTTTCCCTTTCAA
This sequence comes from Bryconaethiops microstoma, assembly GCA_037577275.1. NCBI lineage: Eukaryota > Metazoa > Chordata > Actinopteri > Characiformes > Alestidae > Bryconaethiops > Bryconaethiops microstoma. Next base: position 40,682,849 of record JBBJLS010000109.1, read on the forward strand.
AGGAGTGGAGTAAGAGCTGCCCTCTCAGTTCTAGTCTAGTAGGCTTTGATATCGCCCTCTCTGTCTCTCCTGTATTTCAATGTTAATCAGTGTTGGATGTTTCCCTGTGGCTGTCCATTAAGAAGAAGTGCTGTGAAGAGCATCCTCACACAGAACATCATATCCTGGTATGGGAATAACTGTGTTCAGGACAGAAAAGCTCTTCAGAGAGTGATCCGTGTTGCAGAATGCTGCTGCAGGTCTGTTCTTCCTTCCCTACAGGACATTTACACCAGGATATGTTGGTCCAGAGCAGCTTGGATATCAAACCCCCCCAGTAACGGACTGTTTCAACTTCTGCAATCAGGCAGAAGGTTCTGCACCATCAGGGCCAAAACAGAGAGACTCAAGAGGAGCTTCTATCCTCAGGCTTTTCGAGTCCTAAACCAGAACATGCTCCCCTCCCCTTATAGCATTACCTTAAGGGACTGATACAGCACCTCATCATATTCACTGTCATATGTCGTATCATGTTCATGGTCCTTTTTTCCAATTTGTTTCTTCATTATTTATCATTGCAACATTACATGCTGCTACATTACTATGTTCACATTACTCTATTTATATTACTGTTTACATTACTCTGCTTACATTGCTGCACTGACATGGCACAACGCAACAAGTAGTTTTCAACAAAGTAGTATTCAATAAAAGTAGTTTTCAACAGGGTTCAATAAATTGTGAAATTACCCAGTCAAAAATGATGCAGCTGAATCTTTTAATGAATATTTGGGAAAATTGAGAGGGCCTTCTGTATGTGTGCGAGTGTGATACACAGAGAGAGTGAGTGAGAGAGAGAGAGAGAGAGAGAGAGAGAGAGAGAGAGATTTTAAAAACTGTGGATGTCTTTCATGTCTGTATATTGTTCATAAATACCTACAGAAAAGCTCCTCTAACACAAGTTCCCTTCTACTCTCACCACAACCAATAATAGATCATTAACTGCTGTCTCACTGTTAATGTTAATGAATGGTGGTTAAAAAAATAATGTTCTCACTTTCAGTAAAACGATTTAGTTCAGCATTGGAAGACATTCCATTGTTTTATCCAGTGTACACAATGTGTTATAAATAGCCGTTATTCTGACGATATTGACAATATTATTAGATTATTTCACCCACAGTCTTAAATGTAACAAGACAAACTAGCGCAGCCGTAAAACAATTGTTTTTTTGGTGTGTTTTTACCATAACTTTGCAAACAGCTAGTAATTTTGGCACATTTGGCAGTGTCTGAATCCGTGTATGATTCGTTCATTCAAAACCAAAAACCAAAATCCAAAAAACAAGGTTTTTTTTCAGTATTGGTTTTGAAAACCAAAATCAAAAAACAAATAACGAGCCATTTTCAAATTCCCATTTTGCTCTCAAATCCAAAATGGAAAAAATGGAAAACGAGTGCTCATATTTCATTTTGGTTTTTCATTGAGTGCAAGTAGTGTAACCCGGAAGTGACTGTTATGCGTGGTTGATCACATTTACACCATGAACACCGAAGTAATATATCAAAATATATCTTTGACCAGATGGGTGGATTACTATTTATATTAAGATGTGACTATGATGTTGATAACTTAGCAAAATTTCATAGACAAGCACTGCTTGCTTGGAAAATGTTCTATAAACATAACTTTTCACTACATAAATCACTCAATATTTTGAACAACAGGAACATCATGTACAAAAATAAATCACTCTTACTTAATAACTGGTTTGACAATGGTGTACTTTTAGTTAAACAATTGTTTAATTCTATAGAGAAACCCTTGATTTTCCTGTAACTATGAAGAATTATGCCATGGTCTTTGGGGTCTTGCCAGAAGGAATTTTTCAGAACAAATCCCAGTGACAACCAAATTTACTTAGGCAACCTAAAAATTGTTGAAAGTATCTGTACCAATAAACATATAAGGAATATTATTAGAGGGGTTAGCATTCCCGCTGCATGTCATTGGATAGCTTTGTATGGTGAAGTAAAATATGGACTCAGTATAGGTAATAAAGTTAAGGAAGTATCTTTCAAGATTCTGCATAGAATATATCCTGTTAAGCAAGTGCTACAGAGGTTCAATTTGGATATTAGTTATCGCTGTGATTTCTTTAAACTGTCATATGAATCAATCTTTTTTTAAGTGCATACATACCAGAATTTTCTGGTCTGATTGAGAGCGATTCTTAGGAAAGTGTTATGGACTTCCAGTGAAAATAAAAGAGAGACATGTTTCTTGGACCGGAAGTGACGTCACGCAGTGGGTATATCAACAGGAAGAGAAGGTACGTCTGTACACAGATATTGAGTTCCGATGCTCAACCCGTGTCCCTTTCCACTCAACGGTACCGTGAGTACTAGCAGGTTCTCTGCTCTCTTTATTACCTACTTCTGTGTACGTGTGAGAACACGGATTCCTTTGGTGGGAATCCCTACTCCTGACGGAGCGTTCTCATATCAACCGCATAAG
>JBBJLS010000109.1:40790888-40804223 GCA_037577275.1 Bryconaethiops microstoma
TCTCTCTCTCTCTCTCTCTCTCTCTCTCTCTCTCTCTCTCTCTCTCTCTCTCTCTCTCTCTCTCTGCCTCTCTCTCTTTCTCTGCAGGAAAAAGGCAATATCAGAGTGGTGTTCAATGTGGGCACTGACGACATAAACATTGAAGAGACCTCAAAGTTTGTAAATGATGGAAAGTACCACATAGTTCGCTTTACACGGAGTGGCGGTAATGCCACCTTGCAGGTGGACGACCTGCCAGTCATAGAGCGATACCCCACAGGTAAGACCCCCCCGGCCTACATACGCACCCTCACGTAGACACGCACAATAGTGGTAATGATAAAGGCCGGCAGAGCTCTGGAACAGAGTTTCAGTCGCAGGGTTACCGCCAAAATACCTTTTTGTCTGTGATTGTGCTTTGGCTCGGTTCTAAAAAGGTAACCCTGCTATCCTTTTCAAATGTCAGCAGTGATGATGGCGCGGGAGGGTTTATAAGGCTGGAAATGTCAAAGAGCGGGTTATCCAATTCAACAGCCTCGCGGCTGCCTGAAAAAAGCCCTGACAAAAGCTTGACTCGAGATCAGAGATGAGGAATAATCCTATTGCTCTCGTTTGTCAATCACAATGAGAAATGGGAGCTATTTGTTTTCTGTCGCAGTTTACGCCGAGCTCTTTTGTAGATCACGCTTCCATTACCAAGATTATTTGAACTCCGGTGTCAAGCACATCCTCAAGTATTCCTTTCCTGAGGACTAGAGCCAGAGAACAATGTTGTAAACGTTCTGCATGTGTACTGGGACGACTTGGAGTGACTATTTGCCCCTTTTAGTATTTTATTGCTCTAGTTTAGCATTGTACTGCTCTAATATAAGGATGCTCCGAGGATTTGACCTGCAAAATGATTGAAGACGGCTCCGTCCCAAGATTAAATCCGCGGAGTTTATCTTGAAAGCGGAAACGTCAGTGCGTCGTATCCTACGGTCATTTCTTTGAATGCAACCCCAGAGATAAACCACACACTCATTATAGCTGCACTTCACGTATTAGTCAGGGGTTCCACCGAAATCCATTCGGAGATGTAGCGTTGTCCGTATGAAAGGAACTTAACAGGATTACTCTAATCCATGCTTGAACATTTTGTGTCTGCAGCAGAACAGGCGCTCCAACTAAAGGAGTTTTCTCATGTTTACATCATCCGGCGTGCACTAGTGCAGGTTTGCTGTTGTTAAGGCCTGCACGTGTGTGTCACTCGCAGAGAAATGCGAACGGTACGATGCAATAAGAGGAGGAAGAGGAGGACGAGCTGTGTGAAAGAAAGCGGAAAACAGGAGGAGATTTCTTTATTTCTGTTTCCTCTAGTTCCTTTCAACAGATGCCCCGAGCAGCTGTCAGTCAGAGCACGAGAGGATCGGGTCGGCGTCGGTACGGATGTGTTCAGATGTGACGCTCAAACGCTCGCTGAGATTGAGATGAGTCTGTTGGAATGCGATGGTCCCCCTCCCTGGCACGGCTCTATTTGTGTCGGCAGATCTGGAGAAGGAAAATGAGCCTCATGAATCAGTGTCTGAATGCTAATTAAAACGGTGTGAAACTTTCTTTAACCGGAGGAAAAAGAACAAAAAAAAGGCACGTGGCCATTCCATTTAATCAGAGCTTGATTGACTCCGCTTTGCAGAAAGGGGGGATGATGAAGCCAACAGAATTTGAATTAAGAGCAAGAATGATAATGGCAGCATTTTTTTTTACCCCCTCGCCTCAGTCAGCTATTGGTTCTCCGTTCCTTCGTTATCTGACACAGCGTTTGTGTGCTCTCATTTATTCTGACATGTTACACACTTATCGCTTATTTGACGCCTGAGGGAAGAAATGATTGGCCCACTCCGCCGCTGCGCTTATTGATCGCAGCGTAGTGTTCGGTAAGCGGCCGGCGCCGACAAAGACATTCACCGACTGCCCAGTTTTACCATTCAGTTCAATTAGCCTCACTGCCTCTTCTTCATATATTCATTCAGCAAAGAATAATGACGCGTATAACGTCTCGACAGCCGTATCAATTACACGCTCCCTTTTGCTGATTCTGTTCTTTAGGGGGAGTAATAGCCAAACCTTAACCTTAGGCTCCAGGGCCCCGTGTTATGCACAGGGTCCATTTATTGCAATGTCCATTTATTGTAATTATCATATTGCCATTACAAATATTACCTGATTGCAGTTCCTGTTTAAGATTAAACGAGTGCGTCCGCGCTTTATCAGCTGACTTAAGTGAAAAATGAAAGGACATACAGGAAAAAGCTAGGAAGCTACCTCAGCGTTCATTACGAATAAGCCCCCAGGCTACCTCTCTCATCAAGGCACGGCGAGTGTGTTTGTGTGTGTATATGCATGACTTTAAGTGTGCCTGTTCCACCATGTACAGCATGGACATGACCTGAGAGAGTAAACGAGGGCAGCCAGTCACCCCTGAAATGGCCCGAAGTCCACTGAGCAGTGCTTCGGATTCTCAAGTATGAAGAACTTTGATCCACTACATGATTGCATTGATGAATCCAGTGTAATTGATCCATTCATGCCCACGAATGCGATCTGTATATTTAGCCTGGGGTTTAGACGTAGAGCTTCCAGTTTTAAATGCATGCATTTACACGATGTAGAAGTGTGTCCTTAAAGTGTGATCTTTGTAACTAAATAATAATTTGCTATCGGTAATGTTCTTTAAACTTTAAATTGAGGCAATTATCATTAAAGGGGATTTTTGCCAGTGTTCTGAAACATTTGTAGGCAGAACATAGATTTTGTTGAAGGACAAAAACAGCTTTTTCAGTAATGATATGCAGGAACAATCATATAAGCCCACTATCACTGGCAGAATTTCTTTTCTAATAATCAGTGAACGTGTCCCTGTGTCTTGATAACAGTATCAGTCCTATCAGATGAGGATTATCTTGATTCTAGTCCATTTTAGTCCACTCTTACACTTGCTTTGCATTTCATGAATCCTAAATCATCACCTTCACATTCTATGATGGGTATTTTTGTGTAAACAGTGCATGATAAAACACTGACCAGCAAAATCTGCCTCAATCCTAAATCTCAATACTGGAAAAAAGGTGAAATGCCAAAAACAGACACACAACCTCTAGCTGAGATGTGCCCCCAGTTTGTGGAACTAGAGTGGGCTAAAATGGACTGGATCTTTAGAGACTGGGTGTAATGTAAAGCTGTTATTAAGGCAGGGGGACACATAACCACATATTAACCACATGTTTCCTTTCTCAAAAAAAGGGCATTTTTATCAGTTGATCTTAGTAATACGGTGATATTTTATTAATATGACCATTATTCAGATTATTTGTGGTTTTTAAACACTTAAACTACATGTTAGTGAAAAAACCTAAACTGAGTTCAATCAGAAGTCTAAAGCAGTTGTCTGATATAATTATAATAAGCAAGTTTATTAACACTTTTCTATTACTCTAGCAAGTGTGCACACAAATAATGGTTTGAAGACTTTGCTGAGCTGAGTCCCCATGAAATACAGTACTGTGCAAAAGTCTTAGGCACCTGAGAAAATTATGCTTAAAAGCTGTTTACTATTAGGCAGTGGTGTTAAGTTAGTGTTAAAAGACTAACATGACAACAAATACAAACAATATTAATACAGTAAATGGTGGTTTTATGTATGGCAAAGTGTTCACATAACTATTTCTAGACCTCTTTCCTCATGGAAGCCCAGTTTTACTTGCAGCTCCACCAAACACCTGGTTTGGCTTTTTTTTTACCTCAGAAGATTAGATGAGGTGTGTTGCTTATGGAATTGTATTAATTCACCCAATGACTGGAGGCACTGAGCAGAAATCTGGATCCGAACCTGTGTTCTTCTAACCAGCTCACAAAATATTGACTACTTTTTAGAAAAAAGAAATCTTGATACTTTTTACTGCTTTCTTGTTTGTTTGCATTTATTCTAATATTCAAGCTGTGTTTTTGCTGGCAGAAAGAAGTTCAAACAAGCTGCACACGTGCCTAAGACTTTTGCACAGCGCTGTATATTTTCAGCTTCACTGCTGGAGTGCACAACCACCAGTCCCACAGTTTCTTACAGCTCTTATAGACGTAATAACCCATTCAGTGTCCTTAAAATATCTCAAATCCTTTAAACTCATTCATTTGAGGTCTTAAAATGTCCTAAATATGATTTTGACAGGTATTTTAAAGTGATTGGATCATGAGGTAAACAGTAGTAAATAAAGCTTTAACTTCAGTCTCATTTTTAATGTTTTTGGGGAAACTTTGAATTGATCACACTGTAAAAAAAAAAAAAAAAACATAGAACAAAACATACACTGAACCAGTAAACACTAATGTGAACTGTGGAGCCCAGCCACAATCAATCAGATGTTGATTAATGTGATGTCTCCTCCTATTAAAACATAGCTACTATTAGAAGTAAAAAAGTTAAAATAGTTTCTTTTAACGTTACTCTCACTTAATTTGGGTTAGTACATGTTCATGAAGCTCTGGATAAATAATGATACATTTAATGCTTGGTTAAAGTCATTCACATTAGGAACTTTAGAGGCATTAGAAAAACATTTAAAAGGTGATGTAAAAATTCACCAGCAAACACCTGCCACATCAGGGGCATCACAAAAGTCCAAACTCAGCACGACCCAGTTTAAATTAACAGCATCAACTCCTGCAACTAAAGTGAGCCACATCCAGACATTAAAAGTTAGCGTTTTATGGACTTTACGCTCAGTAGCTAAATGTCAGTCTTATAAAGGCAATGAAGACATGTTCCCTGATTCTGAGATCACTAAAACCTTCATTAAAAGTGTGGAAAACTGTTAAGAGTTTTAATCAAACAAACAAAACCAAGCAGTTGGACATTCTTGGAAAGATAAGGAGCTACAATCAAGACGTCCCATTTTATGGGGAGAACGATGCTGAAACATGTCAAAGTGAGTAAATGTTTTATTTTTTCGTAAGAATTACGTAATTATTACAGTCACATTCATTGATTTTTCTTTTTAGAAGCAATGTTGTGTGCATGAAATCTCTTTAGTTTCACGTTAAAGGGATCGTTCCCCCATTTTTCCAGTCCTGATATTGTTTCATTTATTTCCAAACACAGGCTTGTGTCTGATTACCAAGATTCCAAGGTTCCTCTCGCAGAAGATCTCCTCACCTCAGTTGGGTTAGGTCCCATGTCCTCCTCCATCAAGAGAGAAGAAAGCAAAAGTCTGCGCCAGAAGAAGAGAACTAGAGAGGATATAAAGAAGCTAAAAAGAAAAGGAAGCCATCCAGGAGGTTTATGAAGGTCTGGATAGAGACAAAGACACGTTTACAGAAGAGTTTGAGGGGAAAGCTGGCAGCTGGATGGTCCAACTCTTATCAAAGTGAAATGACCTGAGGAGGCGCAGACCCGCACAAACACACAGTTCTGTGTGGACATGTTCATGTTCAATGTGAATAAATTCATTGAATTCTGGGGCTCCTATTTTCCTTCATATCCTTTGTATTTTTCATCGCCATGTATGAAATGGGTCTAAAATTGCATTCGTAATGGTCATAAAAAGGTCTTAAAAAGTCTTGATCTTAACTTGTTGAAACTTGCAGACACCCTGTCTTTCTCAAAGCTCTAAGCTGGTAGAAATTGCTATTGTTATCTGGTGATTACTGCAGGATAAAAATGGATCCAACGCCGATAAAGTGACAGAGAGAGAGAAAAGGGGGGAGATCAAGGTAATGGCGGGGTTTCGGACGACGTTTCAGCCGTCCAGTGACACTCTGCCTTACAGAACCTGTCTATCACTTCTCACTCCTCCTTCCTCCCGAAGAATGAGCCAAACCCGTGGGCGGGTGTCACACTTAAATCACGTCTCTAACGTGGCATTGAGCCACATCTGAGCGGCGAGTCATGCTTCGCGTTCCAACATCGGATATAGAAATCACAGAAGGGGAGTCAGAGACGATTATTATTCTGAATTTAACATTTCGTTTAAATTGCACTGCCACGTATGAATGTATGAATCACGCCACATTTTTTGGTGCTCAGATGCTGAAAATCAAATACGCGGCTGCGGAAAACCAGCAGAAAGTATTGTCTCGTCCTCCAGACAGCTCCTCGCTCTCTCTGGTCGTCGTATAGTCCAATCGAGGATTGACTCTTTCCCACAGCTCTTACTGTAATCATACGTTAATTGTGCGAAGTTGGTGAAACACATGCAGAGCCATTCAGTTTGATTGACAAATAACAAGTTAATGACTCCAGGGGTAAAAAAAAAAAAAAAAAAGTGTGGCGTAATTATACTTTTCCAGAAATCACAGCAAGGCAGGTTCACCTTTCATTTCCGACTGAAGATAGGAGCAGCAATTATGTGTGGGCTCTAATGGAAGTGGAGTAAATGTTTTCGACTGAGACGAATTCAAGAGAGCAGAAAAGCGCTCCGGAGGATAATGCATTGTTTTACGTGAAAGAGCCAAAGTGTCAATCTCCCAACCTGGTGTAGTAAACTGATATTCACATGAAGAGCAGCGGTCAGGTTAAACCTTTCTCAGAAAACGTCACATTAGAGCAAGAAACGCTTGTTTGTTACTATGAAGAATCTCCGAGGACCAAGCTTTTGTCACGGCCTTCTCCAAATTGCACGGGCCGAATATGATGTTCAAAGTGACTGATTTAACATGTTTTATTGTTTTATTTCCCTGTTGCCTATATTCTTGAGTGTTTTGCTGATATTTTGATGTCTTTTAAATGTATTGTTTTCTTATAATTAGTGTGAGATTTTAGCTTAACATAAATGAATGCAAATATTTTCTGTGAGATAGCAGAAATTTTGTGTGGCTAAAATCCAATTGGCCTGCCAAAAGCTTGAATGTACTGCAATGACAATCTTCAGGTTAAAATGAGCAGTGTATAACTAGATGAAAAAGTCTGCTAAAAAAGATTTAAAAGAATTACCATTTTTTTGTAAATGTATGTTGTAAATGAGTGACATGGTATTTAAACTTTTTGACTTTTGCTTTGTTTCTCATAACCTTTAGGAGAGCAGCTGAATATTTAACGTACCATGGCATTGATCATAATATAGGGATAATTTGTTTGATTAAATAATAAAAGTTAATTTGACTGATTGAAAAGCTTTTTTCAATGCTATGTATGTAATCTTGGTGTGCCAGATTTTTTCAAACAGGAAAAAAAAGGGAAAAAAAATTCAGGTAGCTGAGGCAGATTTGTCACTGTAGGTTTTAATCTTTGACCTTTCAGATTTTAACAATGAAATGTCTTTTTAAACTTTAAAGGCAACATTGATAACGAACGCCTGGCGATTGCTAGACAGCGAATCCCATATCGGCTTGGTCGAGTAGTTGACGATTGGCTACTCGACAAAGGTAAAAACATTGATTAAAACTTTAAATAAAAGATAATTTGATCATAAGCAAGTGATATTACTGCACAAACGATAAACCATCTAAAACATAAATCCCCTGTTTAACAAGTTTTAAAACTTTAAACAAATGTAGTTTGTAATATTTGCATTGTACAGTACAATAATGTGTTGTTATACTGCATATGTAATCAGTTTTACCTGGCAATCACAGGTTAAAGGGACTGGTAATATACTGATAAAGCTCAAGTTAGTTCAATCATTAAAATATATTTTTACATATATATATACATATATATATATACATTCATATATCTCTATATATTTACATCATTAAAATACTTAAATAATGTTCACAACTGTAAAAATCTAAATGATTTAAAGTATTTTTTGTCACATTTTCAATTCATAGACATATGAATTCATATTAATTCGTATATGTTTATGTTAAACATATTGCTTTTGGAAACTGCTAAAGTTCACAATTTAAAAGTTGTATGTAAAAGCAAATGTCTCTTAAATAGCTTCAATGATTATTGGCATCAGATATGAAGTCCCTTTAACAAGCAAATTAAACACATGAGAAGGGAAAAGACTTCTGAGTGCATGCTGTAATGTATGTAATAACTTGGAACATTCAGAGTGATTGGTTTTGAAGCTTGTTTTGTTTTCTGTTTCTTATTCCGTTGTTGTTTTTGTTTTGGTTTTGTTTTCCTTATGTTAATGGAGTTATTATCATGATGAATGATTTATGTGTCATGTAGTTGTAAAATCATCATCTCACGTAAGCCTTATTTCAGTCTGATTAATTTCAATTGCCACTGCCCTTGCTGAAAGGCAATCTAATCAACGGCAAAGTTTTCCAGACCAACTGCGAAACGGATCGTTTTTTCCCATCTGTAGTTCCGCAGAGCGAACCTTCCTTTTGCCACCTTTTGCAAAGAATAAGTGAATAAATGCATCTGATTGCCCTTTTAGCAAAGCTCCATTGATTAGTCAGAAGCCAGTTTCTTCATCGTCTTCATTTGTTTGCATCGTCAGCAGCAGCTCATTCTTATCCAAGTCGATAAATTACTGGTGTTGCTGTTAGCATTAGAGTAATTTATTGCCTCCATGATCCTCAGGGAGAATAAGGACACTTTGTTGTGTGTTTCACCATCAGAACCTCCATCATTCCTCTGTGTGCATGAGTGTGAGAGAGAATGCGCGAGAGCACGAGTGCGTACGAGTGTGTAGGAGTGTGAAAGAGCGTGAATGAGTGTGTGTGTGTGTGTGTGCGTGTGCAGTGTGAGCGGAGCTGTTGAACTCTCTCGTATTTGTGTAACGTTGTCCATTGGCAGGTCGTCAGCTCACCATCTTCAACAGCCAGACTACTATAAAGATTGGCGGTTGGGAGCGGGGCAGCCGGCCGTTTCAGGGGCAGCTGTCCGGCCTCTACTACAACGGCCTCAAAGTGCTCAACATGGCCGCCGAGGGCGACCCCAACGTGCGCGTGGAGGGCAGCGCCCGGCTGGTGGGTGACCTGCCTTCCTCCTCTATCACCCCACAGTCCAGTGCCTCGGCCACGGGCAACCGCTCCGAAACGTCCCCTTCACTCACTGACATCACCACCACCACCGCCTCCAACCGGCACGGCAAGCAGACCACCACGCCTCAGGTCAGTCGTCAGTCCGTTTCTTTGTAGCCCTCCGGATTTCTATACGCTCGGCTGCGCCGGCTGTGGTGGTTGTATAGCCTTTCTGTGTGGGTGATCTACGGTTGGACAATTATAATTATGGGTCTACTTTATTTACGGACCAGAACAAACTGACCCAGTGTTCTACAGCAAACGCATGTTAACCCAGTGTTTAAGTCATGAGCGGTACCTGGGTTTGATTGTTGGGACCAGCGCTGACCAAAGTGGGGCCCACAGACCTAAACGACTACATTTTTTCATCAAGGTTCAAGGTTACTTTAGTGTCACATGTACATGGTGTGATGAGGCGTTTCTCCGTGGGTCATGGTGCAACACATAGTAACTTTCAGCAAAGTTACAACAGAATCAACACAAAGACCACAATAAGTAGATGCCGCCACAGTGTACAGTAATGTAATGTAACAGTACAGTGTGAATGGGATGTAAACCTTCTAGAATGGTTAGTATTGCACCATAAGTAAAATATTGCACAGGTGGAAGTGCAAGGAACAACAGAAACAAAACAATAACAGACAATACAATCCAAGGCAATACAATAAGTAGACAATACAGAATGTTTAAGACTGCGGAAACGACTCATTTGAAAAGCTCAAACTGTTCAAAGTCATTATACATTTGAATTAGGAACACTATATTGAGCGTTATTATAGTAAACCGAACTCAAGAGAATTATCTTGTGCAAAGGTTTGCACCGAACTCAAGATTCAAGTTTTAAGATTCTGTATTCGTCCCATACACAGTTATACAAGTATAATGTGGAGCGAAACGTGTCCCTGAAACATCTGTGAGAGTGTGCAATATAGTAACGATACACTGAAGAGAAAATTAAGGACTATTTTATAAAAAAAATATATAGAAAATAATAGTATGAACAAACTTTTGCGTAAGATCTGAAGTGGGCAAATGTACAGATGCACAGAATAAACTACTGCAAGAGTAGTCAAATGACTTCACACACGGCAGATACAGAATTATGGGCATTTTGTGTACATTGTTTGTACACGACCTATTGCATCGCACTGTTCAGTATATAGTGGATTATTTTCTGGTACTATCCACAAGCGTACATTGTATGTACGTGGCTTATTGCATTGTAATGGACAAGTGGGCAGTTGATCTACAGCTGAGTTCACTCACTTCTACCTCTGAGATGATTCCCCTGCTCAGCCAGCGCACTGAGCGTGCTCGGGCCGACGGGAGATCAGATGGTGAATGTGCGATCAAAGAGGAGCTGTAACTGGTCCAAGGAGGCTGCAGATGGTCAGGGGTGAACACTGTGCCTTTAGAGGAATAAGTTCTAAATCCCCCTTCAATCTCACCTGCTGCCTCTTTATTGCTCTGTATTGCACTGGGTCGTTTTCCCACTCTCTGTATTGCTCTCTCTCCCTCTCTCTCTCTCTCTCTCTCTCTCTGTGTCTGTGGTACAGTGGGTGGTGTACGAGGCATCACTCAGACTCTGACAGCGAACTCTAATTGCGGTGCTGTAATTACATGTCAGTGCTGCGGGCTGAGTGCGTTGATTGACAGGCCTGCTGAGGCCAGTCCCGGGCTGATGGGCTTGTGTCCTCATGCGTGACGCCACGCTCTGTGATTCAGCCTCCACAACAATGAAATCATAATTTGATATGCTTAAAACTAATTCCAGGGCCACGTATTAAATTACCTCTCCGCTCAAGGGCACCCCAGGCGCACCGCTGGTTTCGCAAAGGTGGATATCGTTCGCTCGAACCTGACGCCGGCTTATCGCCGCCTCATCTGTGCAGATCCTGCTACAAAATGGTGGGCCATGCAAAAAAAGAAAAAAAAAAAAGAAAAAAAAGGAGATGCAATGGTGAGAAATGTTGCCATGGAAATGCGTGACTCCCCTCCTCTTTACGCTGCAGTGTCTCTCCTTTCAGCTCCGCTCTCTCTGCCTGCCTCCATCCCTGCCTCTGCCCAGCTGCTCGCTCGGCCCTAACACAATCACTTCATTTCTGGGATGTCTAATGCAGTAACTGTGCTTTAATGCTTAATCATTGGTGAGCGCTGTGCAGAGGGAGTGATGTGTGAGCTGAGTGTTCGTGGATGGGTGTTGATTAGAGATGTGTGAAGTTTCCATTAGGTAAGAGAGCTCTCAGCAATCACTAATGGCTCTTCCTCGCTCCCCCTGTCCCTTCATAGCACTTCGGCACGCGCGCGCCAAGACGTCTCTGTCAGGCGGAATTAAACACGCATAAATCAGCCGGAGAGGCCGCGAGAGCCAGCGTTTCTGGTCTTTACTGAGCGCGTGAAAATTAATGTGTAAGAATATTATCTGCTTAGGTGCAGTGTTGTTTCATCTTAAAGGGCCCGTATCACTGGAAAACCAGATTGTATCCAGATTTAAATAATTTAAAATAAAAGTAATTGGTATAAACACTGTAAACATTTCAAAATGTGCCATTTTCTCTCTTCTACAGCTCATATGTGCAAATTAACCTGTAAAAACAGACCTATTCCAGTACATTAGCTGTATATATATATATATATATACAGCTAATCGATGACGTTGTCACACACACGCAGCGGAGGAAGACAAGTGTCCAACATTGAGCAAATTTTATTAATGTTTTCTGTAACATTAACAGTCAACTTGACAATTAAGCAAAACAAAGCAAAGACTGATACCTTGAATTTTCTGGTAAATTTAAGTGCACAGCAGAAAGTGGAAACGGTTTAAGCCTCTGCTCCTCCTCTGGACTGGAGACTCCCTGCAGTGCAGCGTCACCCATGTTAGCTAGCGGTGCCGTTTCGGTGCCGTGCAGAACGCCGGTACTGTTACTGTACTTTAACACCGACTTGCAGGTTGTGCAGGTCACAGTGCTGTTTGTGTGTCTAGAGTGAAGTCGCTCTGTCTCCTACTGCCCCTGCTGCCACGTCTCTCGTCTTGCTGTGGTTTTGTGTTTAGATTCTCCACGCGCCAACGTTCCCGCCCTTTTTATGAAGTGACTATAATAACTGGTTAAGACAAGGAAAGCACTTCAGCGTAAGCCAATCAGAGGCAGAGATTGCATTGTGTACACAAGCGCACACAGAGAGGAAAAAACACACGACTTGTCGACTTCTCTCAGGGGGCACTTCCTCTGACATCGACTAGTCGGCTTTTCTTTAAATGCTCTAATATACATATATATATGTATATACATATATATATATATCTAGGCACTTTGCAGCCTGTTGCAGTAAAACATTTGCAAAATATAAAGAAATGAAGGGTGACCCATGACTATATATATATATATATATATAGTATTAGGTCACCCTTCATTTCCTTATATTTTGCAAATATTTTAGTGCAACAGGCTGCAAAGTGACTAAAGATACAAGGTGCCATCTCCCTTTCAGTAAGGAGGCAAATGAGATCCTTAACTTTATCGTGCCTGGTGTGTGTGTGTGTGTGTGTGTTCTTAAGATTTCAACTTGCCGAAATTGTAGCTGTCTCTAAAAGGCCTGCAAAATAATAGTCATTGGTGAACAATGGATTCCCAGCCTGTTGATTACGACTGCCTGTGAAAGGTCTTGTGCTGGGAGTACAGTCACAAGAGGATGTAAATTCAATAGTTATTTTTTTCCAAAAGCACAAAAATGAGTCAACAGTGAGGATGAGATGCTGGGATGGATTTCAGATTAAAAGCTGCTCACACAGTGAGACTGTTTAGAGTTAATCCATTTAAAATTGAATGAATAAGATCATGCACGAAGCTTTTCTCTTTACGAACACACGTGTCTTCCGATCTAGATTAACAGCAGTCACTATGAGTGTCGTCTAAGGAGAGAGAGATTCCGCGAGACACGAAGTGTCATGGTGTGTTTTACTCGCTGCTCCAAAAGCTACAAACAAACAATTCTGAAGTGTTTCTCAAAGGAAGGAAACACTTTTAGAAAAGAAAAAAAAAACACACACAGTCTGAGTTTACATTTGAGTGACAGATGATGTGTTGAATATTTCCATCAGAAGTTGCTTCCCTTTGTGAGCAGAGCTGAGGGCAATTGAGATTTGGAAGTGGCTCCTGCGTTTTATCACAGCTGTCTTTTCTTTCTCTTCTCTATTGTCTTCACACCTCTCTTTCCCTTTCTACTGCTCTCTCTCTCTCTCTCGATCTCTCTCACTCGCTCTCTCTCTCTCTCTCTCTCTCTCTCTCTCTGTCTCTCTCTCTCTCTCTCTCTCTTTCTTTCTCTCTCTCTCTCTCTCGCACACACACACACACACACACACACACACACACACACACACACACACACACACACACA
>JBBJLS010000109.1:40889842-40915904 GCA_037577275.1 Bryconaethiops microstoma
TACAGCAAAAAACATGTATAGATATATTACATTTAATATTAAGACCAAAAAAATAAAAATAATGCAAAAAAATCTTGTTTGCTTTTTGCTGGGTTTTTTTCTTGTTTTATGGATCATAAACTATCTGGCCTCCTAATATCAGAAATACAGTTAAAAAAAATGTATGATCAGATCATGTGACTTCAAGCGCCTCTTTAGTTTATTATCTGTTCGGCCAGATATAAAAAAAAAGAAATAAATGCCTTGTCAAAAAAGTCTGTTTTTTGTTTTTTTTCTTTAAATCGCAGGACCAACTGTTTGGACCAAAACGAATCCTACTGGGTCCAACTACTGGATGGGTTTTTTTGGTTTGTTTTTTGGCTTTTTTTTTTTTTTTTTGCAAAAGTTTTACACTTTTTCATGGATCATAAACTATCTGGCCTCCTAATATCAGAAATACAGTTTTTAAAAAAATCAGAGCATGAGTAACACACGCCTCTTTATTTGTTCTGGTGTGTGTATATATATACACACCATGCGAAAAAACACATGTATAGATGTCAAATGTATTATTAGATCCTGCTGTTCTTGCAAGCGAGCATCGTTGAGTGATTTTTTTTCTCGTGACGTCACTCCGCTGGGGAGTCCTGGAGGCCCACTCTGGAGCGGAATTTCGCGCCGTGACGTCAAAACTCTTCAGATTTACATAAGGGCTGGAGCTCTGGAGTGGACTGAGATTATCAGTGTGAGTCCACTCACCGGACCCAGAACCCAGTCATTATCTGCTCTCCAGTACCATTTAGAGGTCAATTCAGAATTTCCTCTCAGAATATAGGAACCATTCAGAGGTTCGAAGCTACTTTTAAATGTATTTATTTATGAACAGAACCAAAGAAAGGTCCTGTATGAGGACGCATGCACACGAAAGAGATCCAGTTTCAGTAACTTCTCATTACTTTTCATACTGTTATGGATTATATACTTCTATGAACTGCTGCTGTCTATTCACTAATGCACATTCAACATATATTGCACATGCTGCCCATTTACTCAGGACATGTTTGGTCATCACGTCGTTTAACATGTATTTGAGTATTATGGGCTTGAATTTTACTGGAATTTTACCTGTTTTGTTTAGCACTGTTCTGTAAATGTTCTGTTATTTGTGTTATATTCATTTATTCTCTGTAACTGCTTAATCCTTACTAGGGTTGCAGGTACCTGGAGTCTATCCTGGTTCTACGGGCACAAGGCAGGGACTCACCCTGGGCGGGACACCAGCCCACTGCAGGATGCACACACACACACACACACACACACACACACACACACACAGAGTCAATTTAGAATCCCCAGTTCCCCTGACACGCATGTCTTTGGCCTGTGGGAGAAACCCGGAGACCCCGGAGGAAACACACACCACCACCAGGAGAACACGCCAACTCCACACACACAAACACACACACACACACACACACACACACACACACACACACACACACACACACACACACGCACACACGAGGAACCAGATTCAAACCCCCAACTCTGGAGGGCCCTGTGTGTTCTGTAAACTGTGTTTTGTTATTTGCATTACATGTTCTGTTATTTGTGTTTTGTTATATGTATTTCAACACTGTGGACCCTGAGCTTCTCCATTTTGTCTCTCTGTATATTTATATGTGGTCGAGATAAATAAAGTTCACTTTGACTTTGACTTCATAAGTCACGTGCTGAAATGACTGATCTGTGGTGTATTTGGGGGTCTGGTACATGTTTGTCTCCTCCTGTTGATAACACGGACTGCATAGTTGGAAGCAGGGAAATACACACTCGGTTGATCCTGCTAGTGTTACCAGTACTTAGTGTTTACTTTCGTATTTCTTACGTAATATTTTCACTCAACATTTTTTTAAAAATGTACACAGAGCATGTGTACACAATCGAGGTAGACTTGCTTTGAATGCAGTCTAGTTTAATATCGAAACCACCAGGCCACTGCAAGCGTGTGTCCACAGGTTAGCAGCTCAAGGCCAAGGACATGTGCAAACAATTCGTATTTCCATCCAGCAGAGCACAAGCACATGCCAGTAATGTTCAGTTGTCTTATTGAAAATGACTCACAATTAAAATGCTAATGACTGTTTGGGCCAATATTCAACATCTTTTTTCTCTAGTACTTTATCCTGACATTTACTCTTGACATTTCTCTTGTTTTACGTAACCACTAATCATTTTCCCATTTTCCATTCTCTCGTCATCTCCTAGAATTAAACAGGCTGGGCTTGCTGCTGTCTTTTAGACTGCTGTATGTAAATGACCTCTGTTCTGATTGGCTGTCCTGTACTGTGGAACTGTTATTCGAGTTGGAACCCTTCTTGTAGCTAATTCGAATGGAAAAATTAAACTGCTATAGACTGAGCACCTGGATATGTGTAAATCTGGGGGGTTTGTGACATCATAAAAACCTAAAAACAGGCAGTTTCTGAAGTTCAGTTTTTATACGTGAACTGCACATACTGGGAAGTTTGAAACTTTAATTTTAATGTTAAAATACTTCCTCCAACCTTTGTCTTCAAAAACAAATGGACATACAAGATATAGTGTTTGTTTTACCGTGATATGGGCCCTTTAATGCCTATGTTTCTTTAATAATAGTGTGACAAGCTTAATTCTCACCAGAAAGTTGTTTTTATTTGTGAATGTGTTTTCACACATTTTCTGCCTGTTAAACTGTCTTATCTTTAGCAACACTGAGTAGATTTAATGAAAAAACTGGAACAAATGTTTTACTGCGACAAGCCGCAAAGTGTCTAAAGATACAAGGAGTTCTAGATAAAGGAGTTCCAGCCACTCAGCATTCAGCACCACCAGTATACTGATCACCGCCTGATCATCTGTTTCTTCACTGGTTCAGGACACTGGACTGGAAATGAGAGAACTTTGAAAGTCCTTCAGGAAGCCTGGAGAACTGTTCCTCAAGACTACATTAAAGTACAAGAAAGTCTGAATCTCTGGAAGAAAAAAATGAAGAAATGAGGGGTGGCTCAAGACTATTGGACAGTTCTGTACCTCCAACTATATAAATTACATTATTTTAATTGCTTCCAGATCGAAACAATGATGGAATGAAAGCTCTAAATATCTGCAAAAGTTTGAAAATGCAAATGAGGCTGCAGAAGAAAACAAAGTCACAGTGGCTGAAGAGGAACAGTCATGAGGATCAGATGAAAGTGATCTTCAGTGGTGAGTCATGAATCTGTATGTGTTCAGGAGATGATGCCGAACTCTTGCCAGGCGCTGTTCTAATGAAACATATGACAATGACTGAAGCTAACACAAAAATCCAATTTTCGTTTATGATCTGGAGCCGCATGTGAGATAAAGGAACAGATGAGATGGTACTCATTACCTCAACAGTCAATATTACACTGACATTTGGAAACGTTTCTCATTCCATCAATAGAAAATAGGTTTGGTGTTGATGTCATACTTCAGGATTATAATGCGTTTCTCCACAGAGAAAACAGTGATAGAGCTTTTTTTTCAGGAAAGGCAGATCAACTCAATGACAGCGGTCTGGATCTCAGTTCCATTTATTTATTTATCTATGGTATTTATGTCCACCTCTCTTGCTGATACCAACATTTTGTGTTTATAGCATAGTGTATATAGTACAGAGTATTTCTGGAGGTTTTTTTTTTTTACTTTATACTATATTTTATAGATTTTGTGTCAGAGTCTGTGTATCTGTGCAGTTGTAGGATAGGCAATTTCCTCCAGGATCAAAAAATCTGATAGAAATTTTAACGCCGAGGCGCCATAGTGCAAACCTGACCTATCAACCGCTACTTGAGAAAGCTGGAAGTCGAATATTCCTTCAGTACATTGTTTTTCATTAGTAAAGTCCATGCTTTAAAATTTTAATTTTTTTCATCCACATTTTGTGATTCTATCATTTTTAGGTGTTTAAGCTAAATGTTCAGTTATGAAATTGTTTTCTCACCTTTTTTTTGAAAGTGACCCTTTTAAGTCAACACCACACACTGAGATCAATGAGAAATTCTTTCTCTGCATTTAACCCATTCACCAAGTGTTACCACTAGCAGTCCTTGGAATTCAAACCCACAAACTTTTGACGGCAGGGTCAACTCCCCAAATGCTGCACATTTTATTAGAGATTTTCTCACTCTCATACATGAAAATGTAGCAAATTTTGCGACTGCTTGCATTTTTGTGCCCCAATTTCAGTTCAGAGATTAAAATCTCTTCCCAAACTCTAAAGCCCAAATCTTTAGAATAAGAGAGACTTTTGATTACAACCTTTTTGTTTGGTATGAACCACTTTCTGACATCATCTGGGCTTCATTTCTTCAAAAGGACCCGTACAGAGAAACACTCGTTTTTGTACACTTGTGTTATTTTTCAGAGGAAACTCCAGGTAAAAGCATCACCACACTTCAGGGACGTTAACCGACTGTTTTACTTCCTTGCAGAGGGGGTGGCTGATGGTCTAGTGGTTAAATGACAGCAAATAATATTCAAAGAAAACATGGAAGAATATTGATACGTTCTCAAAGCTAAATTATTGTCCAGTTCTTCGGCTTTCTAAGACCAGTGTCTTCGTGCCGTTGACTAATCACTCCATCAAACCAGTATATCTGTCAACACGGGCTCTGCTGGAGAATCTGAAGGACCCTCGTTGAGCTTGTTTGTACCTGTGTTTACCAGCCTATTGAGAAAAGACTGGCCTTTATGAATAGAGTCAATAGCGACCTAAATGTCTTATCAGCTCCAGGATAACCTGCTGAGACAAGCAGCAGTAAAATTCTCCAATAGTGCAGAGCGTTGATGATTTAAGGACTTTGCTCTCATAATATTTGCTCTGTATACAGACAACTCGGCCTAACGGCTTCTTTCAATACAGCCACACCTGGAAGCCTGATGGGAGTGTGTGTGTTTTACAGTGTCTAATCAATCCACGTTTGACCCGCTTTTCAACACCGGGCACAAGAAAGGCACTTTACAAAAGGGATATAATGTGAACAGGCATTAAAAAAAAAAAAAAAAAGTTCAAAGAAAAATGTATTAGTAGTAAATAGGCTACAAACCCGATTAATGAGCAGCAAACCATTGTTACACTCAAAAAGTGGAGTGTTAAGAGGTAAAATTGGCACTAAATCAGGAAAACTACCATCAATATAGGTCACAGGAAGAATTTCTGCAAGTACTAGAACTTGGGACATGAACTCAAACGCCAGTCCAGCAAAACGGACTTGCAATGAAAAATGTCCCACAAAAATAAAGCACAGCCAACCTTCATCTAATAAAGTTTATTTTCTTAAAAATGACCAGTTTCCTTTTTTCGTTTTTTTTTCTAGGAAATTAAACCCTTTTTAAATTCATACTAGCATCTACATAATGGTTATTGAATACTTCACAATATATTAAGTCTAGATGTTATGGTACATGCATACAATTCAGGCGGCATG
The DNA here is from genome assembly GCA_037577275.1 of Bryconaethiops microstoma. Classification (NCBI taxonomy): domain Eukaryota; kingdom Metazoa; phylum Chordata; class Actinopteri; order Characiformes; family Alestidae; genus Bryconaethiops; species Bryconaethiops microstoma. The sequence continues at coordinate 40,895,314 of JBBJLS010000109.1, forward strand.
AGAAGCCACAGTCACCACATTACACAGAGATGGGGGATGAAGTCGAGGGGCAAAAGACAACGAGGCTGTAGAGATATGTGTCTCAGCTTTGAGGCCGGGGGGAGGGGGGGGGGCCTTTAAACGTAGCAAACTCCAGCAATGCTTTTCAATCCCACGCAACACTCGAAACCAGGCACGTGACGGGCCGCGGACCCAGAGGGGAACCGTTTTTTTTCCCCTCGGTTAATGAGGGGAGCATCTTCAAATGCTACGCTGATAAAATAATTTCAAGAACGCAAAGTGAAGAGTGAAGCACGGGCTTCACACCGATAATATTCCACTGTTCAGAGACTTCCATTGCCTTCGGGACTTTTAATTCTGTTCAGAAATCGGTTTTCCAAACGTTAACATTTTCTTGGAACAACAACAAAGAAAAAAAAAATAAAATTCAACAAATAGGTAAAGGTAAAACAAACATTGAGCTAATAAAGCAGGTTTTAACCATCACAGTCAAACCCCCAGAAAAAAAAAAAACACACACTCACACCCGCATCACACTTGCATATCGAAAACCATAGCTGGAGGACATTTTAGTGTTAAGGTTTTCCCAAATCTTTTTTTTTTTCTTCGTTAATCCTCTTTCACAGAAAGAATTTATATGCTGAGACACAGTATGATTACGAGCCTAACGTGCGCTAACGAAAATATTAATAACAATAATAATTATAATATATAATAAAATAAAAGACATTCAAATACAGTAAGATTTTTTTTTGCTTGAAAATACAAAACTACATGAGAAAGCATTAAAATCATATTTGTTGATCAGAATAACATTAACGTATTAAAAAAAGCAAGTGCTAACCACATTTTTTTTTAGTTTTCTTTTCTTTTTTTTCTTTTTTACACCATACATATAATCAGCACATCTGTTACCTAGAAACAGTCGGCAAGGAAGCCATGTCATCGTCATGGCTCTCCCTCCTATCCATCGAGCCTCTCTGGGGTTGGGGGAGGGGAGGGGAGGGGAGGGGAGGGGAGACGATGGCTCTAAAGGGGTTCTGGCCGCTGTCACGTCTGTACAAAACTGCAGATGATCTCCACTTGAACCTGCACGCATCTCAGAGACTGCACAGGGGGATCGGTTTGGAAAGACCAGGGAAGTATCCGTCGCTCTTCTTCCAAAACATGACGCCGCTGTGGTCTTGTCTCTTAATCTCCTGAATCCTGAGTCAACATATTGCTTCTCTGTGCAACTCTTAACTCTCCCCAAGTTCTACTCCACCACCAACTCCTTACAGGTCAAGAGCCGTTTTGCACAAATGAATAAAAGAACAGGAAAATCTCTTGCTTCCATTTTGCATCTGAACACTTTCCATTCAACACACAGACATCTCTATCCAGCAAAGCGGCAGCTTTCCATAGGAGGTCCACATATCTCCTCAAATGTTTTGTCCCCCCCCTCCCCCACCCCCCATAAAACAATTTAAGTGTAAGATTTTGTTGTCCTGTCACTTTACACAGAGTCTTTCGAGGCCCAACGTGGCAGAAGCTCTTGTTTTTGTAGGCAGGTTAAATTAAAGACCAGGGTGCTGAGATGGAGGGCAGGTTCAGCCTCAGTTGTGTTGTAACGTGTTTGACTCTATAGGAGGCGCCGAGTCGTACAGAGTGTCCGTGTCGTGTGTCGGCTCTCCGGCTAAAGTGCAAGGGTTTGACAACGTACCCGCACCACAGTCACAGAAAAACCTAGATGGGACAGATTATACACGGGATTAGACCAGCTGTGCGTGGATTAGTCAGCATGTCCTGGCTTCAATCCAACAATAAATGGAATTCTTTAATTCAACTGAAAGCATGGCATAGGAAAACTGTTCCTGTGCATTTATTTTTAAACGAGTAGCTTTAATGGTAACCTAGATAATTAATCAACGAGGGAAGTAAACAACACTAGAACGTAATAAACACTGACCTATCATGCCGTATAAACTCCACATCGTGCCCTTGGTGGCACTTCTTGATACAGTTCACACAGATTGCATTTCTGTCTGTTGTGTTACAGGTGTGGCACCTGGATCAAGGAAAAGAGCAGTTCTGTTAATTTCTGACTTTAATTCCAGACCTTTTCCAACTTCTTTGAGGCAACTGCTGCTGGCCAGTTACTGTACCTGTAAAAATCGTGCATGGGATAGCTGGTGTAACTGGAAATCTTGTACAGGCACTGACCTCTGCTCACAGCCTTCTCTATGGCATCCTGATTGTTCAAGATTTTGTTGTCTGAAAGATGAAAAGAGGGATATTTCCATTAGATGACAACCAAAAACAAACGGCAAATAAAAATGCTGAGAATTCAAAATTACCTTTCATCGTGACATTGACACCAGAAGCTAAGAACAGCCCCCCAAATCTGTTGTTGAATATCTGATTGCCTTCCAGAGTTGCCGTGGCATGATTTGTGATCTCAATGCCTGAGTAGAACGGAACAAATGAGAAGCACTGCAGGGTAGAATTTATATTTAAAACAAATAAATAAAAATAGAGAGGCTGGTAATAAGTTCTTTTAAATATCTGCACTTTCATTGCAGTTTTAATTTTATTGATTTTTTATGTACTTTACTTTTTTTAATATTTTTATTCTATTCCTGCGAAGCTCACTGAATGACCTTTGTGTTTGATAATGTGCTATAGAAATAAACTTTACTAGTGCATCTGAAACAGAGAGGAAATGCATCAATCAATCTGTGCACATGTGCCACATCACTAACATACTAGTCTATACTACAGTAGCTAATTTTTTGAGGATAAAAAGAAAAAACAGCACCAGAGCTCAGGTCTCTCACTGACCTGCAGCAAAGCCGTCAAATATCCGGTTCTTCCGCAGCACTGGGTGACTGTTTGTACTTATGAGAACACCAGCCTGGGCGTTCCTGAAGATGTCGTTCTCTTCCAAAAGTCCTAGATCAAAGGAAAATATCTTATTAATCCATGCAAGTCATTACACCCCAACAAATATGTGAATACCCATAGGAGTATTGGAAAATATCACATGGAAAATACATGGCAGTGAATTTGTACTCATGAAAGGCTCCTCCTCACCCCTGCCACCGTTGAATATGCAGATACCGCCATCTCGGCCATCGTGGATTTTATTCCTGCGCAGTGTGGGGTTGCTGTCGGTCTTAATCCACACCCCTGCCATGGCGTTGTCAAAGATCTCATTGTCCTCAATGAAGCCCAGACCTGAGGAAACATCAGAAAAGTGTTAAAATACAGGCACACCACCACATACTTTATATACACGCTCTTAATTTCCATGCAGCGCTAACAGCCTAATACAGGAAAGATAAAAGTCATTGCGGAGACACGGGACAATTCAGCATCACAAAGAGTAGCGTAGAGGAGGAAAATGATCTTAACTCACCCGAGTTGTAAACAAGAATGCCTCCATTTTGCCCTCCCCAGATTTTGTTTCGTCTAATTTTAGGGTTGCTCCCAGTTCTGTGTGCAGACGAAAGGATTAAAATATCACTAAATGATCCACACACGCTCATTTTAGAACAAATATTCAAGATTTTCTATAGACATGTGCAAATCCTACTGCTATGTCCTAAGAACACCAGAAACTGGTTCACTCAGTGCCCGAGATGCCCACCTGATCTGGACCCCAGAATACATGTGGTTGTAGATGTCATTATCTTCCAGTACTCCGTGTCCATTATCATAGAAATACACTCCGACCTATTAAGAGAAATCACAAACAGGGGTAAGTGCAAAAGCACCAGTTGCCGTGTGAGAAGACAGAAAACAAGCTGAGGGTCCGTACCTGTTTGCCGCTGTGTATCCTGTTTCTTCTGAGCACAGGGGTGCTGCCCGTGGTCACCCACACTCCTGCCAAAGTGTTGCTGTACACTTCATTCTCTTCAATAACACCTTGGCCCTTCTCGTGCTGCAAAAGCATGCAGGCGTCATTAAGTAAAGCATGTTGCGCGTACACACATACATTATAGCAATTTTATCTAACAATATTTTATTCTCCTCACAAATTATCACTAGTGATCTGGTTAATACATTAACTATTAAGTGTACTTACCACATATATGCCTCCATGCTGTCCATCATGGATCTTGTTGTGTCTGACTATAGGGCAGCTGTTAGTTCTGATTTGAATGCCAGCCAGGGCATTTCCATAAATATCATTTCCCTCTATGAGACCCCGGCCATCACCAAATATGTAAACACCTCCTTGGTTTCCATTGAAGATGGCATTACCTCTGCAGAGGGGAAAAAGGAAAATGAAAACAATCTAAACTCTGAAAAATAGATAAGCAACAATGCAGATCGTGTGTTTATTCCATCAAGTCATGCAAAAATGCCAAACCATGGGAATACATAACATATGGATCCAGTCAATCCAATAATCAATTGAAGGCTGATAACGAGGAATGCTCACCTAATCGTGGGGTCACTGTTGGAGGTAATCCACACGCCAGCAAAGTTATTGGCATAGATCTTATTCTCTATGAACTGGCCCCGGCCCTTCTCGTGGACGTAGATGCCTCCGGTTTGGCCGTGGTGGATTTCACAGCGTACCACTGTGGGGTTGGCATACGCCTTCACCTCGAAACCTGCGATTCTGTTTCTGTGGATGTTGCAGCTCTCGAAGTAGCCCTGTAGAGGGAGACAAACACTCAAGAATAAATCTCACTGCCCCTCACTCACCTGCTGGACCCCAAAGGGACAAAAAAAAGGGACGTAAATGGTAACTTTACCATTCCATGGTCAAATGTAAACACTCCAACATCTCTGCCGTGGTGAATATGGTTTCTCCTGATGATGGGGTTGCCATGGTTTTTCACCCAGATCCCTGCTAGCGCATTGTTTGAGATTTCATTATCTTCATAAATGCCCTGTAAAACACATGAATTGTGTAATTAAACAACAGATTCAAAGTACACAAACATTTCTCCACTGACGCGTGATGCAGAACTGAACACTGCAGGAAATCCTTTCCTTGTGGCAATCAGACTGTAAACCTCCTCGCCATTCTGCAGGTGATCTTAAGTTTTTATGTCATTCTGTTCCAAATCGAGTTTGTGCAAAATAACTGTTTAAATCTGTGAAATGACTGAATGTTAATCTCGTCCCCTCATCATCTGCTGCTATTTTATTGCATTTTTTTTTTTTTATGACATTAACACAATCATTTTCATAAACCATTTTGCACTACTGATCTGCTGGTACAGGACACCGAATCTTACACACAGCAATGCTACAATATTACATGGTTATTTTGCACAATTGGTAAATGTCCATTTTTTATTTTCTATTTTTCTTATCTTTAATTCTTCTGTTGCACCGAGCATGATAATGACAAAAGAATGTCCTTCAGAAAAAAAAAATTCTCTTATCTTAACAGCACATTTTTGAAATGTAAACTTTCTCACCATTTTCACCATATTCCACCACTTCACCAAAAACAACTAAAAAAAAGGCTTGTGATTGAATGCAATCAAATCCTCAAGCCAATGTTCCTACATCTAGTGTAAAGCCTTGCTAGAAAAGTAGAAGCTGTTGCAGAACTAAAAGTGGACACAAAATCCCCATTACTTTTTGACAAACAAGGTCAGTTTCAAAGACTCCGTTTAAACCAAGCCTAGACAAAAAAAATCTCCAATTTTAACTGTTAATTAACACTTAATTTCCGTGCAAAGTGAGGCTTAATGTATGGAGGAACCGGAACACAGTGCGTATATTAGGTATACAACGTTGCTTTGGCCTTCAAGTCCACAAGGGGGCCCCAAGGATCCAATTCATCCATGTTATTTAGAATTGCTCCATTAACACTGAATAATGTTCATGCTAATAAAGGTCTCAGGAGAGAGGCCCTTATACCTTTGCGGGAGTGGTAACCTTTAATTTAGGTATAATTTAGCTATAACAGCAATACATGAAAAATGAGTGGAAGGAACAACCACCGCTACAGGCAAAGTCGTCTCCTTCATTAAAAATAAATAAATAAATAAATAAATCTGAGCCTCCCATAGGAGCTTCCTGTGTACTGAATATACCATATAAAAGAGAATGCTATAGAAATGACTGCCTACACACGACAAACGAGTTAGAAGACTCCTGCCCACCCACCATTTGGAAATTATTATATACATGGATATCATTCAAGGCCCTTCAAAACTTTTACAAGAAGGCTATAACGTCATCATATTGCATACAAAAAGAACACAATCCTTTGTTGACTGACTACAAAAAGAAAAATGCACCCATTTTGAAACACAAAAACACTAGTCTTTCAAATACTACCAGTCCATTTATTATAAAATGTATTTATTTATTTACAAAATGAGACAATTAAGAGTGAACGTTTCAAATTATACAGGAAACGATGCCAAAATCAGTAGCATCAACTAACCACACAGCCCAGGCCAACTACTGTCTGTACTGTAGTTCAGACTACTGTGGCAGTTCAGTTCTATTGGCTTGAACAAACCAAAAACACGGGACTTGAATACGGAACATATTCATTCCCAAATGCACTGCTGTAGGCCGACTCTGCTATTTTTAAATTCCACCACTGCCAAAACAGCTGGATATGAAGCTGCAATATTTCTGTTGCTAAGCAATCAACATATCATCTCCTCCCCAGGCTGGGGCTCCACCACTTGATAAATTTATCCTTAAAATGTCATATGAATCTCAGCTGAAACATTGAACAAACTTAGAAAGACTTAATAAGCACTAACGGAGTTGGGCAACAAATGAAGTTACACCTCCCCAGTTTAAAACACTACATTCTCACTCGTTTTCTTCACCTGATTAGATGTATGTGTTTAGGCCCAATTGAGTACTGGGGCGTTTCACAACCCAAAGGTCGTCAAGCAGAACAAGAGCCAGGACACGTTTCTATTAGACAAGTCTTACTTTGGGCTTAAATTATTAGTAATGTCAGGCTTCAGGAAATACCCACTTGGTAGCCTGGCACTGCTATCGTTCGTCGTATTTCTCCTTGGCGGCCCGCCATGCCTAAATCTTTGCAGTCACGGAAAAAAAAAGAAAAAAGAAAAAGAAAACTAAGCCATCCTCCCACCCACGTTTGACAAACCGAACTCTCTCGCCACTCCTCTGTTCAGCAAAGCTAAACCACTCGACCACCGCCACACCAGACCTCGCGATCATGGCTGGCTTGGCCATCTATCATGCAGCTGCATGCAAAACACACATTCACATTTTGTTTGTTCTTGGATACTGTCTCAGTGCATCTGTAATTTTTTTTTAAGTTGACTGTATGCCTGTTCATCTTTTGCACATATAAAGCACAGTTACATTCCAGTATTGCTGTTTTCCAGCTGACTGCTGATGGATATTTAAAAAACACAAAAAAAAAACCAAAAAAAAAAACTTTGTACCAATTTGCCATTGTACCATTTTTACTTGTAGAACAGATTTTATATTTAACAGTATATGTATTCTGTGTCTTTTTTTTTTTACTAAAACCTGGAGCCAAGCTGTCTCGTCTCATTGCATAAATGTATATAACTAAAGGTGACAAAGTTCCCTTTGGCTTTAATAAAAGAAACACTGCTTAGCACGTATATTACATTACATTTGTTTGGCAGATGCTTTTATCCGAAGCGACTAACAATATAACAATAGGACAGTGTGAGAACCAGAGACGAGTACTAGGTGAAAAGAGTAGTGCAAAAAGATACTGCATTAGGAGGAGATGCTCTCTGAACAGATGAGTCTTCACAAGGTTTATGCTGCTCTTGATGGCTCAGGCAGCTCATTCCCCCAGTGGGGATCCACATGAGATGGGGTGGCCCCATAAAGCAAAAGAAAACAGAACAAACAAATGTGTGCCTGGCTAAAGGTGACTGTGTGGTTCCTACCTGTGCATGATCAGTGATGTAGAGGCCAACATTTTCACAGTCACTGATGTTGCAGTGCTTAATGGTAGGACAAGCACCCTGGCCACTTACACACACTGCCGAGCCCACTGTAGGGAGACATGGGGAATCTCAATAAATCAAAATACACCAAGGTTCAAGTCACCAAAATACCCAGAAGTGCAATAATTAAAGGAAATTCATAACATGAATGTGTACTGGAATATGTTCATATAATTTTCCATTTTCACACCAATACACAAAGTAGTACTTTTAAGCTGAGAAATTTTAAGCTAGTAAAGTAACATATATGAGTGCGTTCATTCAGAGTCAGTGGTGCTGTGGAGGAATCAATATGGTCCAGAAGTGGTTCAGAACGAAAACAAAGCTGCAACATTACCTGTGCAGGTGCTACGAATAATGCAATGGTCAATGTTAGGGCTGCAGTTCACCGTGATCTCCAAACAGTGGTGTGCGTTGTGATGTTGGGCTGATTTATCATCAGGATTGAACTGCAGGTAAAAATACATTATCATCACCATGTAACAATCATTACAACATGCAGCAGGAGGGGGTTGAGGGATTCAACTTTTAAGAGCCGAACTGAACTTACCCTAATGGTCATATAACCCACATATGCATCTTCTGAACCTTCCATAAACACAAATGTTGAATCTCTAGTGTTCTCAATTACAACTTTATCAGCTACCTTCCCAGGGGCTGTAAAATAAGAAAAGTAATGAGGTTACTCTGTGGATCTCTGACAATTGACTTCTGTTATTTATTTTTTTAAAAAGGCCAACCAGATTTACCTGCTCCAATCATGGTGATGGGAGACTCAATGTAGATCCACTCATCTGTGTAGATGCCAGAGTGAACAAATATCAGCCCATCAAAGTGGGCCTCCTGAACTCCTCCCAGAGCATCCTCGATAGTGTCATAGTACTGAAAATCACATCAAATATCACTTTTTAAAACAGGTGCACATTTCATTAAACAAAAAAAAAAAAAAGTCTAACAATAGTGATGTACATTTTATCATCAAGAAAGTTCATACCAGCATATTCTCCCTGCCTTTATATCTGGCAGGGTTACTGTAGAAATGTTCTGCAAAGCCAGGCTTCACGTGTGCTCCCTTATACTGCAAAAACACAAAAGGACTGTTAGGAACCAACTATATGGGCCCAAAAGAATGAAAGCAGCATGTTCGGTGTTTATTCATGACTCGTCGAAGGGCGGACGCTATGAGGACTGCTTTTTTCCCTTTCCAACAAATTACAAACACATGAACTAGTGCTATCACCATGAAAGAATGCAACTGCGATTTTAGAGGGTCTGTCAACCCCTCACAGAGATGCTCATACCAGTTGCTGAAAGCTTTCCTTCCATGGGTTGGGCTGCTCGTATTCTTCAGGGTTAATCTGGAAGAACTTTCCGGGCTCTGGGTGCATCATGGGCCGTGTGTACTCAAACACCTCCATGTACAACCTCTTCCTACAGGACACATGTGTAATAAAATCAATTGTTTTTATTCTACAGTGTTGCTTAACCCACCTGAATGAAATTAAAGCGACTGGAAAATCTAAAAGTCAGAAAGCAATGATTAGGAAAAAGCATCTGAAGTGTACCAGCAAATCTTACACTCTTATCTCCATGCACTTCAAATACGGCAAAGAGGCTCTTTAAAGCCGCTTCATGAAAGATTAGCTAAATAATACGTCATGTTTCACATATCATAATGACCTTGCTGATATTTCTACGCAGCACAAACCTGCCAGATTGAAAAAGAAGAAAATAAGAAGTAACAGACCCTATTTAAGACTAACAAAGATGTACTTGAAGATTGCCTGTGAAAACTAAATGGTGTAAGATGTATTACTCACCAGAGAATTGGGTCATTAGCAAGCTCACTGAATCGCTTACAGACACAGGCAGCCTGGCAGAGGTCCTGTTCTAGCAGGTAGGAAAAAATCTTCAGGACCACCTCATCTGGAAGCTTCTCTTGGAGATACTGTTCTGCAGGGGCAGCTGGGTGGAGAAGAGACGACACGAGTAAAGAAAACACTGCCATCTTCATTCAACACAATGTAAAGCCACAACAAATTTATATCATGTGTGTTCAGAAGAGACATTTTAATGTTTACGAATATGTCTATGGCTTTGTCTACATTTAATAGAAAATCCATCTGAATGCACAACCAGCTCAACTGAAAAACATTCAAAATACATTCAAGGTAACAATAAACAGAGCAATAAGGGAAGCAAACATTTTCAGAGGAGTCCTAAACATATTTAATAACATTCTTATTGCAGAGTCAATTCTATTTAATAGTTTATCTTATGGATCCATTCATATTTTGATCCAGTATTGCTTTAATGAAGATTTCCTACCTTTCTTAAATTGTGCATTACTCTTTTATTAGAGGCTAAGAAGTAAGAGATCACACACTCACTCTCTCTCTCACACACACACACACCATTTACAACGCGTGTGCATGCAATGAAAGAATATGGACACAAAGAACTATCTTGCACACACTGGGTCTTGCAGGCATTAAAACTGTTCGTATTTTGGTTTGGGTTTATTTTCATGCCATGACAACCTTGTCAAACATTAAGATATCAGAGCAAATTTTTTTACAGACTCATGTGGAGAAACACTTAAGCTGCAAGCTGCTCAAAAAGTAACAAGAGCTAAGTGTTTGTTTAGAATTTCTTTGGTTTGTTCGTGTCCAATCACAAACCAAGAATGTGTGTGGTCGTATTTTCAGCATAATCATTATCACATTTGAAAAAGTCATCATCATCAGTTTCTGCTTTCACCTGGAAGGTCTTGGGACTTTCCTGACACTCTAGCACGTTTTGCTCGGTGGCCAAAGTTTTCCGTAGCTGAGGTGGAGGCTCCCTGAAAACATGAACACAGAGAAATGCTTTGAAAACTAGGCCAAAAGAACACTTGCAAACACAAGAACATTTTTTTTAAATCTGTGACTGAATTGAACAGAGCTTAAGCCCTGAATCTATTCGATTGATTGTTTACCTCCATACTGCTTTTTGTGGGACACGCAGTTCTCTTAGGCAACAAGGACTTTCTACGAAGTTGGTATGGACTGTTTTGAGCTCCTGGACCAGATTCTTCTGCAACCATATCTGCAGGGACGTCCTCATCTGCACAGAGGGGGGAAAGAGAAAAAACTCAATTCACTGGGTATTTATAAACTCAGTTACAGTTAGGATCTCTGCAATTGTGCTGTATACTCTTGAAATAGCAGAAAACAGCACGCAGACAATGTGTGAAAAGTAAGAAAGAGACAGCCTGTAAGAATTATGAAAGTGCTTTCATAATCCTGTCCTCCTGTAAAACCCTTATCAGTAGTAAAGCCACAGGACAGGCATGTAAAAACGGACACAAACGCATGGGAAAACTATCCGAGGCCTAAAATGAAAACAGCTGGCTTTTTTTAAATGCAGAGGAGAAACAATGAGGCTTTTTCAGCGACGGTGAAAGTAACATTCTTCAAATTATGTTACTATGAACTAAAGAGTACAACCAATAAATCTAATATTTTTTAAAAACACTTTTACCACATGGCACTGACTCTAAAACCAAAACATCAAAGAACTGCAAACTACTCAAAAGATTAAGATTATCAAGTTTCAATGAAGGTTGAGTGATCTTCTGAAGATAAAGGGTCCTAAAAGCATTATCGATGTTCCTTTACCTGGTGTCCCTAAATCTTGCAGGGCATGTTTGCAGAAAAGCTGTCCTGTGCTCTACCTGTTTTAGCACCTGCATGGGTCTAAGCCCTACCTACCCATCATTACCTGACAGGCCTACAGTCCATCCTTCCTTATTCTTTCAACTGCTACCTACAGGTAACACCGAAAAGATAAAAAATGAATTAAAAAATGATTAGATGATAGTGCATAGTTATGACTCAGTATCAGCTGTAGCTAATCACGGTGCTGTCTCTAGAAAGTGACTCATGTAACCTACAGTAATGCTAAATTTGCTGATCGATGGTACAAATCCTGAGAGTGAAGATACATTTGAATGCTAAATTCATACTTATCTGGTCTGCCCTATAAGCTAGCCGCAGCAGTGGGAGGATTTTGCTTCACATACCTACCCGAAAGGGGCAAAAGAAGAGATTTTCAATTACCAAGAGCGCTGACTGCATAACAAGTAGGCCAAGATCCCTTTTCTGCTTCCAGTCTACTGTATATTAATGATATAATCAAATACAAGAAAAGGTTTGTGGTACTTCTAAGCAGGCCTGAGTACTTTGACAAACTGCTCACAAAGACGCAAATTCATATGTTAATTACCAGGGGTTTCTGCAAGATCTATGTAGTAGTAAAAATAATCATATTTACAGGTCTCTTGCAATACCACAAGTGGTAATTAACATGAATTTGTGTTTTATTTTGTGGGCTCAGTATCTTAGAATATTCAGGACTGCATTTTCTAAGCAGTTCTGAGTACTTTAACACACTGAGCACACAATTACTGTTAATTACCAGTTGTGAGATTGCAAGACTTATGTAAAAATAATAGTATTATTTACATGCCTCTTGCAATACCAGCAAGTGAATACAAACGTTGTACAACTGTAACCTGTCAGCATCTTAATCAGTCTATTTCTGGGCCATATTTTGGACCTCAGACTGCAAGGCTGAATTCAGGCCTTTTCAGAAAATCTAAACTTTGTGTTCAGATGTGCTACTGGAATGCAATAATTAACTTAAATGGGCACATCAACATTCGCAGTTCAAAATATGTGGCTGAATGAGTTCCACACCCTCTACTCAGTATTAATAATGGACCCAAGACCTAGAAATGCATTTTGAAAATGCTGTTCTTCATGTTAGGCACACTAGAAAGTCTTCCAGAATGTGACAAAAATAATAAGGACACTCCTTATACACTACTGGACAGCTACTGATTGATGTGATTATAATCCCAACAGTGTATAAGGAGTGCGATAAACCCCTGCAATACAACACAACCCTATAAACGTTGAAGCATAGTACATACCATGCATGGTATATACATGACCACTATGCAAGTCTAATTATATCTAATTTATAGAAATAAAGGATGTAGTATTGGTCTTACTGAATAGAGCCACACTGTACTAACAATTCTCTCTCAATCAGGCAAGAGAAGATTTCGGGAAATAACATGACATACAGGCTGAAGACATCATTGAAATATTGAAAAGCCTAAGAAACAGTGCAACCCAGTAAATCCCATCTCTTCTATATAATTAAGGCTCAAACTATCTAATATCCAGGAGCACAAAGACCTGAACAATGCATAGAAGACGCCACAGGGCATATTAAAGCTTTGAAGCGTCCCATGTACAATATATGCAGGTTGCACCTTCTCTGGAAAAAGGCCTGGAATGAAGTGTTTTTAATGCGTAATCCCATTTTTTTAATGAATGTTACTCGGTGGCTGCAGGGAAGCCAATGCAGGCCCCTTGGACTGGCTAATTTCAACGTTTAATGTTGACACACACATCCTCACACACACCAGCTACTCGTGAACAGAACATCATGAGTGGTTTTTATATCTGCCCCACACTAAATCCAAAAAACAAACCCCACACTCACAAGAACCCAACTGCGTAGCTAGCTGGCAGCTCGGCTAGCACCCCGGCCCTGTGTAAACACAGACGATTTTGGATTTAAACAAACGTTAACCTCCAAAACTATCTACATGTGTCGATTCGTGGCAACACAATAGTCATTTATACACTTTTTTTATATTCACAGTTTTGTCTGTTCACGTCGTAAATGGCAAATGTATGAGTTAGCACAAGAGGCTAACTGAACTACACCCCCCCAAAATGGCAGCCCACAGGCTAAGGTAACAAGCTGCGCAACGGGCGATTAAAGTCCAAAAACTAGTTTTACTGACTCTTTCATGAACCAGACTTGTGGTGGATAAAACATGAACGAGTCTGAGGTTCTACTGTACGCTTTTGTGGCTCAGAATGTGTAAAAATGAGCCCGTTTCACGTCTGGATGCAGTTAGCAGCCAAGCTAGTCCAATGGAGCCAAACAAAGCGCGGCCTGGACCCTCATGCCCAGCATTTCAGAGCCTCGGACTTTCCTGCTCGAGGTCACCGGCCGTCGCGCCACTGAGGCAGGCGCGCCCCTCTCTCAACGCCCGCCACGGCACGCCCCGGTTCTTCGGGACCCTTCTCACCTCTCTCCGCGTTGTTCCTCTCGGGCTGCACCGGGCGCGGCCTCACTCTCCTCGGTCTTCTGCTGGTCGCTCTGACGGAGTTCATTTGGTGAACAGAATCAAATATTTTCCCCCTTCCAAAAAAAGATCACAACGCCTGGTTGTCTGTGCTGCCTCAACACAGGGCTGACATCGCAACTGGATCCGCACCCGACCCGACCCGACCCGGCCCAGAACACGCACTCAGACCCGACGGTTCTTCCGAGCGAGCTGGGCTGGATTCGGGGTGACGGCACACAGCTCCGCCAGGCAGGACACTCTCTCCGACCGGCAGGAGGAGCCACCACACACGGAGGAGAGAGAAGAATCACCAGGGAGCCATATATATATATATATATATATATAATAAAATAGAACTGTGGTGTGTTCACGTATGACAGAATGGTCACTTCACTTTAATGGTCAGGCGTCCCAATTCCTTTGGCCATGTATAACGTATTTGGACAAAAATGCAAAAGTATTGGGACACTTGACATTCCACCAACAGGGAGTTTAATTACATTGCATTCGAATACACAGACTTTAAAATGGGGTTGAGGTCAGGGCTCTGTGTTGGCCAGTCAAGTTCTTCCACACTGGACTCCACGTCTTTATGGAGCTACTTTATGCACTGGGACACAGTCATGCTGGAATAGAAAAGGTTCTTCCACAAACTGGGTCCACAAAGTTGGAAGCATGGTGCTGTCCAAAATGTCTTGGTCTGCCGGAACAGTAGGATTACCCTTCACTGGAAGTAAGGGGCCTAGCCCAAAGCCTGAAAACTAGATGTGTCCCAATACTTTTGTCCATATAGTACAAACACATATGCTCTTTGATCGGTTTCATGCATTCTATTCTCTGGTAAAAGATTTTACACCACAGATATTCTTTTAAATTATACTATATTAAATGATTGTCATTAAAATTAAGAAGCTTAAATGAAGGTCATTTTGATTCAGTCTAAGCTTATTCTAATATAAAACGCAGAGTGCTCACTGCCAGTTACACCAAGCGTATTAAAAAGTGACAAATATTCTGGTCTTTAAAGAAACTTATAGTGAAGTGAAAGGTCTTTAAAGAACCTTAGGTTTTTTTTGTATTAAATGTGCTTTAGAGTTAATAAGGATAATAAATCCAGTGATTTTTTTTTTTTTGTGACGCCACTGCACAAGTGTGTTGTCCCACTTAAAGCAGATTTGTCTCTGTAATATTTGAAACTGAAATATTTTCTTCAGATTATATAAAAATAAAAAATAAAACATCTACCAGAGGATACATTTCCAGCTTCATAATTCTTCTTTGGTGGCAATTCTTCATTTTTTTTTCCCTTTTAAAATTGATTATAGCGTGTGATAACCGTGTATCACAGAAGATACATTCGGAAAGAACCAAACGGTTTGGTATAACTTTCCATAATAAAAGAATTTCTCTGACGGAAAGGAAAGTTGCAGGGTACTAAAACATTTAAACGGGTTCTCCGAGTGCTCTGACATCTGATTTATCCACTAGATGGCAAGATTTCCTTCTGAACAATCTGATAAACAGAACTGCAGTAAGAATCAAGCAAAACACAAATATGCAGAATATTTTTTACTAAGAAAAATGAACTGGACAACAAAGACAATAAATGAATCTCTAAAGAACAAGGAAAAACAGCGACAATATAAAGTATAAAACACTCTTAAGCCATAGGTTGTGTTTCACTAAGAAAAGGGGAAAATATGTTTCTCATAAGTCTGTGCAGTCCTCTCACGCTCAGGCCGTTTTCACCTTCGTAGCACGAGAAACGATCTCATTAACGAAGCTGTTGTTCTGGGCCACCACTGCGGCCTTCAGTTTACGCAGCTCCTCTTTGATGGCTTCACTAGTCATGCCCTCAGCCGGCAGTGCCTTTACCTTCTCCAGGAAATCCTCGATGATCTTCTCCCCTTCCTTAAAGCAGACCAGCATCAGAAAGTCAGTGAAGACACTCAACCAAACGTAGAGAACACTCAAAGAAAGAAAACCCTCAAAAACAGCCCACCTGTTTCTCCATGCAGCGTTTCTTGAACACAGGCTCAGCATCCTCTCCTTCCCCGTCGGCTCTGGAGATGTCCTGGAACTCCTCCAGCTCCAGAGCCTTTTCCCGTGCATTAGCGATCACATGTTTGGGAAAGTTAGCAAGCTCAGCCACGTGAATCCCAAAGCTCTGGTCACACACACCTGATGAAGTGAAATAAATAAGGATCAGAGATAAAACACTATTTCATAAGTTTACACTTAAAATGTGGTTAAATGCTGCTAACTGCCTCTTGTGCAAAAATCATACTCACGGTGCAACTTAAGATAAGATAAACCTTTATTAGCCCCACAAGTGTGAAATTTGCTTTGTGACGGCAGAAAGGACAGAACAAAGTTAAGAGCAGCAAAAATTAAAAAAAAAAAATAATAATAATAAAAAAAACCACTTAACAGTACAGTATAAAATGTATACTATACAATCAAGAAATATAAATGGACAGCTGTATTATAAAATATTTCTATTTCTAGATTGTGTTTCACATCTTATCCACACTACTGCTATACTGCAGTATTGTCAGTTCACTAAAGAGACAATCCAGTAATGTAACAGTAGTGTGAACCGGACATAAATCTGAGACAATCCAATAGTATCAGATTTATGGACCCAATTTACACTGTGACACTGCTGTATTGTCTATCGTATTGTCTCAGATTTACATCCCATTCACACTGCAATATTGTCTACGTATTATTTGTCATCCGTTGCACTTTGTTCAGTGCCGTAACTGCCTAGTGTACAATACCACACTAACGGTGCAACACTAGTCACTTGGGAAGGTTTGCATCCCGATCACATTATACTGCTAAATTTCTGAGGTGTCTACTTATTGGATTGTCGTAACTTGTACTTTGTTGAATGTTGCTATATGCTGCACCGTGGTCCATAGAGAAACACATTGTGTTGCCTCAGATTCACATCCCATTCACACTACTGGTACACTAACGTATTGTCTGTACTGTATTGTTTCCATCATTTCTTGCACTTTATTCAATGCTGTAATGGCCTCCCGCACAATATCATACTAATGGTGGAACACTAGTCACTCCGGAAGGTTTACATCCTGTACACTGTTACACTGCAGTGTTATCTATTTATTGTATTGTTTGTCATAACTTGACCTTTGTTGAATGTTGCACTATATTTGGCCCATGGAGAAATATCTCACAACTATGTATGAGTTCACAGCTGCTAATGGCAATAAAGTAGCCTTGAACTCACCCTTTTTCACCCTGTAGAGCATGGTGAGGGTGCGGTCAGTGGTCAGTGCAGTAACGTGGAGGTTGCAGACCGTGGGCACTTGCTGTGCCAGAGCAGTCAGCTCATGGAAGTGAGTGGCAAAGAGGCAGAAGGATTTGAGACGTGTGGCGATGTACTCCGAGATGGCCCATGCCAAGCCAAAGCCGTCGTACGTGGAGGTGCCTCGACCCAACTCATCGATTATGATCAGAGAGTCCTCAGTGGCAGAGCTGATTTGAAAGGAGGGGTAGAAAAATTAAACAGCGGAATCAGACACATGCCTGACAAACACTGTAAGGACTGAAAGAACATAGCAATGCTGTGCACTGGTGCATTACTGTATATTTAGTTGTGTATAACCTGTATTATTAATTAGCCTAAAAACAAAAAATGGTTCTCAAAAAAGCCTTGTGTGAGATCAGATAGGACCCTGGTGGAGTACCAACTTAATCTCTAGTAGAATCTAGTAGTCTTCTAGAAGCTCTTAATTTAAGTGTAGGTTTACAAGTATGAGGGACGTGTTTTCTTAGGGACTATAAAGCACAGATTTCAGTCACTCGGGTTAATAGAATCTGCCAAATGCTATAAATGTTAATGTTCTAGCATCCTTATATCACACATTTTTCAACTTCATTTCAATTTTATTTATATAGCACTTTTTACAACCAAGTTGTCACAAAGCAGCTTTACAGGGACGAGGTCCGAGCCCCTAGTAAGCCAAAGATGACTAGTTTACAGTTTATATCTGTAGTTTGTTTACTCTGTAAAATCTGGAGCCACACCGTCTCGTCTCACTGTGTACTAGGGCACTAACGACTTCAGATTGTTTCAGATCGAATTATCCCTCAATAAAGTTTAAGTCGAGTCGACAAGTCGTTTGATGACGTCGCACAGACGCAGCGGAGAAACACGGGGATCCAACTTTGAGCAACTTTTATTAATGTTCTCTGTAACATCAGCCTTCGCCTTGTACTGCAGCCAAATGTCTCAGATCTTTAACGATAAAATTAACAAGCAGGTCTGTGATCTGCTGTTTGTTCTCATCAGTTAGAGGCTTTTCTGTGAAGCTGCTCCTCCTCTGGACTGGAGACTCCCTGCAGTGCAGCGTCACCCATGTTAGCTAGCGGTGCCGTTTCGGTGCCGTGCAGAACGCCGGTACTGTTACTGTACTTTAACACCGACTTGCAGGTTGTGCAGGTCACAGTGCTGTTTGTGTGTCTAGAGTGAAGTCGCTCTGTCTCCTACTGCCCCTGCTGCCACGTCTCTCGTCTTGCTGTGGTTTTGTGTTTAGATTCTCCACGCGCCAACGTTCCCGCCCTTTTTATGAAGTGACTATAATAACTGGTTAAGACAAGGAAAGCACTTCAGCGTAAGCCAATCAGAGGCAGAGACTGCATTGTGTACACAAGCGCACACAGAGAGGAAAAAAAAAACACGACTTGTCAACTTTTCTCAGGGGGCGTCAACAAATCAGCTTTTCTGTTAAAGCCCTAGTGTGTACGTGTATATAACAGAAAACGTTCCCTTTGACTGACCGTAAGATAGAGGCCGTCTCCAGCATCTCCGCCATAAAAGTGGACACGCCTTTGATCTGGCTGTCCCCTGCTCCCACCCGGGCCAGGACACAGTCCACCACACTCAGCTCCGCTTCATCACACGGCACGAAACAGCCGATCTGCGCCATAAGCACGATCACACCCACTTGGCGGATGTATGTGGATTTCCCTCCCATATTTGGGCCTAGAGCAAGAAAAGCATTGATGAGGACGTATTCGTGCAATATTAGAAGTGGATACATTTACATAATGACGACCACTCTACACCATTCCTACAAAATCTACAATGTCCCCTATATCGATGACCATGCTCTTTTATTCATCAGCTCCAACGAACCATGAAATTGAATATTCCAAGAAATGCTGAAACCTGTAATAATGTGGAACATCTGCTCTCCTCTGGTGAAGGTTACATCATTGGGGATGAACGCCACATCATCCTGGGCTTCCACGCAAGGGTGTCGCGCTCCCTTCAGGATCAACCTGCCGCTGCCTTTCTCCAGTATTTTGGGTCTCACATAGGGAACGGGGGCTGCGTGGGACACCACCGCAAAGCTGACCACGGCATCCAGCTGGGCTATTACATCATTCAGGGTCTGGAGAGGCTCCACATAGCCTGAAGTTTTAAAAAGAGGGGACCAAAAAAAAAAAAAAAAAAAAAAAAGGCATTAAAATCAACGGAAGTTTAACTAAAGTTTTTTTTCCCACAAGCCATTACTGCACTAAAAACACACAAACTCATACCAATACCACTCACAGCCAATGTGAATTAACTACTGTAGTCTTCCACCGATCCCATGGCAACATGCAATAGTCTCAACACTGTCTACAATATGTACATTTATTTATTCTTGTATAGTGAAATTTTATACATACATACATACATACATACACACATACACACATACACACATACACACATACACACAGGTCTCATAATGCATGACCCCACCTCGCCCTAAGCCCGCTCCTGTCCATGAGCCAGATTCACACGGGTGGGAGGTAGTGGGTCAGACAGGGAAACGGCTGGGTTTAGGCTTCCCAGCCTGTGGACATCAGCTATATTAGCTTTAACAAGACTTCATATGTAGGTCTGACTTTTCTTTCATTTATTCACCTTTGCACATTTGTATGAAATGAACTGTTTTATTATTCTTAACATTTATATAAGGCTTATATACAAAGATAAAGAGAAAATTGCCCATGCACTTACCCATGGGCTTATCTCCTTGAACATGTTTAGCAACAATCTGGTGGGTTACTTTAGAGCTGATCTTTATTGATTCAATCTTCGCCCACTTTCCACCATCCACTTCCAGGAGGCCCTTTTTACAGTTGGGATTTCTCATGCCTCTGTGAGCTGAAAAAACAAACAGACATTTATGAAAAAATTCTTTTTATGCATTTACATTTTTTAAGAAAGCGTATTTACAACAAACCCACGTTTAACCTGGTTTCTATACATTTTCACTCCCAGGTCTGGTTCAGCACATGGACTTACTATATGCACACAACCTTTAACAGCTCTTTATGATAGTAAAAAATCCCAATAGAGAGAGAGAGAGAGAGAGAGAGAGAGAGAGAGAGAGAGAGAGAGAGAGAGAGAGAGAGAGAGAGATAGAGAGAGA
>JBBJLS010000109.1:40946113-40962252 GCA_037577275.1 Bryconaethiops microstoma
CAGTAAAAGCGTAAACCCGAACTCAAACTGCTGGGGGTCTTAAAAAAGGCTGCACTGCCAGGTTTTGCTGTAACATTTTTGGAGCTGCATAACTGTAAGCCTGAGCTATTGATAGCTTGGCTTTCTGTAATGTCACAAGCTTCATGGCAGGTGCCTTTTGATCTCAGAGGCTTCCAGCCACCACGAGCTGGAGGTCCTACTACAAGCAGAATGAGAAAGTAGGCCTTACTGTATGTCTCCTCCTCTAAAGAGAAAAAGAGAGGTGGGGGGGAGAAGTTAATACAATTACGTGTTCACCTCTCTCCTAAGAGAGCCTCACGTCAGTCCCCAGCCTGCAGCGTAGCTACATGATGTGCTCTGCCGAGCTTCAAGATGATCCATCAGTCTGCCGGAAAAGGGAGAACACAGCCACCCATGGGACTGGAATTTATGGTTGCTAGGAGACTTCCTAAAACATAAATATCTGAAGCCTGGCAGCCGGGCGAAAATGGGATGCACATATATCTCCCTTAATACAGCGGGTCAGTCGCGCGTGACCGGCTTCCCTCCCCGGCTCTTCACGTTTGTTTGCATTGAAAATGAGCCCTAGAGTCGTTTCTCCAAACTCAACATCACCCCACACTTGGATTACTTCAAAAGATCCGGCCAGGCGACACCGTTTACGCACGCCCGTGACCAACCACACACTCGGGCAGTGTTTGTCTCTGCAGCCTCAAATCCTTTAGTACATCCAGCAGCACAGGGGAGCCCGGCTGATTTTCTACAGCCCCTTTTAAGGAGATGGTGCAGCTGGGCAGCAGCACTCAACAGGGCGTCCCAAGTACGAAAACTCTCCCTGGAATGTCATGCTAAAAATCCACCTTGTTTTTAAAAGTTACGTAATTAAGTACAAGACAATTAAGAAAAAGTGGCCCATTTACACTACGGATCATTTCGTGTCTGTAAAAACTCCTAAGGCCTACAAATGCTCTTATAACTTGATGCAAGTTGTTAACTAAATATTTATTGGAAATCCTAGGACTTTCCATCCTAGAAAAGTACACTCAATCTACTTATTACTTGGACCACACGAAATGGGTGTCGCATGTGAGACGTAGAGGCAAAAGTTTGTTCAGGAAATGACATGAACTGAGTATCAAGTATAAAAATAACTTTCAAGCAACTGCCTACCCCCAAAGGTTGCTCTTCCAAATAACAAAAAAGCCATTTATTTTTGGGATAAATTGTTCATTTTATTGGAAAACAAATATACAACTTGGAATGGATTCTTTGAGGCATGGCTGTGCCATAAGCAGTTAAAAAAGAAAAAGTGACTAATTAGAAAGCATAGTAACCTGGAGAACAGAACAAATACAAAAAGACTAGTGTACGAGTACCTGCCGATAAACCCGTTAGTATTTAATTCACTGACGTTGCAATAGTGCAATGTTGATCTGGTTTGTTTTGTTTTTTTTTCCCCCACGCATATGTACTTAGTCCTTTGTCCATGCAGAGTAGCTCCTCCACATAAATCAAAATGAAGAAGAAGAAGAAAAAAAAAAAGGGCATAAAAAGAAAAGTCAGATGGACCCTCAATATCTCCATTTATGAGGCAGGCAGGCAGCAAAAAGCACAAAAAGGAAGGAAGGAAGTGCGAACCAGCACGTGTGCCTACACCCATCACCTGGTCCTGCTACTGCTCATCAGACCCAAAAGAAACAAACGATGACATGGAGGAAAAATAAAAAAATAAACAAAAAAGGAAGAAATTATACATGCAGTTCCTTTGGACAGCAGGAGAAGATGGGTAGAATTAAAATGAAACATTTTACAGAAATTACAAAGAAAAGGCAAATAGTTTATACAAGAAATTCTGTACAAGGCCTTCACTTTGCTGTCATCATCTGTACAAATTCTAGAGAGAGAGAAAGAGAGGGAGAGAAAGAAAGTGTGTTAATTAAGTGATTTCTCCATAGACTTCCAAACCATAAAGATTTGTGCAGTTAATTATAACACACTGTCTTTGGGACTCCTTACCTTCATAGTTGACCTGGCCGTCACCGTCGATATCTGCTTCTCTGATCATTTCATCTACTTCCTCGTCTGTTAACTTCTCCCCCAAGTTTGTCATCACATGGCGCAGCTCAGCAGCACTGATGTACCCATTTCCATCCTGAAAACATTTCCATCATAACAGAGCAACTTAAAAGCAAATGAGTATTGTCTTCAGTAGGCAGTAAATACACCTCAATCTTTCTCTATTCATCTATTTCTATGTGTATCTATACAATATCTGTATCTCTATCTATCCATGTATCTATATAAATTGTAAACCTTACCTTGTCAAAGACACGAAAAGCTTCCCTGATTTCCTCCTCACTGTCTGTGTCTTTCATCTTCCTCGCCATCATGGTCAAGAACTCGGGAAAGTCTATTGTTCCATTACCTGAGTGGAACAAAGTGTTTAGTCACATTATTAGACTCGACCACAGTGGAGAGACGAGTTAGTTTACAACACTGGGTCACATTCCCACTGTCACTGTCCTCTCATCATTAGTATTTCTCATTAAAAGACCTCATTATTGCAAATGACCCCAAATGAATTCATGTGTTCTCACCATCTGCATCCACTTCATTGATCATATCCTGAAGCTCTGCCTCTGTTGGGTTCTGGCCAAGAGAACGCATCACTGTACCCAGCTCTTTGGTGGTTATGGTGCCGTCTCCATCTTTGTCGAATAGTGAGAAAGCCTCTTTGAATTCTGTGAGCACAAGAATGGAGTCGATTCACCAATCAGATTCACGTGGCACTACAAGATATTGACGTTTTTTTACACTAAACACTCACTCCACGTCATTCCTATATCATGCCCACCAAATACTACTCAATACTCCAAAAGAGTATTTCCAGTATTCTGGTTTTGTACAAAAGGTATCCATTTTTAACACCGACACTAAAATGCATCAAGTCCCATCTAAAGCACAGCACATAAAATAGTGTTAAGACTATAAAATCGTAATAAAACCGTAAAAAAGTGGGAAAGTAATGCATTTCCATGTTCCTGTAGCTGGACCAGACAACAGTTTTTGTATGCAAGGGACCTAAATGAAGACCAACACAAAGAAAGTTCTAAAATCCCAACAGACTTTTCATACTAAAGACAAAAGTGACTGTAATCACTTAGCACAATTGGAAGTATTCTTAAGCAGCTGCATTTATGCCTGTTGCTATGACAGTCGCCAACAATCTTTCAACAAAAACGTCTAGAGCGTGAAATACGCAAATGAACCGGAGCCTTGACAACACTGACCCACCCCAACCAGTTCCAGACCATGTTAATGATGCCAAACTGGGATCTGTAAACATCAAATTACTGGGGCAGAAATTACAAAACGCCCTGATTATCTGTTGCTGTCCAATACGACCAGGTTCAGAGCTGTGAGTAAGGCAGGTAGGTGGGTGTGGAAGTGGAGTAGGTGGAAATGGCCCACACTCCAAGTATGACATCTAAAGCACACATTTACACAGAGCTCTACAACGACACAAAATAAAAGCTCAAACAAACTGCACTGGGCAGAGGCCTGAAACCAAAACCCAAGAAGCTCAAACTATAGACGGTCTGATCGTATGGGACCTAAAGGTTATAAATAGCTTGCAGGAGCTTCAAAATAATTCACAAAATGAGTCTTTCCCTACGAAGATCCCAGGCTCTGGTTTTCTTTTCTGCATAGCAGCTTTAAGGAAGTAGTCTCGATACAGTGGGCCGGCCCATTCATGCACACAGGGAGTTAAACACATGGGCTTGTCTTAAGAACCCGCCTTAAAAGGCAACAAACGAGCTGACACCCAAAACAACAAGGGGAGTTGGCTGGACAGCAAGAGACTGAACAAAAAAAGGAATGTGCAAAGGTTAAAAAAGACCGAACTGAAGTTTATGAGTTTACCTGCAATCTGCTCTTCTGTCAGCTGATCGGCCTGGAAAGGAAAATGACAATTAGATGATGAGTTTGAGGAGTTTAAAAGTGTTTTAAAATGAGCTTATGTATTTAAGTGATTTTTATTCTGAGATTCATCTGCCACCCTAACAGCCCGCCTTTTTTTGCCTTGAACAAAGAGACACCCCCCCCCCTTCCCTCCCACCATTTAGTGCTATAGGACACACCATGGATCCCAACTCTTCTCATCAACCAGTTTCAAATTCCACAATACAGGCGACTAAAGCAGTTTACAGACTGGTCTCTTACTCCTTTCCTGATGGGCCAGGCCATCCTATAGACAGCACCATTAACTGACGTTCTGTAGAGCAGTGGTATACTTAAGTTAAACGCATGTTACGAGCAGCAAAATGACATTTTCTGGGGTAAAAAAACCCTCAAATAATCCAACTGAGATATCCATAAACTTCTGATCCGAACCTCTTGAGCTAGAACCACAGAACCCAACATTAACTAACTAGTCTAACCCAAATATTAATGAATAATCCACTAATTCTTTTTGATTCAAGATGGAAATTCTACTTAGGTAAAAACAGCTAGTTTATTAAAAAGAACAAGTTTTAGTTATCATAATCGGGCACTCGGGAGAACATCTGTAACTTAAAAGTTTGATTAAATTCCTTCAGAGGTTTCTCAAATGAATGAATGTACGTCTGATGAGGAACTCAGACAACCAAAGAGGGAAAAAGAAGAGTACAACCATCCAGGAAAGAAATACCAGCAAACTTTCTTGCTCATTTATCGGTTTTTACACTTATGATGGAAACTGAACTGTTTCTAAAGAAACCAACTGTTTTCTAACTTTACCCTAACTTAACTCAGATCACTAAAGTAGCTGGCAAGCTAGACAAACGAAAGCAACAACATATGAACGTCCAATACCCCTCTACAGGTAAAAAAAAAAAAAAACAAAACAAAAAAAAAAACAGGCGTAAATTCACATATTGTGCACATCTCAACTCTCAAAATTCAACAGTCGTCCTGCTAAACAGGCGGAGCAGGGAACGAAAGACGGGAAAAAAACTCAAAATACGGAAAATAATGTAAACTTTTCCTACATTTTCAGTATTTTCTACTTAGCACTGTGAATATTCGCTATATTGCGAAAAATGTAGAAAAAAAGACCAAATACTTACCATTTTTGCTATTTTATCGTGCCTCCCTCCTTCAGAGTTCCCTTCGCTAGTGGAGAATATTCAGTACAGCCTATAGACCCGCCTTGACGGTTGTACATAAACGCCTCCCCTATGTGTGTGTCCTTCCGCCCGCTCATCTGCATTCTGGCCGGGAGCCTTTTAAAAAGAACACAGTATTCCTCGCTAAAAACGTGAATAGAAATAATCTGAAATGCTTATAAAATCATAAAGAGTCAATTATGCTCTCAGTTGTGCCCTAATGAAAGATATATTTGCCAAAAAGACGCGCGGACTAGCTATCAGCGGAGGGTTACCGTGCGAGGTGCGGTCGTGCGGACGCTTCTGATTGGTCCGTTCGTACCTGCAATGCGTCACTCCCTTGGTCACACTGTGTAGTGGTGAGGTGGTCATAAATGTGTAGGAACCTAAGTCACCTGAGCTGCCCCAGACTTATACTGATGACACACAAGTGAAAAAAACTTTTTGGTGT
This sequence comes from Bryconaethiops microstoma, assembly GCA_037577275.1. Lineage (NCBI taxonomy): Eukaryota > Metazoa > Chordata > Actinopteri > Characiformes > Alestidae > Bryconaethiops > Bryconaethiops microstoma. The sequence continues at coordinate 40,951,715 of JBBJLS010000109.1, forward strand.
GTATTTAAATGCATACATTTGTAATACACAATGTGGACAAAAGTATAGAGACACTTGACCATTGCACCAACAGGGTTTTTCAGTGCATAAACTTTAATATGGAGTTGGTCCCCACTTTACAGCGATAACACCTTCCACTCTTCTTGGAAGGCTTTCCATAAAGATTTTGGAGTTTTTATGAGGTCAGGCACTGATGTTGATTGAGAAGGCCTGGCTCGCAATCTCCGTTCCAGTTCATCCCAAAGGTGTCGGATAGGGTTGAGGTACAGACCAGTCAAGTTCTAACATCCAGCCATGTCTTCATGGAACTGGATTCGTGCACTGGGGAGCAAAGTCATGCTGAATACTGTGTCCACAAACTTGGAAGCATGGCGTTGTTCAAAGATTGTCCTTCAATGGAAGTTGGGAGCCACCTGAATTTAGTAATTAAGAATCCCTGATAATCAGTGCCTGGCCTCATAAATGCTCTACAGAATAAAATCCTTACAGAATCCCCACTCTGAAATCTTGTGGAAAGTCTTCCAATAAGAGTGGAAGCTGTTATAGCTACAACGGGGGGACCAATTCCATATTAAAGTCTATGTGGCAGATGCCCTTATCCAGAGCTATGTATTTAAATACAGTGTCATTTAAGGCCCTGCTGGAGTAATGGTCAGGCGTCCCAATACTTTTGTACACATAGTGTAATTTAGATCACAAATCTTGGATTCCTGCATCTGTTGGTGATAAACATCTCACATGGTGCATTTGGCCATTTTTGGTCTGTTATTCATGCAAGAAATCCCCAGACATTTGAGAAGGTGCCAAAACATTTTTTTTACATAGTGTCCTTCTCTAACTGCATGCATTATTGCATAATAGTGGGCACACAGATCAGATTTTACAATGTGAGTTCAGTTGTGCAATATTAGCCTGGCACCTCGGACCCTAATGGAGGCCAAGCAGGACCTGTAATGAAAAGGGTTTCGGTTCTTGCCTAGGTGGTTGGAAAATACCCTGAGGACTGAAAAACAAGTAGAGACGCATTGATAGATTAGTATAGACGTGCTTGACTGACCCAGATCTCTCGTTGCTCATTTAAATGTTGAGTATACAATCCAGTTAAGAGAATACTTCAATCTTATTTTATTATTATGACTACAGTTCAGTCTGTTTTGCTTTGCTCAATTTATGTTGTCTGAACAGGAAGCAGGAGATGATATCAGGGCTGTTGGGGTGCGGGGTCGTTTTGCATTTCTTTGTATACTGTCTGACACTTCTGTAAAGAACGGCTGGGGCTGTGTGAGAGTTTAACTCTGGTTTGCAGAAAACTCCTCCGCCCAAAATGGTACATGGTGAGGCAGGGTGGGTCCCTTATATTTCCCCCTTCCAGTGCTTGTAAAAGAAGAAAACATGGGGAAATAGTGAATCACTCAGTTTCTGGGCGCACAGCACAAGCACAGAGGCCTTATTACCTCTTCTAGTTCCACTCTTGTTACCGAGAAATCCAGAATTCAGATGTACTATAACCTCTATGAAACTGTGCTCATCTTTTATGAAGTGCAAAATAACGAAACTGGTCTTTAATGAGGAGTTTGTTCTCCAATTAAAGATAACACAAGTGGCACTATAGGATACTTCATAGTCCTTTTGATTCAAGGCTGCCTTTTAATGTCCTTTAATGTAATGTAAGTTTACATACAAGTGAACGCAGGCCTTTTGCACCGCACAGTTCCTGAGGCATGACAGTTCTCTTCCTCTGATAACAGGCTAGGAGGGATGGGTCTGTTAATATCACACACCCAAGAATAGTTCATAAATGTGGGCCAATTGTCCAGACACGGATTAAGCTCAGTTCTAGACAAAAAAAATAAAAAAGCTTTTCATTTGAGAATTCCCATCATCAACACAATTTAGTCTGATTAGCCTGTATTTCTGTCCAAGAAATACGCATTAGCATTCATGACATGGAAAAAAAACCAAAAAAATGTCCTCAGTTTGCTTCTCTGATCACAGTGCTTTTGTTTTTGCTTCTCTAAAAACAGATCTGCAAAAAACTGGTCTGCAAATAAAGCTTTTTATGTGGTGAACCAGGGCTGGGAGATACATCGACTATACTATTACTCAATATTAACACAATGTGATATTGCTTTTCAGTTTTTTACGATATATTTAATAGATATTGAGCATTATGTTCACGTCATAATGGCCATAAACTCAATTTAGCTCAGTTTTGGCATTTCCTTCATGTTTCTAGGCCTGATGGTTAACTGCATTGTGTGCAGTTTACTGGGTGCTTTTTTTTGAAAGAACAATCCAAAAAATGGAAGAAATAAAGTGCTTTCCGTCTGGTTAACCCTTACAGTACTGTGCTATATCCACTATGGTTTCATTTTAAGAGACAAAAATAGAACAAAACAATGTCTAGCACTCAGGACGAATGTCCTCATTAATTTCGCTATCTTATGAACCAAATATAACCAATTAACATATCAATACAATCGTAATATCATGTTACACCATGATACATTTGGAAAATATCGCTGAGTTTGATCACCAACTCCTATTGTAAAGTGTATTGGTCCATCAAACCTGGTATCTAGCAGAAATAGTTTGAGTAACTAAAAAGTTCAATTCCAGTTCATAACACTGCATGGCAAGCAGAACTAAAAACAAAATCAAACGTCATTAATGAAATGCACGTTGAAAACAGTCCGTTGTTTGTCACGATCAGTTATTTTTGGGTGAACAGTGTTGAGAGCTGAGATCGAGTGGCATTGCTTACAGTCGCTCCGAAAACCAGGGTAATAAGACGCCATGCTCTGTCGACGAGTAATTGAGGAAATAAAAAGCCACATGAGACACAGGTGGGTGATAATTGCAAGTATAAAGAGACCCTGACCACTCAGGTGTTTACCAGGAGTGAGAGCTGTGAAACTGAAGACCTATTCATTCTTAATGCACCTCAAGGCTTTGAAATGCGCTGCAGCACCAGGATCACGTTTCCCACGGTGTGGGCAATAGTGGACAAACACACACAAGAGAAGAAAAGTTCATCTTCTGCTTGGGTCCAATGTTTCCCGCCCCCTTCCTCCATATAACTCTCTATACGGATTGGTAACCAGACGTCCAATCTATAAACAGGCCGGAAAGCAGCGTTTGGTTGCTTAAATGTAATCACCCAGCAGATAAATCTGATAGGTGAATCTGAGAGTATCACCCATCCCACCCGCAAAAGCTGGCTCTGGAACCGCAGGGCTAAAGCTGATTAGAAGAGATTTGCGTCCACATAATCTATGTGCTCTTTTGCCATTTAAAATAAAAAATAATTGAAAATGATTACCAAATGGGAAGAGTTCCCGTGGACGCCTCGTGGCAAATGTAGCCTTCCAGTTCACGAAAGCTTAGAGAGATCAGTGACAAGGGATATTTCGGGTTTTAATTACAGATGGCTTTTGCTCCTGAATGCACTGATCTAACTGTCCACCTAATTCTAATCAATTTATGCAGTCTAATCTATTGACATAGGGGATCTCAGTGTAAAAAATTTCACCGCTCTCAGAAATGGCCCACATTGCCCGTCAGAAGAAAATGTGGTTAAATACAAGAATATGAACTGTCAGAAGTATTTACCACATGAGCTAACGCACCAATATTCAGTTCAGTACTTGACTTCGTACTGATGTGGCCATTTTACATACGACCAGAAAGTGAGTGCTACCTTTTAAAGCTAAGCTATATAGAGCTTTTATTGCTGTGAACCATCAACAGGAGGTTGAAGTCCAACTGCTGCAAAAGAGATTTTACGAGAAATGATTTCAGTTGTTGAAATATTAAGCACAGAAGAGCGAGGCCTTTCATGTAAAGTCAAGCCTTACACGAATCCATACTCTGACACCGCTGTCGGCGGGGAACGACTCCTATACTTAACGGACAGTGTATGTATGCAATACTGTGAAACGCTAACTGTAATTTAAGAACAGCTCAGGCTTCAGCTGTGCATACTGGGCAACATCAATATTTCAGCAAGTATTTAGCAGGACCTATCCAACATAGCCGGGCCCTGCCGGCTAATTAACACACTGCAACTGAATGTAACCTTCTAAATGACACAGCCATGCACATGATATGCTGTGAATACGGAGTATCAGTGCTTCCACTCGTCACGTGGCTCAGTTTTACATGAGCGTTATGTGAAATCTACTACCAATGTTCTTTTCCAAGGAATTTTCTTGCAATACGGGGCTTTTTTGAGGTTTTGTTTTGCCCGGTGCAGGTATCGTGTTACCTAGTTTTGCCAAACCTGTTTGTTGTTTTAAACCTTTGGATATCGGAGCTTTAGGGATTTGCATGTCGCTTTTATCTAAATACACAAAGTGCTTACTGCTCAGTGCTGGCCCTGTAAAGATGACGACTTTAGTTAAAAGATAACGAAATGATGACTAATTTGTGCCTCCATGCTGCTGACAGGAGCGATTCTGCACAAATGACTGGGTAAACCACAAAGTAACAATGAGAGATAATAGATTAGCACTCACACTGCCTAGGCCTAGATACTTTTTACTGCCATTTACTCATGGTTTCAAGGTTTATGTGACGTTTTTAATTAGTGAAAGTGTAGAGACAGTAGAATTCCTACTTGCCAGAGTATCGACAGTCCTTTAATAGTCCCATGGGACCACCAGGGAACAGGTATTACTTGGGTGTTTAAAAAAACCCAGCAGCACTGGTGTGTGTTGCACTTACACACACACACACACACACACTTACATGCTGCTACCATCTCAGCATGGCAGTGACACTGACACATACACACACACACACACACACACACACACTCTAACATGCTGCTCCCATGTCAGTGTCACTGCTGTGCTGAGATTAATGCACCATCCAAATAATACCTGCTCACTGGTGGTCCTGTGGGTGTCTTTACCAATTTTGAATGGGATAAAGGAGGCTACCAAGGATGCAGAGAAATAGATGGACTTCAGTCTGTAACTGTAAACTCTAGTTAGTCCACTTATAGGGTAAGTGGAGCTGAAAAATGGAATAAGTATGATGTATAGTATGATGAAATGATCTATCTATCTATCTATATATAGAGAGAGAGAGAAAGAGAGAGAGAAAGAGAGAAAGAGAGAGAGAGAGGGAGAGAGAGATGGGGGTGGGCTGTATTAGACAGCAAGTGAACCAATAGTTTCTGAAGTTGGTGTGTTGGTATCAGGAAAAATGGGCGAGCGTAAGAATTTAAAAGACAAAGGCCAAATTGTGATGGATAAATGACTAGGTCAGAGCTCCAAAATGGCAGATATTGTGGGGAGTTCCTGGTATGCAGTGGTCAGACCTACTAAAAGTGGTCCAAAGAAGGAGAACTGGTGAACCAGTGACAGGATCGTGGACATCCAGGTCTCGTCTGTCAGGTTCAGTCTTTCAGCAGAGCTACTATTGCACAATTACTAAATATGTTACTGCTGGTTATGCTGAGTCAGAACAGATTGCTGTGTTTGAAGCTGCTTAGCTGCAGACCAGTCAGAGTACCCATGCTAACCATTGCCAAACGTGCCTGCAATGGTCTAGCAAGCATCAGAACAGAACCATGGAGAAGGTGGTGAAGAAAGTGACCTGTTCTGATGAATCACATTTTCTTACATCATGTAGATGACCAGGTGTGTGTACATCGCTTACCTGGAGAAGAGATGGGACCTGAATGCAGTAATGGAAGGAGACCAGCCATGCATCCATGCCTCAATGGGTCAGAGCTGTTTTGGTGGCATGAGATGGCCAATAATGTTATGACTGATCACTGTATATCTGAGTGCACTCGCTGTGTATTGGCGATCATTGTTGTTGACTCTATTGCTGACAGTGGTGGTCAAATTCGCGCTTATTGTTTTTATAGCCTTCCCAAAGGAACACAGCTGATGCAGTGGGATGCTCTGGAACATCTGTACACGAGGCTAAAGTCACTATACTCATGCTCGGAGTTAAGAGCTGGTTGGAGAGCTATAAACTGTCCACCACCAAGCTTTGGTTGGAGAGGAACTCACTTCTCTAAAGTCACAAGTGAAAGTTTTAGGGAGGATTTACTATTAATACTCTTGTTTTCAGAAGAAACCTTGGGTGAGCCGGTATCTACAAGCTTGTGTGCTGTGTACACAAAACTGTATAGTGGTGTAGCAGCATGAAAAACATTAGGTATGACATTACAAAAGGGAACACTAGTGGTATACTAGGTATACTGAATGGCTCCTACACTTAGGCCTTGTAAGAACTTCATTACATATTATTACATCTTTTGTTTATATATTTACTGAATGCATTGGGTTTTTCATGTCATGTTAGTTCATGAATTGCTCGGTAGGAAAACGCATTACCATTTTCCTGTCTGCACACTCAGTGACGTTGTTTAAAGGACCACTTACTGCTGTTTCCAAACTCACAGCAGCGTAACAGTGGTTGTGTTCTAGTGCTGGGCCAGGCTTTGCTAAAGTTGGTGCGGTGCTAAGTGTTTGCGGTCAGCCTTTTGAGTGATGATTTAATCCCCTGCAGTGGCTCCTGCTCTGCCCTGTCATGGCAGCAGCGGTTCAGATCATTGCATCCAAACCCTAGCTTCTGGCCCTGCTCCAGGACTCTGCAGCAGGCCGCCACCCGCATGAATGCAGGCCACCTGACTGCGCAGGGGCACTGCAGAGAGTGCACACACACACACACACACACACACACACACACCCTCGCCGGCCCATCCGGCCTCCATCAGAGTCAACCAGCGCAGACAGCACTGCAACCAGCACTGACAGACCAGCAAAAGCTCCATCAGCTCCTTGGCAAAAGCTTAGCTACTTAAAGGACAGACTGGCCTTGAGGTGCATCAGCGCTACACAGCGCCCGCATACACACACAACGCAGTCTTGTGCAAACACTGAATCCACACAGAATGCAATGTTTGCACAAGATGGAATCTCTAAGATAAATACTCAGTAGGCGTCCACTCATTTTTCTCTGAACATGGATGTATATGCATACATATATATGTGTGTGTGTGTGTGTGTGTGTGTATACATATATAGAAATTTGTATGTCATTATGTTGTACTTGATCACACTAAGGATAATGCTCACAGGATCACAGGGGAATTCGAGAGTGAAAGAGGACCAAAGAAAAGTGAGTGAGGAGAAAAAGACATCCTGCAGAGGTGTTGAAGAACAGAAATGGAGAAAAATGGCTGATAATAATGTGCAAAAGCCCCAATCTGTCCTTGATCATGTAATCTCAGTTTTGGTAGGGCTGTGATAACACAGATGGACACCTGCAAGGTTGTTCAAAGTGTGTTTACGTGTGTCTATGTGTGTGAGTTCAGTCTCCAGTATCTTACTCTGCAGTGAACGGGGTCACAGTGCAGTTCACCTCCCCCAGCATGTCAGTGAATGAAGCACTGATGCTTCACTCAGCAAGTACCTCGAGTGTAAAGAGCCTATAGTCTCCTATAGCGTCTGTCTGTCTCCCCAGTCCTGCAGAGACGGAGTCAACATTCGTCCCTGCCAGCTCAGCTCTGACACCAAGTGCTCCCGGCTCGTTATTGCATCTTCACTTCTGTCTTTGGAACTTTACTCTAGCCTACTTAAGTTACTGGAACTGTGCCCACCTTCTCATCACTTAGGAATGAGTTCATAACAATGTCAAAATGTCTCATGTGTCTTTTTTTTTACCTGCTTTCTTTATTATCCACTGTCACTCTCAGGTTCAACCTACGGTTATAACGACAAAGGTGTGATGTTACATTGCATAATTTTGCTTGTAAGGCCACAAAGCACCGAAGGCTCTGTGCTTTAAAGGGTCCGCAAAATGTAAAACGAATTTTATAAATAAAATGATGTATGAAAACTTCGTTGACAGTTCAAGATGTGCTTTGCGATATCTAGTCCATCTACTTATAGAAATACAATCTGTTACTTTTGTGATGTCACAAAAAATGAACCTATATATTCAGCCTGTTGCACTTTAACCTGTACGTTCATAGTGTAGCTATAAGGAGTGTTTCAGCGTGAACTGCTGTCCACATGAGGCGTGATATTATGTAGCCAATCAGAACAGAGGTAATTTATATATATTGGTCCTAAAGCAAGAGACATGCCTGCTTAAAACAAGCCTAAGGCAAAAAACCAAGCCTGTTTAGAATAAAAATGAATTTTGGCACATTACCCTTCATGAACAAAGGTGAGCTAAGGACAAAATAAGTAAATATGAGGAAGAATGATGTAGGCCAGTATCAAAAATTGGTTGCAAAATTTGGTCTGGGATCTACACTCTGAAACAAGTGACAAAAAAGTTTATTTAGGGCAATTTCAGATTCAACACGAGGCAATTTTAGAACCTAAAGAACCTTCGGGCTCTTTAGGGAACCAAAAATGGTTCTTCTATGGCACTGCAGCAAACAAATCTTTCTAGCTGCTTTACTTTAAGGTCTGTGCAACAAGAGATCCTGATGCATTGATGGCTTTTGTGATATAAAACACCCTCTACCCCCCCCAACAGCAATTTTTCAGAAGCTAAACCTCTCCCAGCATGCACTGGGCCTGAGGATTATACCCACTCCTCTATTATACTGGGAAACCGGCATATCCATCCTGGTGAAGGATTATGAGCCCCGGTGAAATAGATACGGTAAACCCAGGGCCAAATGTCACACTGCACAAAGATTTTATTACTCAGCTCAAAGATGGAGTGCAAATGTGGAGCCGCCGGGCAGAATCAGGGAGTAACGTAAAGCTGCGGAAGCCCACGTCGAGTGTCTGTGGCTCAGACGCAGCCAGGCACATATTTTTTTTTGGTTTATTTATGAAACCTGATTGATGCAGATCACCCTGTAAATACAAACCCATTGTGATTTGGCCAAACTCTGAACGGATGCATCCGTTCAACCGTAGCTCGTGATAAGAGCTCAAGTGATCAACCCTATAATTATAGTTTTATATAGAATCCCTAGAGTGAAACAAATAATCATAATGAAATGTGTCGTCTCTGGTCTGTGATTAACTTTTTTTTTGACGAAAAATAACAATTATAAATCAGATTAGGCTGCAATATGGTGTTTCCCAAGCACGTCTGTTGCAGAATGTCAACTCAGAGCCTGTTATATGGATCTCATCAAAAGAATATGAAACTAAATACGGTGTCAGACTGGCCAAATCACACCACGTGATTATGTAACAGTATTTTACATCAATATCCATTATGCCGGATCATGCATTATGTTCATATGCATGTAGATGGTGGGTCCTATCCATCTGTTGTGAGGTTTCGGTCAATATTTATTAAACGTGTTACTCGAGTCTCTGAGAGAGAATGGTATTAATAATAAAATGGTAAGAAACTTTAGACCTTGTAAATGTTTACAAGGCAGCTCTGACGGCTGTTTATGTCCCATTTGTTCAGAATCCACTGCTTTAAGGGATTCACAACCTGATATATTTAACAGGTAGTCTAATACAGACATTTAAGTCATTGGCAATAGGACCATTAACTTGTTTGCTATGCAATAATAAAATAAATTAAAAGAAACGTGTTTGGTGTAATATTTCATTTAAACATAAAGTTATAAGAAAACTTAATGGCTACACTGTTTTCGTGATGTCATGAGAACACAAATGTATCGGCCTCTTTAGTTTACATGAGTTTCCTCATTCACAAAAGCAAACGAAGTTATAAGGAGTGTTGTAGCCTGGACCGTATTTTAAATGAGTCACAGTACAGCCACTCAGAACAGAGATCATGTTCATACAACAGTCTTAAAGACACAATAACAAAAACTGTTTGATTAAAAAGGTTAAAGGGAGGTTAGATAAAAGGTCGGAAAATGGTAATATAACAATGAAGGAATGACTGTTGTTTGACTAAAGACAAATCTAAGATACATGGTCGTTAACTGTACTGTAATTCTCTGATTATGAAAATCACATTTTAAACCACCAGCGTTTAGAACTGGTGTATTTAGTGAATACATTGACATTCCTGTGTTTGAGTCATCTAGTCCACCAAGAGGCTGTTAACATTTACCAGCACATTTGTCAAAGCACTTAGTGCATATTATTATTGTTTGTTTCTCCAGTTTCACAGTCACAGTTTGTGATAACAGAGTGACAGATGCTGCAGACAGTCAATGTTTTACTGACTCACTCTGGAGCAGAAAATGCTGCTGCATGTGGTAAAAGCCTTAGTAGGATGTGACAAGCCAGAGATGGCTGAAATTTAGGCATTCAAACTTTACACAAATGAGAGTAAAGTGTTAAGATGCTGCTCTCTGCAGGATGACTGAAGTACTGCATTATTAACGAAACTCCACTCTTAAAATACACTATATGGAGAAAGTATTGGGACACACCTGTTTTTCAGGCTTCAGGCCCCTTACTTCCAGTGAAGGTGAGTCTTAATGCTTCAGGAGACCAAGATATATTGGACAACATCATACTTCCAACTTTGTGCACCCAGTTTGGTGAAGAACCTTTTCTATTCCAGCATGACTGTGTCTCAGTGCACAAAGCAGCTCCATAAAGACATGC
>JBBJLS010000109.1:40966716-40977706 GCA_037577275.1 Bryconaethiops microstoma
CTGGAGCAACTTGGGGTTAAGGGTCTTGCTCAGGAACCCAGTGGTGGTGTGCTGGAGGTAGGATTCAAACCCATGACGTCTTGGTCCAGAGGCAAGTGTCCTACCCACTAGGCCACCCCCCCCCATCCAGTACCTTTGGGATGAACTGGAACGGAGATTGTGAGTCAGGCCTTCTTGTCCAACATCAGTGTCTGACCTCATAAATGCTACAGAATGAATGGACGCAAATTCCCACAGAAACTCCAAAATCTTGTGGAAAGACTCGCAAGAAGAGTGGAAGCAAACTGGGGGACCAACTCCATATTAAAGTCTATGGGTTTGAATACAAAGTCATTAAAGTACCTGTTCGTGTAATGGTCAGGCGTCATTATACTTTCGTCCGTATAGTTTACCTCTGTCTTTCTGAAGAGCATCTGAATTTTTTAGAATTTAAAGTATTCAGTATATCCCAAAGTTCTCATTCTCCCAGTGCTGAGAGAGAGAGAGAGAGAAACACGCGTGCAATAAAGCAAGAGAAAATCAGGCTGAGACACTATTTCAAACCGTTGGTGTTATTTCCAGGGCCCAGATGCCTGGGTATATTTAGCCTAGGACAGCGTCTTCAAGGCAGTTCCACTCTTAGCCCAGCCGTGCAGAGCCCCTGCCCGCCCAGACACACTTCCTGCCGGCCGAGGCCTGGACATGTTCTTCTGAAGGAGGACAGAAGGGTTCCTGAGAGAGGGCATCGGAAACACTAACCAAGGTCACAGTGCACTTACAGGCACAGCAGTGTACTGCAGCTAAAAAGGGTGGACTGTATAAAAAAAGGCACAATCATGGAAACATGGGATTCATCTATCTTTAGACCCAGAGACTGGAAATAAGGACTAAAACGTCTAGAAACAGATCAGAATTTAGTTTTTCCCCTTTCATTAAATGAAATCAAGCAGGCTTGCTTGTGTTCTCTGTAAGACATACTGTTGTCTATTAAATCTGACCAGTACAGATTTATATTCACACTTCAAGATTCAAGATAGCTGGTATTTGTAACTATGCAGAAAAGGTTATTCAGTTTCAAGGCAGGGTAAAAAAAAAAAAAAAAATAGACAACATACATATTCAAAGTAGCAAAACCTAAAAACATATATTTGTTTCTGAGCCAAACCAGTCTTCTGCGGTCTATTATCAGTGCAAATTCATCAGAAAAAATCAATCAAAAGTTAGTACTGAACCTACTATGTCACTTTTTCAACTTAGATCACTAATAGGATTAGACTGTCAGAAACCAGATCAGCTGGTCTATTTAACATCACTTAACTCAGTGTAGATCAGGGATGCCAAATCTTATCCACAAAAATCAGCCGTGGCTGCAGGTTTTTGTTCCAAACAAGCGAAAGCACCTGATTAACGGTCTGAAGACGGAGACCAAGCGGAATCAGGTGGGCTCCTGATTGGTTAGAACAAAAACCTACAGCCACAGCAGCCCTTCGTGAATAAGATTTGACACCCCTGATCTACAGTGAGTCATGTGAAATCGACATGCTCACGGCACTCCTTGGTGAAGTAGGAAAGTGGTCCCTTTTAGTCACGCATGAACACTCCCCCCAGTACAGCACACCATGCGAAATTCTTTCTCTTCATTTAACCCATTCACCAAGTGAAGCAGGGCAGTGTGTGGGGACAGAACCTTGCTCGAGAGTACCTCAGTGGTGCCACTAACCGTCCTGGGATTTAAACCCACAACCTTCTGGTCACAGGGGCTACTCCCTCACCACTAGTCCGCCAGCTGCCCTTGTTTCTGAACCAAGGCCACAAGGTCCCTTTAATTGTTACCTTATCCTGTAGCTCTAGCACAAAGCTAAAATTTTAGAGATCTACATGTCCTGGCAAGCCAACTTCCTGTGTCCCAAACCTGGTCCTTGAGAAACACCTTTTGTTTTCTTCCGCACCCAGCACACCTAATCCAAATATCTTCTCATTAATAGCCCTTACTGAGTTGAAATTTGTGTATTAAATCAGGGAAAATGCTAACATGCGAAAGGCAGTGGGCCTCCAGGTCCACAGATGGGAAGTAATGCTTTAGAATAAGTTAAAATTGGGAATTTTTGTCAACAAACACTCTTTCATTCAGTGACTTGACTGTTAACACTCCATTTCCAATTCTGCAGGTCATTCTAATAGATTACAGTGTCCCCTCCCTCTCTTATCCCAGCTCCCTCCAGCCTCTGCTCTTCCTCCTGTCAATGGTATGCTTCAATTATTCAGAGGCCTCTAGCAGATCACTTGAAACCCATAACCCACTTTCTATTTATACCCGACATCAAAAGGAGCACACAGTAAAATGGGGGACCCGAGCCAACCTGGGTTCAGGCCATCATCTGGTCCCCAGACCCCGAGCTGCTGGAGGGTTCAGTCCAAACCCGCTGCATCTTCTCCTCAGGACGAGGTCACGCAGGGACGACCGCCTCACTCCTTACAGTGACATGTAGGTCACCAAGTCTATAAATCCAAACCTCAGGCCGGCATTCAGGATTCATGTCAGGTGTGTGGGACGGACTAAAAATAAAATCTCAAATGAAATCAGAGTGAAGCAGACCACGCGTAACAGTTCCATTTATTTATTTATTTATTTTTAATATTAAGACGATGAAGCATAAGCCAAGAGCACCGAGTGTGACAGCTACTGGTGGGAGAGGAACACTGCCCTTCTGCCCCCAAACAGCGTACTGTGACCTCAAGTCAAATAAAAATAATACGACAGAGCAACTTAGTAACATAGCCTGAAGTAAGGACCATTAACTGTACATAGTATAGACAGAGAGAGGACACGGAACAGAGAAAGGGGTGAGTGATTACACTGTACAGTACAACTCTTGGGCAGTGTAAAAACAACAACAAAAAAAAACTACTTATAATAATAGTAAAAATGACAAACTCAAATCAAAGATGGTGAGAAAGAGTGATCTACTCGTAGTTCAAGACGGCCCATGATGGTTTGGTGGGCAAGTGCTTCGAGGGGCTTTTTTGGCAGTCTAATCAATAAAGTGGGGGGCCGGCGGCAGGCGGTACGAGTCGTCTCCATCACATCCAAATGTTATTTCAAGTGCTGTCACCGTGGTGCCCAGGCCACGCCCCCACCTTCAATGCCCTCCCTTCCGCCCCCTCAACAAAATGTGCATATACAGCATTAAAGTGACAGAGTTGTAACCATGGTGATGTTCACGATCCATTGCATCTCAAACAAAGGACTCATTCTCTCTTTTTTTTTCTTCTTTTTTTTCCTTACTGTAAATATAGAGTTCAAACCAAAAAAAAAAAGTCAGTCAGACAACGAGTAAATCTTTGAATTCACTTTTTTTTTTCTGCCTACGCATTGCTATACTCAACCTTCCTATCCTATGTGTACAGAAAAACATGCCGGGTAACGTTGAACAGGACACAATCTCTCCTATGGTAAGAGCGCAAGGTTACTTATGAAATGGCTTTAAAATTTTTCCCTTAAGTCTGGAACTGCAGTGTTGTCATATCAAAGGAAAAAAAATGTAATAAAGTGAAGCATAACCTGGCTAGATTTACCCACACGCTCGTGACCAGGAGACCGTAAACGTCTGTTCACATACAGTTCAGAATCAAGTAAACAACTTAAACCTCTCAAGATCAGTGTCAACACTAGGCTCACTAAAGGTCACCTGGCTGCCTGAGAGAATATAGACCTGTCCATGCAGCTTCTCGTTCTTCTATTTATCTATTTTTTTTATTTTAAGGAAGGCATCGAGTCAAACATACATCAGGCGGCCTGTAAATATAAACAGTAAAACTGTACCATTACAACAGTGAGCAGGTAAAGGGGGCAAAAAAAAGAGAGGCTAGACTAGAACAAAATCAGGTGCTAAAATATGGATGAGTCTCAAGCCTTTGTTTCCTTGCACTAATCCTTATGGCATCATCCCCTTTCAGCACATACAGATCTACACACACTCTAATACATGTTTTTAAATCTTTCATACATAACTATTTTAATGTTTTAACTACATAACAAGACATAATTCACTTCAAATGATTGCAAGCTGTCAGAACACTGACCGAAGTTCAAATATCTGGAGACAATTCGGTAGTTTGAAGGTTTATAGAAGGGAAAGGCACTTTTGAAAGTCATACGACAGAGAGCTGATCAGCACCTATTGGGTCTCAAAACAGGCTTCTCTACGTCTCTGAAATGTTTCACCTGTAAAACGTTAACTGTATTCACTCAGAGAGGAAGATGGGAGAAGCCCATCACTTCTCTGGTCAATGGATTGATCTGGATCTGCTACGGTCAAAACCAGAACCTTTGGTCACTTTGATACATACCTTCTATTATTATACACATTTATGACACTTTCTCACCGGTTTGCCTTGTTCCTAGAAGCAAACCGGACAATCTCCACTTCATTACGTCATAAGGAGAACTCTCATCTCACCCACCCTTGTTGGGTCATCATGGTAGCCCAACGAGTTATTGCCTTTCATTACGATTACTAATAAAAATATTTTCATTTTCATTTTAAAATCTACATCAATACACCAATCCAGCATCTCTCTAGTAAAACAAGGAGAGAAAGGAGGCGTATCAGGGAGTCCACACAACCTCCCCCCACCAATCCCTCCCTGCCCCACCCTGGCATCAACTGCGGCCCTGATAAATGTATACACACACACACACACACACACACACACACACACACACACACACACACACACGTGTCAAGTTTAATGAGACAGTATCTGGAGCGGAGCCAAGCGAGACACACCTTTACAGGCAGGCAATGAGAGGGACAGTCAAAACCTTCTCAAAAGACCACTGTTGCCCAGCTGCCACCACTCCTGCTCAGGGGAGGAGAATCATTTAGTGCACCAGGCCTCAAAAACCCAACTACTCTCCCCTAAAACCTCCGAGCACTTGTCTTTTTGTATCTCGCCCTTTTGGTCTAAGTTGGTTTTGTCAATGGGTAAAAATGAAAGACATTTTCAAAAAGTCACCATCATACCCTGTGGTCATCAGAAATGTTCCTATACATTTTACCTAAATGTTCCTGCGTCCTCTGCGTCCTTCTGCGACACCATAAAACCGTGCACCTTTAATAAAATACCCTGTGCCGACCACAAAGCTTTGTCGAGTGTAGTTATATGGCTTTGGCAGTAGTGGCCTATGAGCAGCTGGTGAGTGTTGAAGTAGAGCAGGAGCCTTAGTTTAATGCAACATCGAGGAGTATTTCCTTGCATGTAGGATGTATGAAGTAATATTCATATTTTGACTTTTAATTTGTAATGCAGAGCACCCATGAAAAGTATATGCATTACAAAACGTATCAGCTTCGCAGCATTTTTCCCACAGGGTGTTAAAGCAGTATTTGTTGGAAATGTAATTCATTTTATTCCAAAGGCAAAACCAGCTTATATCTGAAATGTATTACTTGCACATGATGACAATATAGCGCAGCGCCTCAGAGGTCTACACCCTTGACTTCCACCCCTGTGCAGCAGGAAAGCTCAGTGGGATAATGTGGGAAGACTTCTTGAACAGGGTTGCTATGGTGCAGTACTGTATATGAGGAGTCAACTGTAGCTCTGAACTCCATGTAAGTGCTGGGAGTACAAGCTTAGCCAAGCAGTAGTAGACGGACGCATCTACTTGAACCAATCACAGCACATAAAAAAGGAAAGTGGGGGTGAGGTGGGGTTGGGGAGTCTGATTCTTAAAAGATACACCATGAGGAGGTCAAACCACTCCTCTTTTCTAGTGTACTGTATGCAACTTGACTGCAAGCACGCAGTACGGTATATGGTAGATCTGATTTTATAACCAGTAGGTCACTGGTAAGACACACACAGGTAGGATATATGGACATTAAATGTGAATATACAGGAGTTTTGGATCCTGAACAAAGGAAAACATGAACTGCATTAGTGATAGTGTATCTTATTTTAAAACAACCTCTTTACTCTGCCTGCCACTCTGTCAGGGTGAGCTGCTTTAAAATGCATTCTTTTCAGTCAAATAATCAAATAACGTGTTTAATTGTTAAAACGGGCCTGACTGATTTGCACTTAGTGCAATAGTCCAGCTCGGCTTTTGAGGCTGCAGCACTGCAGCTAGAGTGGAAATCTGAATCTGTAATGTAACTTGCACATTACTTACATTTCAAATTCCATAAATTTTTTTTAAATTTTTTTAAATCACTAAACCAAGCAAGCCTCGTGCACCGAGTACGTGCAATGGCACCCATTGGGATCACCGTAACATTTAGTCCTCATTCCTGCCTCCAGACATGGTAAGCTTAGAGAGTCTGGGTATGTATATGTATATGGATATATGGATGTATGTATAACAATGGTCCCAGTGTTGCAGGATTATATATTGCCTCTGCTGCTCCCACTAACATAAGCACATTAGAGTTAAAGTGCCCTTTATCAGTGCCTTCTGTTACAGCACTGACAGTCCATTCACAACATGAAAAAAAAAAAAGACAACACAGAATCAGAATTATCACCGCCTGTGCAATTAGTGGTAGGAATTAATGATTACAAAACATACCGATAGCCAACAGAGGGTTCGAATGCAGAGCAAGTATGTTTCTTGAAAACCAGGCACACTCATATCACATGACACAAATCAACACTGTAGCCACATTATGCATCATCATCCACAGTCACTTCTTTGAAGTGAAAAGAAGCAGAATGTCACAGAGCCCTTCTACCGACAGCGGGGCCGTCTGACAGCTGTCTGGACACACAGTTCTAAATCAACCCATCTTTCATGGACCTCTCTCTGTTGTTCTCTGTGAATGGGGTAAATCCCCTTTCTGTTTCCCGCTCTCCAATGTCTACTCCACTTTTCCCAACAGAGCGTTACCATGGAAACCGATAACAGAGCACCACGATAGCAAAGGATTATGGGTAAACGTAACAACTTGATCACAGCTCAGTCTTTCCTCCACCCCACCCCACCCCTCCCCTGCCCAAACTGTCCATGATATGACCTTAAAAACATATAGAAAGTAGGGAAGTGAACGGCTGCACAACTGCACACTGGTGTGTGAAAGAGAACCAACACAGTGAAAAGACTAAAAACTGTAGTCAAGCAGTGAGAGAGTGGAGGTGCATGTCCATATCCTTTACAAGTGCAACCCCCCTTTTCCTCTGAGCAGTTCCAGAGAAGCTGGGGGGTGGTGGGGGTGGGAAAGTGAAACTAAGGCGCCCACTGCTTCAGTCTACAAGTCCAGAAGTTATAGGGCGAGTGTCCACTGGAGAGCCACTTAAGCTGTATAACCTATGCATTTTTGGTGTTGAGTAATAAGAAATAAACATAAAGAAAGTTGCAGAAGCTTATACATTGTGTTGAGGTTGAGGCCCCCTTGCTCCCTCCCAAGATTCCCAACCTCTCACCCTAAAAGCCTTTTCCCAACAAAAGAATCTAAATCCTCCAGCTCTGCAAAGTGCTGAATGGACTACGCTTCTGGGAGACTTTCCCTAACACCCTGCTGCTCGATACACAGTGTAAACTCCTTTCTTAGTCTAGCACTAGTAGAGTTCTGGGTCAGCTCCATCTCACTTGGCCTTGAGAGGTTCTCGCTCCAGCCAGCGCACACGCACCCTCTGTTTATAGTGATACTCCCTGAGGTAGTCTTGCAGCACTGGCGGTAAAGGCAGCGCTGCAATGCCATCGTAGGTGGTCCCGCGGCAGATAACGGCCCGAGCCAGGCTCTGCAGGCCGAACGGAAAGGTCCGGTGGAGGGGTGAGGTGAGCAGGGGCTCAAAGAACATGCAGACACTAGGGTCTTTGTAGTGCTCCAGCAGCGCCGTGACTGTGGCTGCGTGAAACACGCAGGGGTCATGGGCATCAAAGCTGAAGTTGTGGTTCCACTGCTCGATGCGTGCATGCAGTGAGCGGCCATAGCGACGGAAGCTAACGGAGAACAGGTAGTCTTCCTGGGCCGAATCTCGCAAGAGGAAAGTGCCCTCCGGCCGGCCATCCAGCAGCGCCTCGGCCTCATAGCGGTCCATCACTCCCCAGTAGCATGGCAGCGCCATGATCTGCAGTAGATCTGGCACCAGGCAGTGGATGTAATCGATCTGTGTGTGCACCTTCCATGGCCCTGCTTGCTTGCCTCCCAGGTGACCTTCCGCAGACAAATTACGTTGCTTGGGCCGACGGGCCTGTAGGCAAAGGGTGGTGGCATCATCATCTTCTGAGTCGCAGTCAGCCGCTGCGGCTCCCCGGCTCTCGCCCAGGGGCTCCCCCATCCCAGGGGCCAGTTTGGGTCCCAACTTGTAGATGGAGGCCAAGGGAGCTGTGATGGCCTCCACTGTATGTATTTGGGCGTCTGGTGGTGGGTCCACGCCCTCTTCGATACTGAGCCTTCGTCGCTCACGCAGCCGCTCCTCCTCATCCTCTGGAGATGTACGAGCAGCATCGGTGCCTTCCGTGGAGCAGTCCACAGTCATGGCGGTAACTGGCGCCGTATGCTGTTTGATGAGGTGCCATTTGCGGGCAAGGTCTGAGCCTGGTGGGAAGGGGCACGTCTCCAACATAAGCTCTGTGATCTGGATCTTGCGCTTGGGTGCCCGTGAGTGGGTGCTGCGTGATGAGGAACGGAGAGGGAGGCAGAGACCCATAGTGTCATGGAATTGCTGACGCAGGGAACGCGGTGCTCCTGGATCCAGCTCCTCCCTGGTGCTGCTGCATGTTCCATGCCTACGACGGGAGCGGCCACTCCGCCGTTCAATGATCTCCAGGGAGCTCTGTGCCTTGGTGGAACACGAGTGCCTCTTCTTGCCACTCCAAGGAGCATGGCGTGAATAAGAATCTCTGCGGGCACCAAGCGGGACACGTCCATCCTCTGTGTCCTGCTCTACTGTGATCTCCAAAATCTGGGGCTCATCTGCCACACAGTTATGACCCCCACGTGCGACGGTGCCATTAACCCTCCGGGACGTTAGAGGGAGTGCTGACCGACTGCAAGACGGACTGGCTGGTGCTGGTGTGCTCTCTCGCTGGGTCTGGTTCACACTCTGACAAGATGTTTCTGGGTGAACCTGGGACTGGACCTCCCCACGAGAACCTCCATCTGGGTGGAGCAGAGACTGACATCCCCTCTTCAGGTTGCTCCACACCTTGCCTACCTTCTCCATGTGATGAGGGCACCTGTACCTGAAACAGAGAAAGGTACATCATTGTTTGATCACAAAAACCTTTATCTGCAAGTCAAGTTCAGACAGAAAATGTATACGAAACAAGAGAACATGAAGAGACTGCTGAGCATTTGTTGACTGAAGATTATATGAGAGCAAGATTGTTAAGTGACTGAGTGATTAAAGTGTTGCCAGGCAGACTCGCAGGGACTCAAGGCTGGTGCTAAAAATGAACTCATGGATATGCTCCCAGTCAACCTGCTGCCATGAGCTGAGTTACAATGCCAATCTAGGCATGTTTCTCTCTGACCAGTCCCAGAATTATCCAGCTAATTGTTAGCAATATGTCTGAATTTAATAAATTTATTGACTCCAAAAGGCAACGATGGCAAATGTATGACCATGCTGTGGCATGACTGGACTTTCCTTGAGAAATCTTCACCAACAAGGAGTAATAGTTAATGTTTTTAAAGGGATTAAAGGGATTTCTGCTCCGGCCTTGCTTGCTGGTCTCCCAGTGGCAATTACTTATGTGTGTCAGGTAATCCCGTCTGCATTCTGAATGCATCACCAGCCTCCTTTGGCTCTGCACAGTAAAGCAAGTCATATGAGTCATCAAAAATAAAGTCGCCCACACCATTGAGTGATCTCCCATAAGGTGTAGCCTGAGCCTTAGTACTTCAAGTGCCGCTCATAAGTGGCTTCTTTACTGAGCATCTGTACTCTGGCTGACCTCTCCCTTTACAAACGATGAACTTTTCTCTAGTTCAAACAAGCAATCACCCAAAATCCAGGTCTCCTGTCACAAGACATCCATAGACAAAAACAATTTGTAATAATTATGTAACAAATTTTTTTTACAACATTCACAAAAGCCCTCATACATCTGAGGACCACTGTGCCAAATCACTGCACATCACCAGCCAGGACTGTAAATTATTCAACATAAAATATGTCACAACACAAGACTGAATGGAAGAGAAACTGACACAAACATTTAGTCTACTACTTTAAAAAGGGTTATAATAAATACTCGGTAAATAATTTACTAAGACTAAAATACATTAAAACAACGAATAAGAAAAATTCACTTTCCCCCCCCACAATGACTACAAATGTCTAATAATGACCTTCTAGACTATTACGAAATAACTAAATAAAATTCTGCGTAGTCTAGTACTAGGCTTAATCCCTGTCTGGGAAACGGGTCTTATTGGGAAACGGGTTTACTGGGAAATTCTGAACTGTAACTTTAACGGTTTTATTCCTGTTTTTTTAATAGGAAATTGTATGACCATCCCAAGGGTATCAAAAATACGTCAGCTGACATAAAAACAAACAAACCACAGTTTTACAGAAGATACTGCATGGATGCAGCACAAATATCTCCTGATGGTATGCTCCTGATAAGCCATGCTGTAACTGAGCTCAAAACCTATGTATGGGGAATCCCTGGTTTAATTTGAAAAATTTTGTCCAAGAATTAATTCAATATGTAGACATGTACCGCCAACAACAGCCTCTTGATTTGATCTTTTTACCGTCCTTTTAGCACGTTTTGTCAAAACACAACACATTTTCATCGTATCTTCATGGATTATTTCGGGAGTCACTTCTCATGCATAAAATATCATTTCAGTTAGAAAGTCCCAGGCCTGATTTGTAAAAATTGGGGCGTTACTTCTTTCAGCTTCAGCTTTGAAAGCACGAATCTCCTTCACCATTACATTCACGACACTTAGGAGACGCTTTCATTCAGAGCAACTTCCATTCCCTGACTACAGGGGACAGTCTCCCTGGAGCAACTTGGGGTTAAGGGTCTTGCTCAGGAACCCAGTGG
>JBBJLS010000109.1:40977806-40988677 GCA_037577275.1 Bryconaethiops microstoma
TTGGTGGGACAGAGAAAAGTGTTGGTGGGACAGAGGAATGTATTGGTGGGACAGAGAAAAGTGTTGGTGGGACAGAGAAAAGTGTTGGTGGGACAGAGGAATGTATTGGTGGAATAAGGAAAAGTGTTGGTAGGATAGAAAAAAATCCGTTGGTGCGATGAGGAGAAGTGTAAAGTGACTATTTGTACCATTTGTCATATGTGAACACACCACAGCACACAGTGTGAACAGTGTGAAATTCTTTCTCTGTATTTAACCCCTTTCACCAAGTGAAGCATTGGGGAGCCTGGAACCTCAGAGGTGCCACAAACAGTCCTGGGATTCAAACCTACAACCTTCTGATCACAGGGCCAACTCCCTAACCCTCAGAAGTGTTAGTGGGATAAGGAAAAGTGTTGGTGGGATAAGGAAAAGCATTTGGCCTAGCCACTACCTCTCCCACACACACACACACACACACACACACACACACACACACAAACACACCACTCTCAAAAAGCCTGTGAGAGTTGAACTTGTGGACCTTCCTCTGGGACTGCCTCTCTGCCTGAGTGTGTGTTCTCCCCAGCTCGGTGTTATGTGCCTGGTATTACGAACGT
This sequence comes from Bryconaethiops microstoma, assembly GCA_037577275.1. NCBI lineage: Eukaryota > Metazoa > Chordata > Actinopteri > Characiformes > Alestidae > Bryconaethiops > Bryconaethiops microstoma. The sequence continues at coordinate 40,978,406 of JBBJLS010000109.1, forward strand.
TTGTAGAGGAAATCAGTCCATTAAACGCTGCACTCAGTGCATTTTTACATCTGAATACGTGAGTTTTTGGCATCTGCATAAATCTTTAAAAGCTGATGAACATGGGACCACAATCCAAAGAGAGGTTTGAGAAAAAGAAACAAACAGAGGCATTTTAGCATAGTGTGCCTTCGCTTTCCCTCACAATGTATAATGATGACATATTACGCATTCCGGAAAGTGAAGAGGTTAAAAACTGATGACAAAGTTAAATAACAGTTCAGCAAAAAACATTCACACTCTTTCCCCATATATCAAGTATATGAAGTGCAGTCTAACAGACAAAACATGGCTTTTGCCTAAAAACAGTGAACTATTAATAACCTATAAAATTGACAAAAATATGTTGAGAAGCACTAAACCGCAAGATCAGCTTTACAGAAACTGGGTTTTTGTCCACAATTTAGTTCTTTTTGATATAGACATACGGTCATACAGTGTCAGAAACCACATAAGCAAGCCTAATTGAGTTCACCGATGTGATAAATAAGGTGGAGCTTCAGCACATTTTCAATATCAGACACTTTTTTGTGCCGGGGGCTCAAAACAGTCAGTACCATGTCATGAGCAATTTTAATGTGGTGACCAATCAGATCAAGGGGCATTTTGGTCATTGCAGACTGTCACAGATCTGTCATGGTTTGTTTTTTTTGGGTTTTTTTTGGTTTTTGCAAACTGCATCAGGTTTGCTAACAGTAGTGAAGACCTTTTGCACATCAAACCTTTAGCTTGCTGAAACAGCCGGGATTTTTTAAGAACTACAAGCTTTTTCCTGTTGTGTGAATCTCCAGACCTTCAAAGCTTTCAGCGACTACTCAACACCGACATCTGTGATTGGTCCGAGCTTCTGTGTGAAGATTTCTTCTGATGACTCGTGCAGTTCATAATGAGCCCTGCTTCATGTTGAGTTTCTGCACTTCCTGTTTAATGGCAGGTAATAATTGGGATTTTTGGTGATTAGTTAAACGCAGGGGCCAAAATCGCAATAACGATGGACCTGCGATCAGTGGTGCAGCGTTAACTCCCAATTAGTGCCGTGAAAAGAAAGCAGAATCTATAGGCCTTTACTTTACTATTCAAAATCAAGCCGTGCTAATGTATTTGGATAATTGCACACTGCGTTAAAGTGAGACAATATGATGAACTGAGAAAATGGTTGCATCTTGAAGGCTATGGAATGTGTGTGTGTGTGTGTGTGTGTGTGTGTGTGTGTGTGTGTGTGTATGTAGACTCACAGCCCAGAGCTCAGGGTGAAGTAATTGGTGTCGTCCTTAAGGCTTGACTGTAAGGAGTGAGAGAGATAGAGGCTGACAGGGAGATGGAGGAGTGCTAGAAGAACATGTAAGTGGTAGCTGTTAAGTAGAAGGCTGATCCAATGAGACTGCGAAAGGAAAAAGCCAAAGATGATCTGAGTTCCTCATGAGGCCCTGGGATGACTGCGATCTGTCTGAGAGAGTTCTCCAGCTAGTTATCACCCTTCACTTACACAGAAACACACTTGACTTTAACCAGGTCAGACCTACACTGCTGATCTCCTTCCTTTCGGTACAGGAGGACCATAATTGTCTAACTATTTTGCTTAATGCATCAAATACACAGCGGGAGCAGGATAGAAGGTCAGTCAGTATCAAACTGAAAGTGTTTATGTGGGGTTTAGGAGAGGGGAAAGTTAAAGTTTTGAACACATCTGGAAAGACACTTTCCTGACTGTACACTGACGTACCCAGTGTGTATGATGTAATATTTAAAACAGCCAAACTGGCCAGATGGTTTGCCCAGTGTCTCTAGTGTCTATGCTCCATATGTGAATTTAGCTTAAAAAAACAGTCTGTTTTAAATTGACTTGTTTTTGTGATGTCACAAAAACCAATTCAGTTACTCATATCCACATATTCAGGCTATAGTAGTTTAGTACTGAAGGACTGTTTAAATGAATGAGGTACAATCCAGTGCATGGCCATGTATAAATTTAAAAGCACACGGATGTCACTTATGCAAGAAAAAGACCTTCTGATAAATAAATAAGACATAAATTAGTAAACCTCAATATATAAGACAATGCAGGATACAGGCCCTTTTAAAATGATGTGAATTTTTTAAACCAATAGAAATATTATTTAGAATAAGATCTCGACATTTTTTCATGCCCGTGGCGTGAATTCCTTCTTTAAAACTATAAGCACGAATTGCAAAGTTGATGGTCATGAATTCTAGGAAATATTAAATCACCTGAATTCACAAGGTCTTTATATATTTTTTTTTTTAAAGAAAATGTCGTGTTATAAATACAATGAAAGTAACCTCTGGAATGGAGTGACTTAAGCAAAAATGTTGCCTCTCTTTCCTTCAGTCACTCAAGTGAAACAAACCATCCCTCTGAAAGGACCTCATGCGTTCTATTTTTATGGTACTCGGTGCAGGAGCTTATTTGAAGGACAGACGATCTGAACTGTTTGTGAGGGCGGAGTCAGAGTGGTGTCTGACTGATACAGATGGAAGCCAATACGATTCCAGCTTATTCATTTCAAGATAGTTACTAACACCACAATCCCATTTTGGGTTGTGGAATTCAGTTTTCCATCCAGAAAAAGTGATGCAATGTACGTAACGTGATGTTAACTAAATCGCAATTAAACAATGAATTCATTTAAATTATTGAACTAAAGGTGGCTTCTAGCCAGTTTGACAATTCCTTCAAAATTTTGAGATTGACATCAAACGCCCCTCATGTGTCAGCGCTGCAGAAGCTCATCTTTATGGTGTATGCAGTCTTGTCCTTGTAGCGACTAAGGATGAACGCTAATACATGCATGCACCAAACACCCAAGGGATGCCAGCAATGCACTGCATGATTTCACATGACATTCTTTTCGTGTGGTGTATAAAAGACAAACCGAAAAATCGATGAAAACCTCTTTACTGTAGGAGGAATACAGGCTTGTATGTGCCATCTACACAAACACAAATATCAAGGTCGCTTTGGGTTTCATTGTTTAAGGAACACATTTTAAAAACTACACTCAACCCCAGATTATAATCCATTATTCTTCTCTTGACTGTGTCAGTAAGAATTGCTGTAGTTAACACTAACCCTTCCTGACCCCCTTTAGGGTTAGTTGCCCTTAGAACCCTTAGAACACGAGTAGCATGGATCTGTACCAGAGGCTAAACAAACGGTGCTTCATCGTCATTTGGCCAAACAACTCCTTAAATGGAAGTTCCTCCGGTTTGTGTCGATGCTGGCGGTGTCAGATGTCATGTTGAGCTTTGTTTGGTGCAGAACCTATGTCCAGAACCAAAAAACGTGTAATAATAATAAGCACCACTGGGGTTTTAAACATGGCATCACATGTAAAGACCCATAAAGAACAAAATGTATTTTAAGTCATAGCAACAAACAGAAAAAACACAAGATCTTTGATCACGTGAGAACTTTCAGGATAGTCTCCGCCCGCAAACCCGCAGAACAGCAAACAGCGAGTATTTGGGCGAACAAACAACGGTTCTAGACTCTTTTACTGAAAACAGATTGAATCAATCTGCTCAAAGGGTTAAAGAAGATACTTTAAGAACAACACTCAACCCCAGACTACCATCCATTCTTTGTTCTTTGGCTGTGCCGAAAAGAATTGCTGTAGTTAACAATAACCCGTCCTGACCCCCTCAGGGTCAGCAGCTTTTTTAACTTCCCTTCAGCTGAATCCTCTTCAGTTGAGTTACGGCACTGCACCAGGTTAGTTTACACACAGCAGGCTAGCATTGGACAAGACTGATAGGGCCTCATCTGTAGCACGATGACCAGGCTGATGCATTACCCAATCCCACCAGCAAATGTAAATTCTCCTCCTAAAGGTCAATCTGGATACTCCATCTGCTGTTTGGAGCGCAGCGCAAGAGCGCGAGTGCTACATCAGTGCATAGTGGAAGTGGGAAGAACGCACGGAAGAGCGCAGCTGTCCATCATCTTACTAAACACTCTCAGGCTTCAGAGCAGAGGCACTCTCGCCTCCCGAAGCACTGAGAGAGGTTAAGAAGATATGGGTGGACCAAAAAGATAACGGACCATGGTCAAAATGATTTGGACATCTTAATATTCTGTGAAGCATACAATAAATAATGCGTATTCACAGTGGTAGTTGTGGTGTACGCCATTTAAGGCAGAGCTGCACACATACAGTTTGCATAATCTATGAAAAAAATATTGACCAATACAACTGGAGGCTATGGAGTAGCAACACATGATCTTCACCTAAAGCCAAGTGCATAGAGAACTTGCACTTAATAGATGATTCTACTAAGTAAAAGGCACAGGGATCTACATTGGCATCTCCAGCACAAAACTAAATAAGTGAACTACGTACCACAGGTCTTTGTTGATCAACAACATTTCAGGCAAATCAAAATTGTGCAAATATGATTATTTACGTCATTAGTATTAATGGCCTCCGCTTCATTGTGTGTCCAATCTCTCTCTTCTCCCAGCTAACAGCAGAGCTCTGGCAGGGGTGTAGGGGCGTTGGCGCATTCCGGCGAGTGCCGGCTGACAGGAACATATTGATTGGCGTGTGTTGGGGAGTTGAATTCAATGACGGCCTTGGCAGTGCTAAATGGACTCTTGTTAGCGATTCGGGTTCCTGCCCCTGCTGCCATCCCGTACTTCCTGAAATGGGATCGCGCTACGGCACCTATTCATCAATTCCCACCGGCTCCAGTGTGGGACAACAGTGATCAATCTATTCACTTAGCCCAGATGGACCATTTCTGAGAAGTAGCCCAGGCGGAGCTGGCTCTGTTTAAGCAGATCTATGATGAATGCTGAACTGCCCACTAATTCCTGTACAGGCAATTTGTGTTCTGGTCATACAGAATCCTCCCCAGCCCATTAGCCCATCAAAAGACCATATCGGTCATTATGGAGACAAATGACACTGCCCACTTACACAGCTTACCCAGACAATAGATTGTACATGAATAAACATATATTTACACATATGGACTGACTGAAACCTCACTGACTCTGGAAGTCTGGAGTTAATAGAATCACTTTGCTATTTTACTTAAATGTAATCACATAAATAATTGAGTAGTTAGCAGTGATGGAACGTCTCTGAACAAAAACCAGTAACAGGTGCATAGCTATGTACCCAAGTTCACACTGCAGATTACAATCATTGTTAAATGTGCACAGGCTACAGGATTATGATTGAAGTTAAACATGATCAAACCACAGGATTCCAATTGAGATTAAATGTGCTCGAGCCACAGAATTCCAATTTCTTTTAAATGTTCAGATGGTTGTTAAACATGCTTAAGTCATAGGATTCCCACTGGAGCTAAACATGTGCAAACAACGGGATTTCAGTATAGGTTAAATGTGCTCAATCCACAAAATTCCAATCATTGTTAAATGTGCTCGACATAGAAGATTATGACAAAAATTAAACATGCTCAAACCATGGGATTCCAACTGAGGTTAAATGTGCTCAAGCCACAGTATTCCGATCATTGTTAAAGGTACTTAGACCACAGGATTCCAATTAAAGTTAAACATGCTCAAGCCACAGGATTTTAATTGAGGTTAAATGTTCTTGAGCCACCGAATTCTAATTAAGGGTAAATGTACTTGAGCCATAGAATTCCAGCCAAGGTTAAATGTGCCTGAGTCATAGTATTTTGTCTGAGTTTATATGTGATGTGATCTGGGAAAACCCGTCGGATGTTTTCAGGAAAGAGGAAAAATAGGTCGAAAGTCAGCATTTTGTTGACGCCTATGAAGACACCTATCAAAGTAAACCACAAAAAATTAAGTCATTTTAATGCGCATTTTCCCGCTAGTCAGTGTGAGCTATGTGGGAAATAAAAGGTTTTTTCTTCAGTCAGTCAGTCAGTCAGTCAGTCAGATGCAAGTCACGGTACCATCAGATGGCACCGCTAGACAGGAGAAGAGAGGCGAAGTAACTGCACACCTAAACGATCTGAATAGACTTAACCTCCTTAATCCAAGAGATGCTACTGCCTTGAACGAGATTATACTGGACTATTTTACATCCAGAGATGAGGACAATGGTGAGGACGACGGTGGAGACGGGGAATTTACCGACAAGCAGGAGGAGTCCTGCTATGAAGGTAAGATAACTGTTTTGATGGGCTACAAGTTTTTTTCCTTAGTTGTTATACTGCATGGCTATCAACCTACAATCAAAATAGTCAGAGTGAATTCTTAATACAATAAAAACTTACTTACAATAAAAACGTATCTCCTTCAGGCAACATCTGTTTCTGTATTAGGCTCTGGATATCGCTGTAGCTAACCCTGGTATACTATTCCAAGGTCTCCTGACAGGATGAGAAAATTTCCTGAAAGATTTTGTTTGTGTACTCAGTCACCATTTGCATGTTAAACATATTAAACATGTTAAACAATGGTGACAAGTCCGTTGAAAATTTCAGTGTAAGGCACAGTAAAACTATATTTTGTTTATGCATTCTGTCCAGGTTTTATGAGAGTTTAAAACGGGGATTAGCCTGAAATTAGAGGCTCATATTAGGCTACATGGTGACGCTGCTGCTAGGAGACACTCGGTGTCTGCTTGCATGAAGTTGGCAGCCCACAACAAATGTGCTCAAATGTTAATTTTGTCTGCACAAACGATGTATTAACAGAACAATTTATAACTTAAAAGTTAAAGGAACACTTTATAACTTTTCACCACTATTTGATGCATCTTGTTTATCAGACAATTAGCTTTGGTACCACCTCCAAATGAATCTGGGATGGCATACAGTCATATAAAGGGTGAATAAACACAATGTTAAGGTCTATTCCCACCAGTCATACACTTTACAACACTTTACTACTACTCCCACCAGTCATACACATTACTACACAACATTGCTGACTGTATTGTCATCAAACACCAATTGGCATCTTGTAGCAGTGCCAGTAAGGTTCTGCAAAATGTTTAGAAGGTTTAGTGTTCCTTTGAGGTAACAGTCCACATACTTTACTCCAAAAATGCTCAAACTGTTCAAGTGCACAAATGTTAATTTTGCATGCACAGTCAAACACAAATGATTTTCAACATATGTGGTGCCAACTTCACACAGGTTTTATATGTTTGTAGCAGTGAAAACATCAAGACTGTAGTATAAAAGCAGAATGTCACTGATTAGCCTGTCTAGGACTGTAAAAGTTCATTAAGCAGCAGAAGTTTAGCCTCTTTACTGAAGTCTGATATTTATCATCCTGCATTTCAGATGATGATGGTCCTGTCATGGAGGACGTCAGAAAGATTCTCTTTGACACTAAAAGGCAACAGTAACTTTACAGTGAAATTAGGGAATTTGCTGCAGAGGACTAATAAGACTTGGTTTGCCTGCAGCCCCAGGTTCAGATGAATGAAGTGATTCTGGTGATGAACTGCTTTAAGTGCTTTCAGGGTCGAGGCCAGATTTAAACGAAAGGGCGTCTTTGTGCAGTTTACACTGATTTGTATTTTATTGTACTGTAGCCTTGAATCAAAGCGCATACAGAATGCCTATAATCTGCTGTAGATACGTTTATATTTTCTGTCATTTCAAGCATGCCATGACAAAAGTGAAACTTTTAAAAAGGATATAAAATTCAACCAGTGTCAAGTATGTATCATATGTAATTAACAAACTTATTGTATAATAGTAAATGCCCGATAATAATCACTGTACATATTACTGTACATTTTGTTTAGGTCTGTATGGTTATTATGGTTATTATTATTATTATTATTATTATTATTATTAGCAAAATATATCTTCAATAGGTTTCATTAATATGACGTGTGTTGTTGGAGCCAAATTAATCTTCTCTGTGTGAGTCTTTTGTGTTATTTACTCTTAACATACTTCATTAGTAACAAGAGTTAAAAACTTGGCGATAAGTTAAACTCACTGAATGTATTTACAAATAAAGACAAACTTAACGTTCTGTTAATTTAAGAGTGTTGCGTGATGCTTGGTGCCAAAGTGACCTTTTTTATTTTAAAACATGTACATCAAATAATTAATGTTTTACTAAAGTAAAGTGATTCATTATCTTCTGCTACTTTACTGCTCTGATTCAATTTAGAATCCTGGTCTTTAAAGTGTTTTTTCTCAAAATTCCATCTGTTCAGTTGACTTTGGGTAATTAGATTCAAGATTCAAAAGCGTTTATTGTCATGTGTACAGAAAAAAAAGTGGCATTTTCTCTGTGCAATGAAATCCTTTCTTTGCTGTCCACACAAATGCCAAGTTAGGTAAAGAGTTAATAACTAAAAAATTAAAATAAATAAAAAATAAAGAATTAAAGGAATGAAAATAAAGAAATATATATATTAAAAAAATAGAACAAGATAAGAAATACAAATAAGTAAGTGAAGACAAGTGTGATGTGCAGGTGTAGATAAATATAAACTGTATAAACTGTAAATATAACATTTGATAGAAACAAGCTATGAAAATAATGAAAACATATTTGAAAAGAGCTTGAAATGGGCTTTCAGATGGTATCAAAATCTCAAAAAGGTCCAATTCCACCAGGTGAAGGGTTTTCCCAGATCCCATCACACATATATTTATGTGTGTGTGTGTGTGTGTGTATATATGTAATATATATATATATATATATATATATTTTTTAATACTGCTATATAAACACAAGTGCAATAACATTTGGTTTGCAAGCACCAAACAAATAAGGAGCTTTTTAGCAGCAGTGTTCCCTTTAACACAGTTACAGTTCATATTTCTGTAAATATCAACTTAAACATGAAATCAAATCAAATACAAAACTAAAGCTGTTTGCGACTGCAGGGCATTCAGGTTTTATCTAGTTTGTTATAGAAAAACAAGTTTCCTCAGAGTCCAGAGCATTATAGCTGCTGTAAAGGGGACCGACTCCATATTAAAGTCTCTGTATCTGAATACAGTCTCACTAAAGTCTCTGTTGGCGTAATGGTCGTGTCCATTTACTTTTGTCCACGCAGTGCTTAAGGTCTTGTCTGGTTTTCACGGGGGTCAGGTGTACCATTACATTTGTCCATATTATGTGGACAAAAGTAATAGGACGCCTGACCCCCGCAAAAAGCAACTGAGACCTAGAGCGCTGCATGCTGCACCCACCCACAAGCACAAAAATGCAACAAACTTTTAAAATGAAAGGATTAAAATTAAAAAAAAAAAACATCCCTGTATTAACACACAATAAAAGAATCGTCACCATTAAGTAAATAAGTTAACACGTTAACGTATGTATAAACGCTTAAAAATGAAATTAAAGAAATACTGCTTGTTCAAAAAACAGCACAAATATTCACAAGCCATGCAAATCCCAGAGTGATTCAAAACTAGATATACGCAATTTTTTTTTTTTTTGGAAGAGAAAAAAAAATAAAAATTCCTGACTTCCACAGCACAGGCGGCACATCTGCCATCAAATGGCAGGACACTGAAAGCTCTGTGTTTCAACGCCCTCATTCAGCAGGAACACTGTGGAAGCTCTGGCGAGTTGATAGCAGGCCCTCTTGTCCACCATCGTCTGGATGCAACCAGACAGCCTCTAGATGAATCCTGGCTCCTGGCAGCAGATCACAAAACACTAGGCCGTTAAATACTGGGCTATTCTCTGCCCAGCTTGGGTTTCTGCTCCCGAGAACGTTAACGAGCCTTGTGCAGAGCTGCCACTTCCTGGTAGTCCAGAACCCACCCCGTCACCCCCGGCCCCCCTCCACCAGACACTACAGCCAACTCTACACCACACATCCATCCAAGTCACAGCAGAGGAAACACATCAGCACAGACCACAACCCTCATTCTGCCCAAATAATCACCCGTCTGCACGGCCTTCTATCCAGTGGATACATTTTATTTGGTCGTGAGAAAAGCCCACACCAAGCCAATAGACAAGCACCTCGTTTCTTCATATTTTATTCTATAGTGAGGCAACCCAAGCTTCAATACCAACATTTCTACACAAGACACACATAAAACAGTTTCAGTACATATTGTTCATGAAAGAACAATAAAAATGTCAAAATATACAATACTGTGCAAAAGTCTTGAGCCTCACTTCTTATATTTTGCTTTGAATCTCCTACTGTCAAACTGTCTTATCTTTGGAACACTGAGCAGATTAAATGAAAGAACAAATGTTTTACTGACAGGCTGCAAAGTGTCTAAAGATACAAGGAGTTCTAGATAAAGGAGTTCCAACCACTC
>JBBJLS010000109.1:40988777-41000554 GCA_037577275.1 Bryconaethiops microstoma
CAGAATGAGGTGCTTGTGTAGGAATTTAACAGACACTGGACTGGAATGGTTGTCACTCATAGAGACGCTGATTTAAATATAAATTGCAGCGTCTCTTATGTTTTTCCAGAGCTGTATGTACTATCTCCATTGTATGTAATCTGCTGCATGGTTTGTCTTACAGGTGTGCTTGTTGTCAGCAGGTTTTCTCTTCTTTAAGTAGAGAACAAAAACAGTGAAATTACTCTCCATGGTAATGAACTGTATGCTATTGCTGCAGATAATTGAAAAATGGAAAAAACCTCCTTTAAGACATGCTTTCATGAAAGAGTTCAGACCTGCGTGAACTTGATCAAGGTCTCAGCGGTGCAGTGCTGGAGGTCAGTGGGTTGCCAAAGGCTCTACAGGGCATTTTGCCCATTACTGTTCTCACAGTGCTGCTCATAGAGACAGCAGAACAAGAAATAATTATTTATAGGGATCAGAAATAAATTCTTGAGAAATACATCATATTTGCCAGAAATCTCCATAAAACATTTTGAGATCATTTTGGAGCATTTCTGTTATTCTGGTTATCAAGTAATTTGCAGAAATGATGCAAAAAGGAAAAAATATACAGTTTTGTCCTGACAATGACTATGCATTGTTTATATAATACTCTGTAATGAACCACGCATACATTTTATTTAGTGTTGTAAAATGCATACATTTTTGTTTTAAATATTGTACAGAATTATTGGTTCATGCCATCAGGCCTAAATTAAGAACAGGTTTTCCAACACCATGCATCTTTATCACTTTGACTGCTACAATAAGATGCAGTTACATTTGGAAAAATCCTTGTTTCGGTCTAGTACTGGACACAGGAAAATAATCATAAACCTACTATCATTCCATCACGATTTTCACAGTTTGTGAAACACGCTTAAACAATTTAGTCTACAAAATGAAGTCTTTGCCACAGAAACCTTCTTATTATTGAACATTTCAAAAAGAAGGAACGTAGATTACTGCATTAAAAGCGTCATTTGATATCAAATAAATAGAAATTCAATCTCAGAGCGAAAGGTAAGGGCTTGCACAGTTAATTCTATATGAAATCAAACCAGTTTAAGGAATTTAAGCATTTGAGCGGCGTCGAGTGGAACAGCTTAAATAGACAGGTATATTTTTTATAATTATTTTGTGACTTTTGGGCACAGATATGATAATAGTTACTGTGATTGTCACTTTTTATGTGGAAGTTGTGTGTTACGAAAGGCTGCTTTAGAGTGACAGGAGACGATGCAGAGGACAGGGAGGGCAAGGCTGCTTTTTCTGTTCCAGAACACGTGACCTCTCATACGACCCTCCTTTCAAGCGTGAGGGAAAAGTCCCGTGCAGGAGGCACATGTGCTGCACTGAGCTGTTCAGGGAGAAGGAGCTGAGTCTTTGATCCTGCTGAGCTTCTAATGTGCGCGTTTTCTTGAGTTCTCACCTCCACACACTATATGGCCAAAAAGTACATGGACCCCTATTGTGATTATTGTGAGTTCAGTTTATTATGGGTTCAAACACAAAGCTGGTCAGTCTCTATAAACCAGCACTGGCAGTAGAATGGGTCATAATGAAAAGCTCAATGACTGTAAACAGCACCTTTGTCACAAGTAAATTAACAAAGTTTCTGCCTTGCTAGATTCTCCCCTGCCAGCTGTAAGGATTATTATTTTGAAATGGCATGTAGCCCAGCCTTAAATGGGTAAATCATGCAAACAGATCTGCCAAATGCATAAAAATCACAAAATCTGTGTTGCATTTCTGCCTACAGTGTTCCAAACGGCCTCTGGAAGCAACATCAGCACAAGACCTGTGATTTAGAGCTTCGTTATGAAAGTATCCATCCAAGCAGACGAATTCAAAATGTGATTAATCAGATCAGATCACCTACTTCCATTGACCATGGTCCAGTTCTGATGCTCACGTGTCCATTGTAGACACTTTTTGCGGTGGACAGAGGTTAACATGGGTACTCTGACCGGTCTACAGCTACTCAGCAGCAAGTCGCAATGGACTGTATGTTCTGACACCTTTCTGTCAGAACCAGCATCAACATTTTCCACAATTTGCACTACACACTACAAAACACAATATCAGAATCAGAATCAGAATCAGAAAACTTTATTTATCCTGGAGGAAATTGTTTATATGCTTAAAATGTGCGTGACCCTACCATAATTTACCCCTGAAAATACACTAACCACCCCTAAATTGAATTAAGTGGCCATTAATTTGTGAAACTGACCTTAATTTTACCTTAAAATTAGAGGCATGAGTGTGAAAACCCCTTAATTATAACTTTAAGGCGTTAATTCAAGTGGTTCTCTTTTATTTAAGGAGCAAATTTTTAAAAAGTAAGAGGAAAATTCAGTAATTTTACCCTTTAATCAGCTTTAATCTGTGCACGTTTTCTCTTAATTTTCCTTCATTTCCTGTATGGGAAATTAAGGCCAAAATTAAGGCACCCTTGACCCGTGAACCCATGCACCCCTATTGGGGCCCTATTGGAACTTATGAATTATCTAACAAGTCTCTGTAGTTACTACACAATCTATTTTAAGATTTATGATAACTGAATAATTCGTTTTGGGTTCAAAAGGTTAACCCTACGGACTGACGTCCTCTTACGTGATGGTCCTTCTAAACTGTGCTCTTGGTGAGCGGTTTTATCACGACCTTTTATTATGAGGTGGTAAATAATTAGAATATCTTGACACATGTTTTAAATTAGAAGCAGGTGGGAAATGTGTTTAGTTCTTGCACAAGTCGTTCTGTTTTGCTATATGAGTGTGTGCTAATGAACCAGCAGAACATGGAGATTATTCATTTATGCAACTGGTAAAGCAGCTCATTGCACTAAATTAGTAGTTGTATTGCATCAGAGAGTTGCGTCACCTGCGCCTTTTTTCCGCACTGGACCCAGAGCCCTGGTCAGCACTGGCTGACTGGGAACACGGGGGTTTGAACGCAGGCGGCCGTTGGTTCCTGGGGGCGCTTAGTCAGACTTACGGCTTAAATCGCTTCCGTCCTTTCTTTTCTTTTCGGTGGCAGCCTACTCAGGGCTGTGCATGGGAAATGGGGTGAATGGGATCAGATACGAAAGAAGTGTGTGATGTGCGCCGGGCCGCTGTGGCCGTTCCGCACGGCGCCGAGCTGCCGTGACGTGAGAGGAGTGTCCTGTGGATGCTTTCCACCGGGCCTGACGTCATCAGCGCACGATGGGGTCGTGCTATCAGAACAGGGCATGAATCACAGCGGCCCTGGAGCACAGATCCAATCAGCTACGGTTGTCATGGACACCAGGCGACCTGTTCGCAGCCCCTGAGGCTTCGTGATCATTGTATGAACTCGTGTGTTTGAATGCTTGGATGTCCAGTGGCAGGAGACAGAGAGGTCTCTCGATCTTTCATAAACAAATAAATAAACGTAACTGTCAGAGGAGGACTCCATCACCCGAAGCTTGACTGTTAAATCATCTACTGTCTTCCAACAGGGAACCGTACTGACCTTTCCTCAGAGAACAAAGTTTCGTCCTCTAGATCAGTCTCGGACCCTCTCCTACATGCGCTGATCCACTACGAACATCGTGCATCGTGTGACCTCCTCCACAGACCGGGTGCATGAGAATCAGAATCAGAATCAGAATACTTTGGTAATCCCCAAGGGGAAATTGCTTTTTGTACAGTTGCACCGCTTCAGAAAAAAAAGTATTAAAGAAAAAAGAGAAGAAAAAGAGAATATTAAAGTATGGCATGTATATTGTCGGAGTGAGGAGTTTTCTGTCGGAGGAAGGATTTCCTACGGTGCTCAGTAGTGCATCTAGGAAGGCTCATCCTACTACTGAACGTACTCCTGTGTCCAATCAGTGTGTTGTACAGCGGTCGGTACTCATTGTCCAAGATGACCCTTAACTGGACAGTGTCCTCCTCGCCAACACCGCCAGAGAGTCCAGCTTTGCAACAATGTCACCAGCCCTGAGGAACAGTATGTTCAGTCTGTTGGCATCCGCCACCCTCAGACCATTTCCCCAGCACACCGCAGCATTAACCAGAGCCTCTTCATCACAGACCGAAAGGCTCAGACATAAGTCTCTCATGCCTGGAATTTTTTTCTTTACTACAGTTCTGTATTATGGGTCAGCTGGTCATACGGTGACCATTGATAAAGCAGTTAAGGGGTACGGGCGCACATTCATTTCATGGCTGAAGGTCTCACACACACACACACACACACACACACACATGCATGGACACACACACACTCACTCTCTCACGTGGCTCAGGGGTGCTTATATAGCTACTGTACATCTTTGAGCATGTGAGGTCATATGCCTACCGAGGAAACCACAAGAGTATCATTGGCATTTAAAGGCCTCTTATGGCACTAATTGATTTAGCTTTTTTTAACGTATCCTCACTTTGAAATGTCACATTTAGATAACAGAGCTGTTTCCACCCGTATTCCACCAAACCATGGACTCCTGCTTCGAATGAGGTGGCTTGTGGCTTGTGCTACACCTCGGGAGTTCAAGTACAAAACTTACAATTACTGTTACTATATATGTGAATATAGATACGTACACTCACTCACACACACACACACACACACACACACACACACACACACATACATACACATACGTCTACAAGTTATATATATATATATATATATATATATACACACACATACATATTAACACTTCTTTTAGTATTACTATTTGGGTCTATAACATATATTATTATATTTAAGATTTGCATAGATAAATGTATTATAATTTGACAATATTCAGGCAAGTACAAATACATCAGAACGTCACTTGAGTTCGTGCTACTGAACATGAATATGTTACAATATGATCCGTATATAGATATTAAGAAATAATAATAGCAATAACATCATAAAAAACTGGAATAAGGGAACGATATCTGGGCCTCTACTGGTTAATGGCGAGGCTGGTGTTCATGAGTGTGATCTGTGGAGGAAATCACAAGATTCTCGACGTTCAAAATCGATCATCCGCGCGCGTGTGTCCGAGACGCGTCCGAGCGTGAGTGTGAATTAGTAACCAATCCGTGCGCGCGAGGCGGGGCGTGTCCGCACGCGGCTGTATAAGTGGAGGTGTGGACAGGGGCACAGTCACACCGGCTCGAGCAGCAGCCTGCAGGTGAGCTCTGAAACTTCACTCCTCGTCCTCCTCCCAACAGCCTGAACGGAGTAATGGAGTACCAGAGCAGCGCGGACATGAACGGCGTGTGCAGCGGCAAGCTGGTCTCAGAGTACCTGTGCAGGAACGGCTTCGGAGAGCTCGCCATCGAGTCCAAGAAACTGCCCGTCCAGGACCAGAGCGAGACGTCCCGGAAGAAGGCGGAGGACGAGTGCCGGCTGCCCGCGCTGGAGGCGGCCTACACGACCATCCTGCAGAGCCTGGGCGAGAACACGGAGCGCCAGGGGCTCCTCAAGACACCGCTGCGCGCGGCCAAAGCCATGCAGTTCCTCACCAAGGGCTACCACGAAACCATATACGGTACGTTCTGCCTCAGTCCAGCTTGAATCAAGCCTGTTTTGATGAAGAACGTGAGAGGACGGGCGCTCGAAATGCCTTTTTGCGCGCAGTGGTCGTGCGTCTTTACGCACCGGCGCGCTCTGCGCCAAGAGTCCTCTCAGCAACTCAAGACTTTAAGGGCTTGGGCTAGTCAACACAAGTGGACCGTGGTCCTGTTTCTGAATGAAAAAGTAGAGAAAAAAGTACACTAATGTACTGACTTTACTTGATTCAACCAACAGCTCTGCCTTTCAGCAAGTTTTGGCACGAATGATGCAGTTTAGTTTGCATGTTTGATCATTCAGTGAATCGTCCAATGTAAATGAATCATTTTTCGCCAGACTGTATCATATATAAATATATAAAAGGCAGACAGGTAGACAAATATTTACAGTTTTATGTATATCCATATTCACAGCAGCATACGGTGGCCTAATTGGTACATTACATCAATAGCAAGTGCTTAAACGAATATCTCTGAATTCCATCCCATAGAAACCAGTATTGGTGAACTGTCGGACTGAATCGAGTGTCTTTGAGCAAAAAAAAAAAAAAAACCCCACAAAAGCCAGGAAACCTTGAAAACATGGAGGGCAGCTGTCTGGAGCACTCACTGTGGCTTCAGCATCCCGGTTAGACTCGAACTATACATCTATTTACAATATTTCTATATATCCATATTTCCAACAGCATACAGTGGCCTATCTGGTACCTTACAGCAACAGTAAATACTTCGATTAACATTTCTGTATTTCATCCCTTTTATAACGAACTGTTAGGCTGAATCGGGTGTGTTAGAGCAACAAAAACACAAAAGCCGGAAAACCTGAAAAACACGGAAAGCAACTTTCTAGAGATCTGAACATCACAACAGTGATCTAATACCTGCTCTTGTTTTTGAGTTTTGATGCATTCCTGTACATTCCTTCCTGTCCTGTACTGAGCTCGTTTATTTAAAGGTAGGCAGGTTGTAGTATGGACTTCTGGATATTTCCAGTTTTCTGTCTGTAATGATTATCCTTGCCAATTACTTGATTTGTATCCACAGATATCCTTAACGATGCCATCTTCGATGAAGACCACGATGAGATGGTGATAGTGAAAGATATTGACATGTTCTCCCTCTGCGAGCATCATCTCGTACCATTCTTTGGCAAGGTAAACAAATACATGTTCTTGTACATGACATCCCTGGCATACATACATACACACATATACATGTATATACATATGTATGTATGTATGTATGTATGCATATACATACAGAGAGAGCGAGAGAAAGAGAGAGAGAGAGCACTGCTGAGAATAAGAGGTGAATAGGTTCTCGCCAAGCAGGACAGAGAGCATACAAAAACACGTGGAGCACATTTGATTGAACCTCACAGTCTCGTGTTCTTTGACCCTCAGGTTCACATAGGATATCTGCCAAGTAAAAAAGTGGTTGGCCTTAGTAAACTTGCCAGGTGAGTGTCTGACACACACACACACACACACACACACACACACACACATAGACACACAAACATACAAAATGTATGATGTCGGTTTGTGCTGGTGCTAAGGGCGCTTATTACTACATCAGAGTGGGAGAGAATAAGGGGGCGCATTAGTCACGAGCCGCTGCGTTCTTCTGTTATCATAGTCCATTGACTTGAGGCTTAGACTCAAAGCCTGACGCTGCATCCTTTCCTATCTGGAAACAGCACAGCCAGCTAACTTCTGGCGCTGAGGAAATCCCCCCTCAGCCTCAATGCCCCCCTCTACCAGGCCGTGGGAACCAAACGGAGGCTCTGCCACTCTCACTACGTTTAGCAAGAAGCCCTTTGGTGCTGACCCTGCGTTTATATTCACACCAAACTGTTCAGATACTCCCTCCTCAGTCTTCTGCACAACACGCTTTATAATTAATGTATATAGTAAAGAACCCCAAAACATACTCCTCTAACTACCATCTGTGTCGTTAGAAATTCACTTAATTGTATGTTTCCTTTCTATAGTATTTACACCCAGTATTCCTGTATATATCATAGTATATTTCATATGTTTTTTTCAACAGATTTTTAAATTGGATTAATTGAGACTTTATATAATTATATTGTTCGTGTCTCTGTGTCTCTGTGTACCTCGAGAACTGGTAGCACAAGCAATTCCCTCCAGGATCAATAAAGTTTTCAGATTCTGATTCTAATTCTGATTCTGAAAACCTATTGAATCCTGGTGATGCACCAGTGGCAGTGACCGCTTTAATGTTTGGACGTGCAGAAATGTAAATGATTAATGGACCACCTCCGAACCATATAGAAGGTCAGTGGAGGGCTTCAGTTTAAATAAGACCAGACACAGAAAAAACATGCTGTATATTGATCACAGGATTAATGATTACTGCAGGGTAGTTCACCCTGTACATTGTACACAAATGACCCAAGAAAAGTAGGATAGAAACTGATGTTAGGCCTATGCCTAAAATTTCAATTGGTGATTTTTAAATGCACAGTGTTGATTTAGTCTGTGGCCTTGATTCGGTGCTTGTGATGTAGTTTTTAATGTCGTATTCCACTGTTGTCACTCTGCAGGATTGTGGAAATCTACAGCCGCAGACTTCAAGGTAACCACGTTTCCAGATGCATAGTCAATGTGTCGAGACAGATAACACACCCTCTGTGCTTGATGAGTTACTTTTTCTGTTCCTTTGATTTTCATCCGCTGTAGTACAAGAACGCCTGACCAAGCAAATCGCCGTGGCGATCTCTGAGGCCTTGCAGCCTGCAGGAGTAGCAGTGGTCATCGAGGCAGCGTGAGTGTCCGACACACAGGCCTTTAATCAGACAAACCATAACGTGTGTGCGCACACAACATTTTAAATGTAACGCTTTTCAAAATACATTAAGAGCAAAAAATCCATTCCGTAACATCTATCTTTGCATCAGCAGTTCCCTTCCTAAAGCCGTCATAAGCAGTTATCTGGCAGAAAGCGTTCTTTGGAGCCTCTAAACGGTCATTTTTGATCCCATAGGGGTTCATGGTTACTTTATTGCCATCTGCAGCTGTAAACACGTACATAGTGTGACGAGACGTTTCTCCATGGGCCACAGTGCAACATACAGAAACATACAACAGTGTAACAGTGTCGTGTGACTAGTGTTGCACCATAAGTATGATGTTACCCAGTTACAGCAGTGAACAAAGTGCAAGGAATGTCAGGAACAATACAATGGTAGACTATACAGTAATGTAACAGTAAAGTGTGAGTGGGATGTAAATCTGAGAAAAAAACAATAAATAGACAATACGGCAATACAGAGTTTTCCTTCCATTAGAAGATTCTGTAGGGAACCGAGTGTGTTCTTCTGTGGCTCAAAATTTGCATCCGACACCTTTTTAAAAGCACTGGTACACTGGGTTACCATACACACCCTCGGTGAAACTGAATTCATTTTGTGTTTGGCTGCAGTCACATGTGCATGGTCATGCGTGGAGTCCAGAAGATGAACAGCCGCACGGTGACCAGCGCCATGCTGGGAGTGTTCAGGGAGGATCCGAAAACGAGGGAGGAGTTCCTGTCCCTGACCAAGAACTGCTAGTACCGTACAATTCCGTCCTCAGACCCGAGCAACGCTGGCAACGTAGCTTTACCGAGCCCCGCCAGTCTCCAGTGACCCCCAGAACCTACATCAGCTCACTTTAGGGCAAGGATTTGCAGGTTTCTCAATCATCAAGCTTGCAGTGGTGCTATTAGATTGTTACCCACCTACCACCCAGTTACATTTTCAGTGTACTGTATCGTCTCCAGCCGAACCTCAGGGGTCTTCGCTGATTTTTACTCAAACCATCACCACTCTAACCAATCTGACGGGCGAGCAGCTCGTCACACAACACTTCAGTCAAAAGTACTGAAGTACTGCATCACAGTGTTAGTGGCAAACACCTTCATTTCACTATTATTTACTTTCGTTATTTACATAGATAGTTTACAATATTGTCTAATAAAACTGTCACCGATATATAAAATCATTCTAATTCTAGCTGCCTTAAAAAGACTGACGTATTAACTATCTTTGTCCTCTTATTAACAAAGTCTTTTCACTGATCCTGCTTTCTAATGGGAAGGTTTCTGGTAGGGTTCACGCCTCCGGCATGTCATCGTCATTTTTGAGTGCTTTTTTTGGCCGATTGATGTGTAGAACATCTGGAAAAGCACAGAGAACCAGATTAATGCCGATAGGCATCCTATTTCAATGTTTTAAGAACCCCAGAGACCTCTGAAACCAGCATCTGAATGAGAAGCCTTGTGCCTTTAGACACATGCGTAGTCCAGATTCAACTCCAAGACTATTTCACAGAAAACTGGCATGAAAGAAAGGACTGGAACATATTTTATAGCGCACACAACGTTTGTGTCAATTTCTGTCCTTGGCACAATCCTGTGATTAGACGGAAAAGTTTAGTTGAAATCTGAGCCATGGATTCCTGTCGATTGTCACTGAATATTCAGATATGATGTAAACTGTGCAGAGTATGTAAATTTTTTTTTTTTCCTCCAGTTATACTGCCTTTAATATATTGCGTAATTGCTAAATTACTGTTTAGTTAAGATTATATTGAACTAAAGCCCTGTAATATATTCTCAAAATAAAACGCTATTATTAAAAAAACCTGTGTTTTATTGTTTTCTTTCTGATGTGTGAAAAAACAAATTCAGTTTGGTTTACTCGATCATTTTATTCAGTCAAAAAAAAAGAAAAAACATATTTACAAGCACAAAATGATGAAGAGCACATGCTTGGAGAGATGTTAAAAACAGATGTGCAGTCAATATGGTTACTGACGCTATACAATAAACAGTCCATAATACAGCATTATGCCAACTCAGACATCTCTACGTAATGTTACTGTTTATAGAAGAAAAGTCATGAGTCATGAATGAAGGAAAAAAAAACATCACCTCAGGGAATGGACGACATTTAAATGTCAAAACTGGGACCTTAGATTTGACTTGGCCTTGTCAGCAAAAATCAAGACATGAGCAATAAAGAATAAGGGCCTCATAGATCCTGTATGATTGTGTATACTTTCAGAGAGACGTTTTCCATTAAATACATTTAAAAGTTAAATGATCATTGCGGTCGGTTTCAAAAATGTGGAAAACAAAACAACTCTAATATTTCACTTGGGGAAAGGCATCTAATATACCAAACAGTGCAAGCCCATATATTGCTTTAAAGCTGCCTACTGAGGGAGAAATAGCAGCACTGATACAGCTATTAACTACTGCACCAACCTGCTGGACTATCACACATAAAACACCATGGACTGGTGAACACCCTCAGCTCCATTAATTTAACAAACTGAATGTAGATTGGAGTTTAGAGCTGAAGACCCTCCCTCACTTCTCCATGATGACAAATGGTCCATCAACAGAACGTCAATCACACCGAGGTCTGTTTGTAGTTCTTGGTGTCAAGAACCTTCTTCCCACACATGGCACAGATCCCTGCCGGAACAGAAAACAGGACAAATGTTATTCAGTAGTAGCAAAAAAGTGCAAAGCTGCCTCCTAATTGTACCAAGCTGGGTGACAAAATTCAATACTATGATATTTTCACCGTATTATAATTGTAGATTATAAACTCTAAGTCTGTATTGATAAAGTAAATAATGTTTCCTGAGCACTAGGTTTGACAGATTTGTGTCATTTCTCACCAAAAATTCTGTAAATGTTAACGGAGATTATTTAATTAGGAGTTTATTACTGTTTATTTTATATATATATAGCGCATCATAAATGATGCATGTTGCAATTGTCTTATTACCTACCAATCATCTAAAAGAGTTTTCTAAATCTTTCCTAAAATGAACAAAAATGACTTCCCTGCCATGTCTGTATCTCTATATTCTCGATCTATTTGTCTGTGATTTTATATGTATATATAGCAACCCCCAGCTTTTCGAGGGAGTTATGTTCCAAGAGCACCCGCGTATAGCGAAAAACCATGATGTTGTGATTTGGCAAAAAAAAAAAAAAAGTCTAAAAATGCCTATTTTTATAGTGTAAACCGTAAATATGCCTTAAAATATGCTCCCAAAACGCTTTAATTTTATTTTGAACTCAGTTTAATACATCACCCTTAAAGAAAATGTAAAGTTAAACCCGTATCCGTACTGTAGAGTTTACACTGAACTGCTGTCTCCCGCAGTGCTAGAATGTAAATACTGATGTTAC
>JBBJLS010000109.1:41079844-41091806 GCA_037577275.1 Bryconaethiops microstoma
TCTGATGAAACTACAGTAATACTGAACTTCCACAAGAACTCACTGATATACTGAATATAACATCACTGTTTACTGTAGAATGCTATCTGTATTTATTCTTTTGAGTATTGTTCAGTTTCTTTAGTGATATTAGTGTGAAAAAACACTCACTGCTCATCTAAACGGTTTTTAAATAATATTTCCATAGGTGCCTGGGTTCAGATGTGGTCAGATGGGGGTCGGGACTGGGTCTCATAGCCTAGCTCGGGTCGGATTTGGGCTTGAAATTCATACTTCATACCCAGTTTCATATTTCTAAACACAGTTACAGAATTTTGCAATGCCTTTAATGCACGTTGTTCGGTTCATGTTGCACCAGAACACCTGCAAAAACCTTTCGGGTTGTTTTTTGATATCAGGTTACGGTTTTCACGGTTATGGCAGTACAAGAACACAAAGCGAGTCTTGTCCTTTTTCAGCCAAATCTTTGTGGTGTGTATTACGTCTCTTTTTCCACCACACCCAAACAGGCCAACCTGCTCTCCGGGCATAAAACACACACACACACACACACACGCGCGCGTGTGTTTTATCTCTCTGACAGGAAAAAAATAATACACTAATAAACATTTGTTCTGGTTTTGCCCTTTTGCATAAAGAAACAACCAACTGTGAAGCAGGAGTCTTTGCGTAGGCACATCATGGGCTCTTTTCCAATTTCATTTTGTTTAACTGTTGTTACAGTCTTGTATCTAGAGGTTTTAAAGAGAAAGCACGACACCCACTTGGACGAACTACAGAGATTTGCTGAAAGTTTTTTTTTTTTTGAGACGGCGACTTGCTGGAGTGAAGGCCCTACTGGTGAATTCAAATGGAACTGATATACTGGAATATGTTAGATACCTGAGAGGGTTCTTGAGAATATTACCACTTCATAATCTTCGGAAATCGTTTGGTTGAAACAGGCAAGCTCTAACCTGGCCCCCCATCAGTCAGTTATTTTGACCGTAATTGGTCTTACTCTAAACTAGGCAAAATTGCTGGAACGTGAAAATCATTTGAGGTTAAGAGGGCTGATTCAATCCCCAGTCCTAATAAAATCATTCTGTAATTATGTAACCAAGAGGCCAAACCATGGAAACCCAAAGTGTTTTACTGTCTTTGAAATACAGTAGGTTGATGTACTATCAAAAATATTGCTAAAGTTGTACAGTCCATACAGTCTATATATTAAAAATATGCAAAATGTAAGGTTTGTGTAGATTGTTATAAAACCAACAAAACCAAATGATTACTGCAAAATATAGTAGGCAAATAATAAGTATCAGTCCAGAATGTCACATTATGAATATACGTAACTTAAACTAATTTTACAGGAAAGTTCTAAACAGAGCAGCGTAGTCTAACCTAAAAATGCAGCTGTATTATCTGTATACTTAATATATTTTAAATACTTAATATATAATATAATATATTATATAATGTAATATATTCTTAATATTACAAAACTCAGATCATGTAACCTCAAAGTAGTCCATGTTTTTTACCCCAATAATCTGTTTTTCAGTGAAGCTGGCATAAATGCGTGTCATATTTCAATGTATATGGTGCTTTGTGGTAAAAATGTTTTTTTTTTTTTAATTTACTTTCATTATTTCACACTCACTGCTTTAGGAAACATGCAGAAAAGTTAAGATTCTGAACTGTCATTTTATGCCACATTTGGGTTGTTTAAGGACAAGAGGTGATATTTTATTGGTTTTTTTTGTTTTTCTTTACATTTTTGGCATTTTTTTCATTCTGTGAAATTCTGAACATGAATTATGCAAAATGTATATGCAAATGTTTATGTATTTCATTAGGCATCCATGTGATTAATATATGATTGCATAATTAATTTGCATATATATTCAATGCATACTAAAGTTTGTTTTACTTTAGTATTTATTATGAATCAGAAACAAACATTTGGCCAGATTGTTACGACTGCCCAAGTGAAAGAAAGCATTGAATGAGTTTGGACAGATTTGCATGGAGTAAGACAAGATGTACAGTACTGTGCAAAAGTCTTAGTCTCTTGTGAAAATAATATTTGCTGTTAAGACGATCAGTGAGTGTTTTTTCTCATGAATATCACTAAATATACTAAGTAAAACTAAAAAGAATAAATACGAATTACATTCTTCAGTAAATAGTGATGTTATGTTCAGTATATCACTGAGTTCTTGTGGAAGTTCAGTATTACTGTAGTTTCATCAGAAACCTGGTTTGACTCCATCAGTCCTTCATTAAATTAAATCAGGAGCTGCTGATGGATTTTCACAAACAACGTCTGGAGGAACCAAGAAGGAATCTGGAACCGAACTTGTGTTCTCCTCACCAGCTTGTAACATATCGACTACTTTTTTACAAACGAAACAAAGCTTGATAGTTTTTACTGCTTTCTTGTTTGCATTTATTGTAATGTTTACTTTGCTGGCAAAAAGACACACACTAAGAAAAATGGGTATTTGCAAGACTTTTGCACACTCTGTGTTTGTGTGTGTGTGTTGGTGCATATATATATATATATATATATATGTATGTATATGTGTGTGTATATTTTAATGCCGCTTGCAATATCAACAAAACGGATAATACCAATCTCTTGCTGCGTCTTTTGTTTCTCTCTGTCTCTCAGGACACCTTTTTCTACTCTCTGGTGTACGACCCCACACAGAAGACCCTGCTGGCAGACAAGGGGGAGATTCGTGTCGGCCCTCGCTTTCAGGCTGATGTTCCTGAAATGCTGCAGGAAGGTTAGCGGAGCACACACACACACACACTGCCCATCCCTGTCTGTTAATGTTTAGTTTTATACTTTTAACTTCAAGCATGTTTTTGTATTTTAATTGCTTCTTTTTTCTCTTTGTAAAAAATAATAGAGTAGGTTTTTACATTGTTTCAAATTTACCCAAACCGCCGAAACAGTCTTTGCCGTGAAAGACAGACGACTTGTACAGTTTTTGGAACTTCTTCCCTGGTACTGACAGGGGGTTTGAGGGTGTATGTGCCACTTCAAAATGTCACGATAAGCTTGATTTGTGGCCATTGGTGCATCACAAAAGGAGCAGTGTAGATTACAGTATCAGCATCTACAATCACTCAAGTGTGAAATTGCTCTTCTGTCAGTCTTTGATTTCACCTCTCCACTTTAAAAAGAGACACAATTTCTTAGACTATATCCTCCTGTGTAAAGATCTCAACACCTTTTAGACACTCCTATTAAACATCTGCATTAGAGCTTGTTTTAAATGACCAAGCATTTTAAATGAACAAATACTGTTACGAACTTCACTGTCCCCAAATCCAAACTGAGTTGCAGTGCTATTAATGACACTAAATTGTTTCTTGAATAAGATGTTGCCCTCATTTATTTGACGCTACAGAAATTGCATAGAGGTGTGCATGATTTATGGTTGTGGGTATCTTGTTTAAGTACTGCCTGATGTTTTTTCTCTAATCTTGCTGGGTTCTGTACACATCAGAGGCTTTCATTGCTGTATTAGCAGCCCATTTACTGACTGCCTCATACGTTGATAAATATTACAAGTCTCATTTATCACGAGTCCTGCGCTTACTTGTGGATTCTGAACAGTTTCTCTGTGGAATCGAAGAGAACCGAGTTTGGTTACATAAACCAAGCATGAAAAAGTTCACAATCTTACTGTGTGTTGTTTTTGTAATGGAATGATCTGCTAGAAGGAATTGACTGCCTTGTATTCTGAACACGCCACCTTCTCTTAAATGAGAGGGCTCTCACTGTAGGGTTCCTGGAAATGCTGTGACAAAAAAATGATTTTCTGGACTGTGTCTTGGTTTTTATGCTTTAAAAAAGCATTTGGCAACGCTGGGGGTTGATTTGTTTGTGAAGGAGAGTGATGGACCAACCCAGTTGTAGCATTGGTTGAGATGAGCTGTGGTTCACTCTGCTCAGTGGTGTTTAGAAAGCATGGATGTTATGATAGATAGTGGCTGATTCTTAAATTCTGCTGAAAGACAATAAGAAAATTCATGGAAATGCCATTTTTTAAGTATGTATTTTATGAAGGATCGTGGCTGATTTAAAAATTCTGCTGAAGGACACTATAGACCACAGTAAGAAAATTCATGAAAATGCCATTTCTTTCAAAAGTAATGTATTTTATGATGGATGATGGATTGTACCTGATTCTTAAATTCTGCTGAAAGACATTATAGACCACAAAAAGAAAATTAATGCAAATACCTTTTTAAAAAAAAAAACAAAATAAGTGAACACTGCTCTTTACTGTTGTGTTGCTTACAGTCGGAGTGTCATCGACCACTGAAATTTGCCATCCAATTAAACTTTAGGATGACGCTGATGAATGACTTCAACAAAACAGAATTTCAGCTCCCGTTACCCAGTGGCACGTCATCCGTAATTAATGAGTTTGGCCTGTTGCTGTGAAGGCATATTTTCTGGCTGGCAGAGATCTTGTGTGGAACTGCCTGGAGCACATCTACAGCAGTTCTGAGTGGAAGAGTAAATAATGTTCTCCTCTTCTACCAGCTCGTGTATAGTACAGTACTCTTAAACCTGAGGATGGAATTACTCAGCCTCTTTCCATTTGTAGAGGTAATGACGGGCAGTATTGTTATTTATCCTTCTCAGGATAGATTGGGTCAAGTTATGTCAATATGCTTTTCTGAATAGATCTCAGATTTTGTCAGTACTTAAACTCTGATCAACTGCATGTTTCATTGCGAAGAGTGCATGATTTAGGGTTTTTGATAGTGCGTTTAGTGTATTTTTGTCTGTTTCACTTTACCGGACCTTGGTAAAACTCAATATTTCGTGTCACGAATATGTCTTGATGCATCATAATGTAAAATTTACTCATATCGTCCATCTTTAAGGCCAGTTATCTACCCAAATAACTGGATGCTTGGTGTTTGACAAGCTAAAACTAATCATGAACCAGCATTTTAGCTCTGAACAAGTCACTCCTTCTAACAAGAAAACGTGCTCCAGTTCTCATAATACTTAAGTATTTTCACTGAAAATGACTCAAAATTGTGATCAATGCTGCTGTTTCTGTTTTTTGTATTTTCTCAATCCTGAGAAAATATGCTGACACCTGAAATTTCTGAAGATGTGAAGTGAATAAATTGAACTTTTATTCTCTTCCAAACAGGAGAGGCAGATGACAGAGACCAGTCAAAGCTGGAAGTGAAGATGTGGGACCCAGAATGCCCTTTGACCAATAAACAGATTGACCAGTTCCTGGTGGTAGCTCGGTATGGCTGTGCTTTTGGCCTCGTTGCTCCACTGAAGTTGTCACTGAATGTTTTTTTTTCACTGATCACTTACCTTATCTACAGCCACTATCCATTTAATCGCCTCTACTTATACAAGATAGTGTTTAATAACTCCAGTAGAGTACCTGTCAGTGTCACTGCTGTACTGATTAATGATTCGCTCAAATAATATCTGCTCTTTAGTGGTCTTTTGGGGGTCCTGACATTCATTCACTGTTTAAAAAAGGCCAAAAAAACTTATTACTAATAACCTGAACAGTGTAATTGTTGCGCTTCAAAGTGCACCCAAGTAGATTTGATTAAAAGGGCAATCAGTGCAGCTACTTGATATAAAGTGGCCAGTGAGTGCGTGTGTTATTGCTGTCATTATGTGCCCTAAGCATTGAAAATTGTAGTACAAATAAATATATAACTATGCCATGTATTTCTTTATATTTCTGTACTTCTTAATCCTGCTCCTGGTGAACCATAGCTTTGCACAGTTTCACTACTCCCCGCCCCAACATGTGTGATCCACTTTGTTAGGGCCTCTATTTCCATTTATAATGAGCTGGATCAGATGTGTTAAATACTTGAAAGCATGCAGTGCTGTGGGTCACCTGAAAAAGACTCTACTAGTGATGAAATTCTGACGTTACTTTTTATGACCCTGAGTGGGACTGTGCAGCCTATTTGTTGGAACAGTGTTTGTGAGATGACTAGGTTTATGGATGTTGTATTGTTTTGTGTAAAGGGCGGTGGGCACCTTTGCTCGAGCGTTGGACTGCAGCAGCTCCGTCAGACAGCCCAGCTTACACATGAGCGCTGCAGCGGCATCGCGGGATATCACACTGGTACCAGCTTCCACAGCACCCTGTCTTACAGTTCTCCTGTTCTGTCTTCTACTCTTTACCAGAATAGCAGGCACATTTCATTCGTTTTTTTCTGTCTGTCTCCTCTCCTTCTGCCATCACATCATGTGTAGTTCCATGCTATGGACACTCTACACCGGCATGGCTACGACCTGTCAAGCGCACTGAGCATCCTGGTTCCTCAGGGCGGGCCTGTGCTGTGCAGGGACGAAATGGAGGAGTGGAGCTCCTCAGAGGCCAACCTGTTTGAGGAGGCTCTGGAGAAATACGGCAAAGACTTCAATGACATCCGGCAAGACTTCGTGAGTACAAATCATACACACAGACCAGAATATGTTGACTTTATGCCATACGTTTTAAGCAACATGAAATATGAAACTGTGGAGTGTCATATAAATATATGCTATTACAAATACCATTAAACTCTCTAACTCCTCATTTTCCATTGATCAGACTTTTTTTTTCTTTTCTTTTTTTTACTATTTGCATATTTCTGTGGCTGTCTTTAGTCTCTTACATATTTTTGCAAGTAGGAAAGCCACAGGAGAAAGTATCGACCCTTTACTGTCTTCTTTGTCCCCTGTTTTGTGGTGCTAGGTCCTCTGACTCTTAGTCACTCCAGTACTGTTGATCATGGACATTTTCCCCCATCAGGACAATAAACATGATACTGTTTCTAATCGTGTTTTTCCATATCTAATGTAAACTATTAATGTAGCTCAAGTATTGCTTTTGTTGGCCCGTGTGGAATATGTTTAACAGGGTGAAGTGCATCACACTGGCACTTAGTTTGTCACTGTATGTCACCAAGTTGCTGTGGCCAGTCCTCAAGTAGCTGTTACTGGCAGCCAGTTTGTGGGTCTTATTAACCCAGTTTAGAGGAAAAGGGCTGCAACTGTAATTATAGGAGATGCATCAGTTTTTAAAAAAATGCACGAACAAATAATGTTTTATGTTTATTTAGCGTGTACTATAGAATCATCTATATTTATATACAATTGTTTACTCTTTTATATATAACATCAGTTGTTGATCCTCAAGTAATACTCATTTGTATAAATTTGAACTTTGCTCAACTTTTTTGTGGCCATGTTGATCAGTGTAGCCCAGCGATCACTGGAAGTGAATGACTTTTGTCCGCTTTGTCGCTTGTTGTCACTGCTGGTATGAACACAGGGTTAATTGGTAGCTGGAGCTGTGATGACTTTGTTTACATGGTTTTGCAGCTAGAGGCTGAATAGGCCATTTTAAGTCTCTGTAGTTCATAGCAGCTCAAAGCTGGCAGCAGTCTGTGGCAGAGTCCTCTCGGTACTGCTCTATATTGTTGTCCTATTAGAATCCTGTGATGATAAATTTATAATAACTAGATATGACCATTGAACTTTTTTTCTAATACACAGTAATAAAACTTGTATTATGTTAGATATACAAAATAAAATGGTAGATACCACAATTAAAAATTGTAAATGTCTATAATGCAGGACTTTATGATCAGCCTTATCAGTTACTTTGATTGTCGGGAGCGGTGAGAGGGCCTCTCGCTTGAACAGTGGACCAGAGGTCTTTTAAGGTACCCCCACCTGTACAGATTTGTTAAAACTCACAAGAAGAAACATCCAGAAACACAAGAGCATAAAATTTACAAATATAAAAATAAAATAAAGACTGGCAAATTACTAGAGTAAATGCGTAGTGAGGAGAATGAATATCGTTTGAATATTTTTAGTTTGTCTTATTTGTATTTTTGCATTTTCTCAGTTTCATGCTTGTGGATATAATTCAATAACATTTTTGGCACAAATTTAACTCCATATGAGCCATAAATAGATTTGTAGTTTTATATTTTACACACAAGCTAAAGAAACCTGTAAATTCAGAGGCTGAAGAAGTTGTGAAGTTGAGGGAAATTAAGTTGTAACAGTAGTGACTGCGAAAGAGATTAAGAGATGACAGGCTGTGAAAATGAAGGATGGCCACCTCTGTCTCACTGACGAGTCAGAACTCTGAAAATACAAGACTGACCTTTGGAAACCCGGTCGATTGAGGGAGGATGACTTTTGATCGTGTGTGTGTGTGTGTGTGTGTGTGTGTGTGTGTGTGTATGTGTGTGTGTGTGTGTGTAAGAGAGAGAGACTTAGCTTCTGGTGTAATAGCTGCTGTTTCTGCTAAAAGCAGAAGGAACAACTGTGTTTTAGTGACTGTCTTTACTCTGGAGGGCTGACTTCTGAAGGAAGAGTGAAATGAAGATGCCCTTGACCTGAACTGCACCGCAGGAGACCAGGCACAAGGCAGATGATGCTGGAAAGACAAATGGTTATTCAGACACACGTTCCAATCATGGTTCAGTAGTTTGGAACAGAAGTCTGACTGCTGTTCAGAGATAATCCCACTAAGCTCTTTTGGTCTTTGGTGAGAGATGCATGAGATGACTTGTGGGCTCTGGAGCTGAAGAGGAGCAGTGGCTTGACCTCTGTTCCCATTTCCTTTCTCCTTTTTTCACTTTTTGTCTCTGGGTGGAGATGAGAAGAGTGTTCTGTGCCCTGGAACATGTGCTTTAGTCAGTGGCTTGTAGAGAAGGGGGTGTTATTTTTGACCTGCAGGGGTCCTGTGCCTAATCAAGCCTTCAGGCTGATTAGAGCACGACGGCTGGCTTTGCTCTCAACATGCACTCTACCAAGTACATCAGCTGTTCTCAATCTAGAGCTGTCCTTTTGAGTCAGATTTGGTGACATGATGTAGTTTTGAGCTACTATACCAGCTTTCAGTAGGACACTGGAGACGAGAGCTTCTGTGTGAGGCTCCTAAAAGATGATGACCATTTATCTGACACACAGACAGTGCCTTTTTTCCTCCTCAAACGACTGTCAGTGACATGAAAAAGTGAGGAGAAAAACACTTCAGCATCCTGTGCACTAGAAATGCCTTCAGAGGAAACTTCAGTGTGTTCTTTCCTCACTGTCATATTCCTGGGTACCAGCAGTGTGCATTCAGAGTGTGAGATAATAGGGTATCTTTAACATTCACCATCCGTGTATCTCCGATAGGCAGGTGCTCATGAATAAACATGGTCATCTGTATGCAAGGGCAGAAGTGCCATGCTGAAAATAAACGATCAGAATAAATGTATTGAGATGCTACAGTCATTGCTGTTCTTGCAGGAAGGGCTGCTGCTAATGAGAGGTTTGGTAATTGATTAATCTGCTGATTACTGTTTTGCTTAATTTAATAATTTGTTTTATTTTTAAGAATGATTGATTAAAATGTGTCCTTATGGGAAAGATTTTCTCTCTTTGCCAAATGAAAGGCACTAATGACTAGCTAACAGATGTGGACTTGATTCAATGACTCAGACTCTTGAGCTGCATGTTGGCCAACTTGCAACTGTACTCTAAACTGACACTAAACTCGCTACTCGACTCGGACTGGCCCTTGACTGACTGGCCCCTTGACTGACTGGCCCCTTGACTGACTGGCTGCTCGACTCGGACTGGCCCTTGACTGACTGGCCGTTCGACTCGGACTGGACCTTGACTGACTGGCCGCTCGACTCGGACTGGCCCTTGACTGACTGGCCGCTCGACTCGGACTGGCCCTTGACTGACTCGCCGCTCGACTCGGAGCACGGCCTGGACAAAAGGAGCAAAATTTGGTCTGATCAAAAGAGGTGATCTCATTTTAGGTTGAAGTGAATCATGATTCTGTTTGTTAGCAGCATGAAAACACTTTTTTTTGATGGTTATGAAGTTGAGGCAGACTGTTGAAGAAAAAGAACCGGAACAGAAGTAAAAACTAAGCTGTGGTAGCACAGGAAGAGTAGAGGAGATGACGTATTTAATTGTAATTTGATCCTATGACAAATTGTCAACTTGAAAAAACAATTTCCAAAGTTTTTACTTACTTTTTGAGAGGATGAAAGAAAGAGTGGGGGTGTGGGAGAACGAGAGCAGTGCCACCTGAAGGAAAAAAATAAATAGCTGTGCATCAAGAGATGCAAAGGAGAGTTTTTATTTTTACTCATGGAATTGACAGCGCATGCCTGTCTACCAACCAAAGTACAGGGTGATGCTGCTCTTGTAGGTGATGACTAGTCATAGGTTCTTAGTGTGATATGAAAGCAAAATTAACTGGATCAAATGTAACAACTTCAACCTTTCAGGTTTGGAAAAGCCATTACTCACAACTTGTGGGTCTTTTTCTTTCTTTCTTTCTTTTTCTTTTTCTCAATGTCAAACTAGTTGCAACCCCGGACTGTTTGCAGTCCTAAACTGGAGCAGCCGTGAAAGAAAAGGGTAGACAAAGGCCTCTATTGCATGTTGTTGAGTGTCAGTGTCATCTTTTTTTTTTTTTTTCTTCTGTTTCAGCTCCCTTGGAAGTCCCTGACTAGCATTATTGAGTATTATTACATGTGGAAAACCACAGACAGATATGTGCAGCAGGTGAGGACAATAACAAATACATTTTTTTTAACAAATACATTTTTGTGGTCTTGGTTGTGCCTGGTGCTTAAAGTTTTGTTCTTTTTTTTTTTGTCTTTCAGAAAAGACTGAAAGCAGCTGAAGCAGAGAGTAAACTGAAGCAGGTCTATATCCCCACATAGTGAGTGAACATCTTTCTTCTGATCTCTCATTTTCTCATGTTTTTTGGCAGCTGACTCTCTTCAAACCGTAAAATATTATTGGTGATGATAAAGAATGTCTTCTGACTTTTACTCAACAGTAATAAGCCCAACCCCAACCAGATCTCTGTCAGCAATGGCAAGATGGCCACCGTGAATGGTGCACCAGGACCAGGTGGTTTCCACACGACTGGCTCGGGCCGTGCGTGCGAGAGCTGCTTTGGTGAGTACCTCAGTCCTCGCTTCATCTAATTATAATCGTTAGAGGTTCAGAGAGTTTGCAGGGCCATGCTGTGCCTTTCGTATGTCTGAAGGTTGTGTCCTGCAATCAATGGAGAGCGCTGCTCCATCCTCTTCTTGTTCATTTCTTAATCTGATTTACAAACCACCAGACTGTGATCCGTACGATCGGTTAGGATTTTAAAAAAATCAATAGTGTCCATTAGGGATTTTATTTAAGGTCAGTGAGGTACATGGGTCTGTTTCAACATGTAATCTTTTGGACCTTTTGATGTTTGTGAAGAGCAGGGGTCTTAATCAACCAGCAGCTTCATATAGCCTTTCTCATTAACTTGCAATTCATCCTTATATCCTGCCCATATATATATATATATATATATATATATATATATCTCCAATGATTAGTGAATATACTTATTAAGCAGATCCACTGATTAGTGAATACAGTTATTAAGCAAATCCAGTCATTAGTGAACAGATATTAAGCAAATTCACTCATTTAGTGAACAGATATTAAGCAAATACACTCATTAGTGAACAGTTATTAAGCAAATCCACTGAGAAAAAAGAATTAAGTGCTCAGTTTGCTAACACTTGCTGTAAGTTGATTAGGAATACTAATTCTATCATAGTAAGAGTTCCATATAATTCTAGTGTTAAATGTACACTACAGGTCAAATGTTTTGAGATTGTCTGCATTTGCCTGTTACTCACTTAATTTTTACTATAAATAAACTTATAACATGTTCACCATTTCAGTTCCTTTACTAGTTAGAAACCTTTTTTATTCATCACTACTGACCTACAAAAAGCCCCCTAATGTAATATAATATGTGGATCTCCAGACGAGTGTTAGATATTTAAGGAGCTATTAAGTTCTGAAACAGTAACGAGTGCATTTAAAGTTAAAGGACAGTCTAGAATTTGACTCTGTATCACCAACAACCAGTTAATA
>JBBJLS010000109.1:41093664-41108448 GCA_037577275.1 Bryconaethiops microstoma
AGTCTAGAATTTGACTCTGCATCACCAACAACCAGTTAATAGGAGTCGGACCTGCACTGTTACAGATTCTCTCATCTGATGAAGGAAACTGGTTTTATTTTACATATTTTCATTTATAGTTGTTCACTCAACAACTTTCCACTGTTTAATAAGAATAAAAAGCGGCAGTTTATGAAATAAATGAAAAAGTGGTAAAAACATGTAGAGTGCAGCTGCTGCTCCTGCTACTGCTGCTACTAACAGTAGGAACAACTAAAATAATCGTTATTATAGTCATTGGAGAACTTGGGGAGGAAGTGAGTGGACATGTAGGAATAAAAAACTAGTGTATTATTTTCTTGGTATCATTTCTAATGCTCTCACTGAGATGTTAGTTTGAGAATGTGAGTCAGTCTGTCTCTCTCTTCTCTCTTCAGCTATGCAGTCTGCTCAGTGGTACTCTTGGGGTCCTCCGAACATGCAGTGTCGCCTGTGTGTCTCCTGCTGGATGTACTGGAAGAAGTATGGTGGCCTGAAGATGCCGAGCAGAGCCGAAGGAGCAGAAGAGAAAATGCCCCCAAGCCCTGCTTCAAACGTAAGTTATCTGCAGTGTTTGATGATCTTGGCGTGCAGTCAGGCATTAGATCTTGTTTGAGAAGGTGTGCAGGTAACAGATGTCCATGCACATTATTCTAATTTTTTTTTCCTGACACACTGCCAAGAATGATTTGGTAAGTGTTTTTCAGGGTGCAGTTGAGTGAGTGTTGCTGCGAGCAGTGTTGCGAGACATTGGCTTAAATGAAATCTAAGCATACAGATTCACTGAACTGACAGAAAATGACTTGATTAGCTGGCGCTGAGGTCATTTCGTCAGCGCTCAGCTTTACAGCCGTTCGGGCTGTGAAGGAGAGTTCGGTCAGAGGATAGCATAATAGAATCAGTTTTTTTTTTCTTCATTATAATAATTAGTCAGTTGCAGTGCTCCTTGCTCTCTCTCTCTGTCTCTCTCTCTCTGTCTCTCTCTCTGTCTCTGTCTCTCTCTCTCTCTCTCTCTCTCTCTCTGTCTCTCTCTCTATCTCTCTCTCCCTCTCTTTCTTTCTGTGTTCAAACTTATATTTGGCATAGTGTACAGTTTTTACATTATATTGTTATATTGTACAGCTTTTATTCTATAGGTTTTGCTGCTTCTGAATACTTCCGTTGTTCTGTCCACTATGTTTTAACAGTACAAATTTCCCACCAGAGTGACTAATAAAGGGTTATCTCATCATCTTCCCCCGATTCTCACTCACTCGTTTTCATCCTCTCTTGCTGCCTCTGTCCTTTTCTGTCCCGCTGATCTTGTCTTCTTTTGTTCTGCCTCTCTCTTCTTCATCTTTCTCTCCTGTCTGTAGGAAATGCGTTCCCGCGGCCACACCCAGAGGCAAACGTCCCACCTGGTTCCGATGCGAAACAGTGGCAGCCCCAAATCCTCCATGAAGACTAAGCAGGCCTTCCTGCTTCAAGCCACGCGCCTCACCAAGCTGGCGCGTCACATGTGCCGTGACCTCATCAGGCTGCGCCGGGCCGCGCGCCGCCCCTTTGTGCCCATTAACTGTGGTGCCATAAAGGCGGAGTGTAAGAGCTCTTTAAATTCCTAACTTCAGTCTCTCTCTCTCTCTCTCTCTCTTTCCCACCCCCTCCTCTCTCTCTCACACACACACACACACACACACACACACACACACACACTCACACTCACACTCACACTCACACACACACACGCACATGCACACGCTCTCGTCACCACACCCTCCCGCTCCGCTCCCGACTCCCACCTCTCCACATCTTGCTGCCATTCCTCCCCTTCATTTCTGTCTTTTACTGTTTTTATTATTGTTATTATATTATTATATTATTTTGTTTTTTGTATTCCCCCCCACCCCGTTTCCAATAAAGACTGCCTGTCCTCCATAATTTTGGGTTGCAATCATCTTTTCAGTTCAGTTTTGTTTTTGTTTTCCCATTCTGGTTGTAAAAATGATCTGTTCAAGTGAAACATGAGCGCCTCTGAACCATCTCAGTTTAAAAAAAAAGGAAGGGTTTGATTACATGAGGGTTGAAAAGGTCGCCTGTGTTTATTCTTCATTTTACTATGGATATTTGCTGTACTTGCAAATGCCTATAGAGTGAGCCTTATATTTAGTGAAGCTACAATTAAAGATGGACCTTTAAATCTATTTTGCCTAAAAGAAACGATATATTTTGCACACCCCTTAAAGATGTATTCTAGTTAATCCTCACTGTGAATATTACACTTTTATATTTGAGTGTTTACTGTTTGATCTCCCCCCCCCCCACCCCCCCCTTGTTAGAGTAGATGATTCATTTTACTGTTGCTCGCTCCATTTCATCCCAAAGGTCATATCCAGCTCTCATTTTGTTATAGCATGTTTCTGCATGGTCTGAGTTTAAGTTGATTAGTACTGTAACATTGTGCTCCTGCTTGAGGCGTTATCTTGAATATGGATAAAATAAGGCTTAAGATCAGATTTAAAAACTGGTGCTGATTGGAAGGCGACTTGACCTGCGTCTTCATGCAGGTCGTTACGAGAGGAAGTTGCCGGTTGTAATTCATGTCCATCAAGGAGTTTACCTTGTGAACGTGTTGTTTACGGGTTCTTTTGAACCAAATGAGCATCTGTGTGCTTCTGTACGGTGTGTATGCAGGAGGTGAAATGTGTGTAATGAATATTAAGCTTGTCTAATATGCTCCTCTTCTCTTTCTTAGGTAAGAGGGCTTAAGCACCTTGAGGAAGGCAGTGTAGGAGAGAGCTGAGGCAGGAAAGACTAAGGCCAGTTTGTATCAGTCAGGAATATTTTCGTATATGCAAACACTGGACAAACTTAATGCTTTGACCGTCTAGATTTATTGCCGAACAGTTGCTTCCTAACATATAGTACAGTGACCTAAGACCACCTAAGACTGTTCACTGTTGGTCTCAGTTGTTATGGTGGTCTCTTTCCTTTCAAGTGTTGTCTGGATCCCTCTTCAAAGTTGCTTTGAAAAGCAGTTATAGAGTAGTTTCTACAAATTCTTCAAATTAGACCTGCCGTATCTTTAAGTTATGGATTGTCTGTAATGTAAACATCATT
Source organism: Bryconaethiops microstoma (assembly GCA_037577275.1). Classification (NCBI taxonomy): domain Eukaryota; kingdom Metazoa; phylum Chordata; class Actinopteri; order Characiformes; family Alestidae; genus Bryconaethiops; species Bryconaethiops microstoma. The sequence continues at coordinate 41,096,779 of JBBJLS010000109.1, forward strand.
CTAGACCATAAAAATGCGGCAAGCCGTCCTCCTGGTCATGCAACCTTAAATATTGTGTTAAAAAGGGAATTATACTTCTATTTATGTCTCGAAACATGGTAGCCTGGGTAGTTCCAGGCACAGTTTTCGAGATAACATCTAATTCTTTCAAGAAATATAGTCATTATGCTCACTGAGCATGCCCTTGTAGTAAATAGCTTCAAGATTGAGAATTTTTTTCACACCAGCCCAAGCCCATGATTTAAAAAATGAACTTTAGGGAGTATTTGTGTTTCCCCCTGGAAGATAAAAGGATAGAAAGTGCTTCAGTGTAAATAAAATCTTTTATAAACTTAGAGATAAATTTATTGAAATGTTGGACCAGTTGAATTACCTTTATACAGCAAATGACTCACGTAAAGAGAATTCTATTGATAGGCTGTTTTTCTTTTTTGTAAATAGGTCATGAATCATCTCAAGACTTCAGTGACTTTGTTCTCTCTGGGTGTAGGGTGTGAGGAGTGGGTGTGAATAACATGCAGTGCTGCTCTGAACCTCCGTAATCAGGAAAAATGGAAAAAAAAGTGATGAGTTTATGGTTCCGAGACCTTTGATTGGTAGGAGGCTCTAAGTGGTTTGAAATGTTGTTTACTTCAGAATGTGAAAGTGGGTCAGACGACTTCTTCGCTGTGTTGTAAGAAGGAATGTTTGTTCCTTGATTTGTCTAGCGTTGCTCTTTTGAAGGCCCTCGGAGTTGGGAATTTATTTTGACATGCTAGAATAAAGAGAAGGAACAGGTTGATAAGATTTGTGGTCATTCATTTGCGCTGTAAAGCCTTTGCTAGTGATGTAATGGTGCAGTTCGCTTGATTATAGACTTGTGGAAGTAAGAGTAGCAGTGGGCAAAACCGAATGTAGATGAGAGTCTTCAAAATGTTTAGTTCCTATGGGAAGCGGTTATTGCTTTTGTGCCTCTCCTGAATGTCTTGGTCAAATTGCCAGTAAAGTGAACCCTTTAAAGGACTTTGGAGTTCACTGAAATATAGGTCTTTTCCATTTTTTCCTTCCACTTTTTTAAAATTCTGCAAAATGTCATACAGTTGCTCAGTACATTTAACGTGCATGAATTTTAGTCATTAGAACAATTAGAACATGTGCTTAGCTGAATATTACACGCAGCAGTTTTCCACATTTCTGTAAAAGTACGGTTCCAAACAGCTTCTTCCAAACCTCTCTGTTGTTAAGAGGAAGAGTCCTCATTTTAGGAAATAAATCCTAAACTTGGCAGAGCCTTGCAGATGCCTCGCTCGATGCCCTACATCATGGCCTGACCCAGGCTTCACGGCCAAGGTTTTTTTTTTGTTTTTTTTTTTTTCTTTTTTTTTTTTTTTTTTTTTTTTTTTTTTTGCTTCTCCCATCATATGCATTTTTCCATTCTATGCTTTCATTCCACTCTTGTTTCCACCCCAGAGGCGTATTTGTGTGTGTCCCACCCATAAGAAGAACTTTTGGCATCTCCATGCTCTAAGGCGTGGGGTGCCCTCGGGGCATGCTCTTTGGTTTGTCTCCTTTTTCTATCCTATCTTTTGTTTTCATTGTGTCAATGTCCTGTGGGCAATCAAAAAACGAAAATAAAACCATGGCTGAAACCATCTTATCTGAGTCCTTGTAGTTTTCATGTGTCTTGTGTACCTGTCCATCACTGTGCCACACTCACAACGATAGGCCGAGCGGAGCGACGGTCGTTAGGAAATTGGCTTCCGCTGACAGCATGAACTCTGCTCCTTTGGTTCCTCTCATTCTTTTTTCTGTCCATGCCCTCATCAAGCGTGTTACATGTTTCTTTTTACGGTGTGTGAATGTGGATGTGCACACACCCGTTTTATGCATCTCACCCCTATGGCCTGCTGTGTATGCAACTTCATGGTTGAGTTTCTCTCGCCAACCTCGTTGGATTAATGGCTAATTAGGCTCTTTCGCTTACCTGTCGGCATGTTTCTTTTGAAAATGAGCATTTCTACTGAAATGTGAGGTCTGCAGAGTTCTTCACTTGTCAGTTCCAGCTCTGAAGGGCCTGCACAGTTTGGTGATTTAACAGCGTAAACACACTTTACCCAACTCTGTGGTTAGTTTCCAGGTTTAGTGTGTGTGTGAGAGCAGAGAAATCACCAAGCAGTGCTGGACAATGGCCCTCCAGGACCAGAATCAAATACATCGAAAGGCTTAACAGCGTGTCTGCATGTACCGTTTCGCTTTCTGCAAATTCAATCACAGCACAATACTAGCATACAAGAACCCAGTAATTGTACAAGAGTCGATTTAAGCTTGGCAGTGGCTAAATTAAAAACAGTGGAGACAACTTTTTTTTTAAACAAATCAGCATGCTGCTCACAAGTTTGTGATCATCAAAAGAGCAGGAGTGTCCAATCTTATCAGCAGTTTCGACCTTCCTTAGGGACGTATCTTTTGACATTTCATTTAATTTAACTCGTGTAGTTTTTCCTTTGTCATTGCAGTCAACTCCGGAGCGCTCGGCTAAATTGGGCGCATTGTTGCAGAGGAAACAGCCTTGAGAACAATCGAGAACACCTTTAAAGTCTTCGTTTGCCAAGGCAACAGAGAGAGAGAGACAGGGAGAGAGTCTTGCAGCAGCCTCAGCATCCCTGAAGTTTTAATGAATTTTATAATGAGCTGAAGTTGGTTGGACAGAGTTTGTAATGGGATGCATTATAGGTAGATCAATGTGATGGAGTTCAGGCAGGGAAAAATGGCCTTTGTCTGAAGAAATGGCTGTGCAGACTGAGTGTGATTTGACATTGGATTTCTTTCTGCCTGGTTCTCCTTGCGAGTTGTCTATCAGTCAGAGAGATACCACAGGGTGCTTTTTTTTTTTTTTGTTTTTTTTTTTGCAAGGACATCCATCAGGCTGATTCAGTACGTGCTGTTCTACTTCTGAGTGTGTGCTTGAGAGTCTCTCTCTTGCTTGCTGCAGCATATTGACTTCGCCCATGTCTCTGTGTGTCCAACGCTGGTGGCTGATGTGTAGATATGATCCGAGCGGCGGAAGGCATGACAGGGCGATCCACAAAGCCCAAACCGTCCCAGAGGAGCACCCTGACCAGCATCCTGCAGTACCTCGGTGAGTAAAACGCAGGACTGAGGGATACAGCGCCGATTATTTATGCACCATGTGCTGTCCTGTTTTTCTGGAGCACTGAAACCCAGTGCTCACGTTTGTGCTGTGTTGTTTCAGAGTCTCGCCCAGCGCCCCACATCCAACGCTCTCATCGTACGCCAGGCCTGCAGGTGCAGCCCCCGCGCCGCCTGCTGTCCTCCCTACCTAGCCATGGCCCCCTCAGCATGCTGGGAAAGCGCAGTTACCACCATCACAGCAGGGTGGAGTCCTCTGAGAGGAGAGGGAGCGCACCAGGACAAGGTGACTGCCAAAAAAGATGCATGCACATCAATTACAAAAGAAGTTAAATCACTAATTAGAAAATGCAAACTGATTTTTTTTTTTTTTTTTTTGGTTTAATTGCAGAAAATCAAGGTCATATTGTGGGACCCATTCTGGTAGGTAATCTTCACTGCATCTGTACTGCAAGCAATGCAGTTTACTCAAAACTATTTAATTGTAACTTCATAAACAACGGAATGTTGCAGAACTCACCTTTTTTGTTTTTATGCTTGAAATTGTAAAAGGTCATTATGATTGTATGTATATATAAGATAGATAGATAGATAGACAGACATATGTAAATATTGATATCAATATAGATATATAGTGACGATAATGTGTGAGAAAAAACATTTTTTTGACAAAATTCTGCACTGTTTCTTTAATGTAGTGGATAAGAAAGAGCATGGGTGTTGGTTAACAGTATTACATCTGGATTTTAAACGAGAAACCATGGAACATAATGTCTTTCAAACCATGCAAATGTTCTCGTCCTTTTCCAACTTCAGTTTGATTTTATTGTTCTTTGTAAAACACTTATACGTTATCAGTTCTTTCTTTAATTACACACTTGCCTGAATTCTTCTAGAGTTAGTATTTCATGGGGCCACTGTTTTATTACTACAACCATAATTTTAGCATGGGCTCCGAGCCTGTCCTAATAATAAATATAACGAATAATAGAGAAACAGTGTGTCTTCAGTGTCTCCCTGCTCCTCTCCCTTCTCCTGTGATTACCCTCTCCATCACTCACGGCCTGCTCACCTCCTCACTCCTCTCTCAGCAGCATAACGGCCGGAGCACCAGCGGCTCCAGCCTGCGACCCAGCAACATGATGTTGCGCAAGAGGCGGCCAAACTGGATTGATGCTCCAGATGACAGCTTTTTCCTTGTTTCCAGGGAGACCAGGTACGCCTCACACATGTCCATCACGGCATCTCCTTGTGTGCTTTTTCGTTCATGGATCTAATCTTCAGGACACTGCATGTGCCAGTGGGTGAACCCATCACACTCCCTCCTAGACTAGCTCATAGATAACACAACAGATCAGAAAACTTCTGTATCATATATTAAGAGGTGTGACTTAGACGAAAAACAACACAATACAGGCCAAAGATCATGTAGAAACCTCTTCTGCTCTTTGGCGATGGTGGTGATTATTGATTGACTTGGCGTGAGCTATCTCATTTATTTTCCCACATACTGCTGCAGCCATCAGTTAACAGTCAGTGACACATTTAAATGACAGGGGCTGCACATGTGTAATTACAGGATTGGTCATACCCAGTACCAGTAATAGCCAAGAGGGATCAACTGAAAGTTTGACTGGGGAAAAAAAAAAAAAAAAAAACACCATGCAGTTTTCAAATGACGTGAACTGTAGGCTCCTGTAATTAACAATGCAAATATATTTGTCGCCTTACTTGGGAAGGGTATGTCCTCACGTTTCTGGAATCTTTTAACAGGAATTGGCTACTGGAAGTCATAAGACTTATAGGAATTCACTTACATTTGCAATATTAGGGATGTGCTGTACAAGACTCCACAGGTAACCTGCGGGATGGTCATGAACTCGTACCAAGATCCATTAAAAACATTCCGGGAAATAATTCTTTAAAAGCTCTGAGCAGAACTGAGCATAGTAGAGCCTTTTGGCCTGGTGAAACCGATGAAAGGGGGAAGTGTCCTTTAATGCACTCTGAATGCTGTTCCCCCCCTGAATCCCAGCTTTGGTGTCATCTCTAATATAGAGACAGTGATTACTTGACCTGAAGTCATTTGTAGTTCATCATCAGTCCACTGAAATCGGGATGGATAGCAGGGTTTTCTTTTAACCAGACATGTTTTACCGTATCTCTTTCCACTTCTGAGTACTGATGATAATTTCCCTGTGTAAAGTAATCCGATCTACATGTCTGACTCCGAGAGATGTGTCCCCATTTTTTCCAAGGGGGATTATCAGTGAGATCTGAAATCGCCGAGATGCAAAAGTAAAATGAACCAGGCTGCAAATTTAATACTGAGATGAATGACCTCCTTTCTTGGTTGGGTGGGGATGTACACTAGAGGAAAAGGAAGATTTACTTTTTTTTTTTATGCCCAATTCACAGTGGGTCACAGTGTGTTTGTGACTTCCTATGATTGACTGGCTGCTTGTCTCATTTCAGTGCTGCAGCCGTTAGACACCTGCTGATGGTAAGACCCTGCCCCACTACTCCATCTACACCTAAACACACGCGCATCCACACGGCACACACGCTGAGGCCGCACCAGCTTAACTGTGGAGTCTGCAGCTCTGAGAATTATTCCAAATCATTACACAACTGAGGAATGTTTGTCTCATCATAGGCAAGACCAGAATGCATTTTGCTTGCTTTCGATCTGGTATAGCTGATAGTCATTCCAGGGTTCATCCAGCGAAGTCGCTTTATCCTAAAGAACTGATAGTAGGTTTATTTCCTTCCGAACAAAGTGGAGTTTTAGTCTACTGAGATACTGAGAGCCGAAGCTGGGAGGAAGCTGGAGGAAAATGCTTCTCCATTAATGCCCTGTCTGGATGAGCCATGACTGGCGCAGCTCCGTTCACTCTCATCCCCGGTGCTGGAGCGGATGCCAGGCTAAATTTAGAGGCCCTGCTCTGAAAGATTAGCCTGTAACCGGGCTCAGAGAGGCTGAGACAAATGAGAGCCGGTCTGAGGTCGGGCCTGGCACTCATGCCTTACGTCGTCATACGGGGTTACATGCAGAGTTATCTGGATGCAGACGCTTGCGAAATCACTCTTGCCACATATACTGCATCTAAACCAGTGAAGAAGCATGAAACTGTAACCATGAGAGAGTCAGGGTTTCATCTGCAGTACCTGTAAGACATACGCATTAATGATTGGGTATGTTTTATGTCCTGTGTCCACGTATTACTGTTGTCTCCACACTCATGTCTCTTCTAGTTAAGTGATTGTTACGTCTTAATTTGTAGTCGTTCCACTGGGTAGTCACTTAAAATATTGTAAACATACGCGCGCTTTTATTTATTCTTTGTGAGCAAGCGCTCGCCATCACACTCCACTCATTTTCGAATAGGCTGGTAGATTGGATGTTTGGAGTCCAGATCATGGTTCCATCATTAGATCCAATCAGAGGCACAAGGCGCCTGTGAGCCTCATACATTTTGCATGAATATTAGACCCAGGCACTCATCCATTAGCCTGATTATTGTGATTATGTCCTCGATCTTGTATTCAATTATATTTAGATAATCAGGCCACACTGGCTCTTATCGTGGAGCTTTACGCTCACAAGCACTCTGGAAGGCTCTGCGCTCAGTCACATGATTACTGTTGCATGATAGAGGATCTGTAGAAAGTCTGTTTATCTGTGGAAAATGATCCCTAACCCTATCAGCTCTGCATTTATTTTACTAAACAATATTAACACCAGCAGATATACTGTATCTTGTTCAACTGTGATTGGAATAATGAATAATTTCATGCTCTTCTGCATCATCTGTTCCTGCCGTTCTCCCACTTTGTGTTTGTTTGTGTGCGTGCATGTGCATATGTTCATTAAAGTGCAGGGTTCTCTCAAGGGAGCGCCTGGTAATGAAGTTTTCTGTGGTTTAGACAAGCATAAATGCCCAGAGTCACGATAACACAATGCCAGCACTAGCTTTGGGTAATACAATAACAGCATGCCAGTTTCACTAAGAAAGATTTATGTGGGGTCCCAGAGCTGCCACAAGGGTTCAGAAATATCTAGTTACTTCCTTAGTCACTATATAAGAAACCGGATGAGCTTCTCAGTGGATAAGATGTCGCCCCATTAGAACATCTTGTTTATGATTGGAAGGGGGGAGACTGTGATAATGATTGGCCAACCTCTTTGATGGTGTTCTTAAGATTACAATCTGCTGCGTATGCGTGGCATAACAGGATGCTTGTAGCATGAGTCTCGGGTTCCAAGATGGCATAAGAAACATTGTGTAAGGATGCTTCCAAACGCTCTGTAACACTTCTGTTTTTCTGCCGCACTGCTATCTTACACATTTCAGTCTTCAGCACAGCTTTGGAAGGTGGGATTTTGTTAAGCGAGCCATCATAATGCCCTGTTTTCTTCTGATTCTAGGAAAGCCAGGAGGCTGCTCTCTCGTTCGCAGTTAAGAAGAGCCTGTAGGCAGCCGTGCGAGCAGATCAACCTGCGCAGGGTCCCCCCGGGGCCGGTGCAGGGGCCCGTGCTCGCGCCCCCCCACCCTAGTCTACGGATGCGAGGCCCCATCGTCATCCACGACTGACCCTCGTCCATTCCATTTCAACCTCCTGCCCCTTTCTGTCTCTCTTTGAATTCTTTCCCCAAACCCTACAGCACTCACTCACCCTCATGTGGCTCCTATGGCTTCCAGACCGTGTACAGGACTACAGAAGCAGCCCTAAAGCATTCCAAGAAGCATCCTCACAACTTGGAGCACCCCTAGTGCTCCCTTACGTCTCAATTAAGCTTCACTCTGGTGACTTCTCGCTGATCTTCTTCGATAACCCAATACTTCGTGGCCGTCTGGATTGAGCTAACAGGGTTCTTACAAGGCAGTGTCAGTATTTTCAGACAGAGTCCTCTGAAAAACAAAAAAAAAAGTATTTGTGTGCTCTTTTGTTTTGTACTTTCATTTTTCGCTGCATTGGAGACCCTTATTTCCTCTTATCTTCTTGTGAGTGTTATGACAGTACGTGCGCCAAATTATACAGTTTGAGAGGCGGGGGATAGTGTGTCGTACCGGACGTTGCCGGAGGACAGTATTATGTGTATAGCATGGCCCTTTTTAAGTTTCTGGTCATCCTCCAGTTTAAGCAATAGTCTTATCTGTTGGAGCGCCGACCGATTTGATACGGTTCATTATGATCCTGTTTTGTACTTCAGACAATGTAACGTGTTTTCTGATTGTACTGATCGGTGGAGGTCCATTTTACTTTTTTGTGACTACTATATATATATATATGTACATATATACACACATTCAGGAGCACTGACTGGCCAGGAAGATCTACAGTACTAAAATTCTGCCTCAAAAATGTGATTGACAACTTTGGGCTACTATCATTCACAGTGAATGGTGTTATCCATAATCCAGAAGAAATTACTTGCATTTTGACCCAAGTGCATCAATTTGAATGTGCCCTTTCAGGCTGAAAGGAAGAACGTGTGCCAAAAAAAAGAAAAAATGAAAAGAAAACTAAAAATGAAACTGGAATTGAGTTCTTTGGCCACAACTGTAAGCCTGGTTTCCCCCTAAATGATCCAATGAAGTTTCAGATCTGAAAACCAGTACAATGAAAGGGTGTCTCTCTAACGCCGATCCAGGCTGTTTAAACCGCATGTGACAGTCGTAAGATCAGCTACTTCTTTATTTTTAGTTTTTCTGCTTCATTCATTATGTTGTGTTTCCCTGTATGTCACGTGTTAAGTGAAATATGCTCAATAAAAAAATAGATTGTAAGTTGTTGTATATAATTAGACATTCTTTTGTTTTCTTTGTAATTTTACCCATAGCAATCTCAACAAGTGAAAAAGCACATTTTTAGAAGTGAGATGAGCTAAGATAACCTATTATCAGCCCCACAGGAGGGAATCTGCATTTTTACAGCAGGAAAGTGGGCAGAACGAGAAGAAAGTAGAAACACCAAAACCTATAGAATCAAAACATGACAATTGCATTACAATCATTTGGCAGACGCTTTTATCCAAAGCCACTAACAATACACAAAACTATACAATAAAACAATATAATATAAAAACTCTACACTGCAAATATTTTATAAACATACAGTAGTTAACCAGTGTTCACCAGTAAAGGAGTGAAATAACAGTCATGCACGAAGCACAGCACACAGTGTGAAATTGTTCTCAGCCCAAGTGAAGCGGCAGGTGGGCAGAGACGGAGCGCCCAGAGAGCAGTGTATGCTCAAGGGTACCTCAGTGGTGCCACTGGCAGTCCTGGGATTCAAACCCATGAGCTGCTGATTATAATTCCCTCAACACCAGGCCACCAGCTGCCTCCTTTTTTTCTAAACAAATAAGTTTAGAAAAAAAAACTCACTCTCTCTCTCTTTCTCAGGATAATTCAGGCACTGGTGTCTGTTGAGCTGCTTGGAACAATGAAGTTGTGTTAACATCAGTTGAAGGATGCACATACTAGCCCTCACCATCCAAGCTTAGTAGCATCATGTAACAAATCTTGTATGTGCTGTAGTCCATTGAAATAACGTGTGTGTGTGTGTGTGTGTGTGTATATATATATATATATATATATATATATATATATAGAATCAATGTATATATGTGTGTGTATTAATATATATATATATATATATGCACAAACATTTTGGGACACACCTCTTAATTATATATATATATATCGTGTAAACCTGACAAACAATACAGATTTAGTTACAGCACAAACGCACAGGCCTTGCTTGCCCAGTTACTCATTATAAATGTTCAGGTGTGTCTTGGTGATCTGGTTTCTTTGACGCTCAGTCTGAACTTGGTAAGTCCCGTGAGGTTGGCTGTTCCTTTCAGGGTGTCCCGAAAGCAAGCACTCGATAAGCAGTAGAGGACGGGGTCCAGAGCACAGTTTAAAAACGCGAGACATAAAGACGCACCATACAGTTTACCAACCATCTGATATGGGGAGCACGAGGAGACGTCTTTGAGGACCAGAGCCACCAGGCCTATGATGTAGGTGGGTAAGAAGCAGAAAGCAAACATGAGGACGACAGTCAGCAGTAAGTACAGGCTCCGTTTAACTCTGCGGTGCTTTCTGAGCTGGATGTTGTCACGGAGGTGGTAACAGATGCGTCCGGAGCAATAGAGCACCAACACGAAGGCCAGGACAAACTCCAGCACGTGAAGAGAATTGTGCACCCTCATTCCCGCTCCGGTCTCTGTCCATATGTAAATGCTGTGACAGACAGACACAGACGAGTTCTCAGGAGACCTCACGAGCTGGGTCACCAGGAGTGGGAGGCGAAGGGTCACCACGGCGACCCAGACTCCACTGCTGATCATTACTACGTGCATAATTTTTAGGTTGCAGATAGAATGGTGTGGATGGACGATCCTGAAAAAACGGTCTACCACCAAAACGGTCATGAAGGCGATGCTCGCTGACTGGTTCACCGACAACATGAAGAGGTCGAGGCGGCAAAAGGCTTCGTGAAAAATCCAGCCCCCGCGGATTACGCTGTCGATGCGGAAAGCAAGGCCGACGAGAAGCAGAACATCAGCCAGCGCCAGATTCAGGAGGTAAACATTGGCCGGCTTCCAGGGAGCCTTGAAACCAAGGAGCCACAAGGCCAGAACATTTCCCGGCAGCCCCAAGATGAAGTCCAAGATCAGCAGGGGTGTAAACACAGAAGCTGCGAGGCCCTCAGCTTCCATGCAAGTGGAGATCTTGCTCATGTTGCTCACAGCTCTGGTGACTTCACTTCAAAAGCAGCAGCAGCAGCAGCAGCAGCAGCCTCCAAAGTGCTGAAATTTCAATAAATACAAAAAATGATCAGCAAAAACAGAGTGGTGTTGCAAACAAATGTCACTTTGAGGCTAAAAGTTTAATAAGGTCTGCTGAAGACCTGTTCAGAGCTCAGTCTGGTGATTGTAGCCTGGAGTGATTTCTCAACTTTAGAAGAATTTCACAGAAGAGCGTTAAAGGGATGTGGAAAGTATTGAGTAACCTAACAGAAGTGTGAATGGAGGGCGATCACGCGTTTTCAGATAAGATCTGCCACTTTAGCATGTACCTATAGTAAGGGGATACTGTCAGCATAAATTATTCTTATGCTATATTACAATGTATGCATTTTCAAATGTATATGTATATGTGAAAGGAAATCATACATATTGCGGTGAAAATAAAACTGCAGCTGGCATCATTGTAAAAGACGTTGCAATTGGTTAGGAAGATTTCAGAAGACAAGTAGCAATCGTAGTGAATTGAAGGAGCTTCTTAGAGTTCTCAGAGACAACATTATTAAACACCACTTGAATATAAAAAGCTAGGCTTCTAGTGTAGACCTTAATACTTGAGGACTGCAAATGCAAAGATAATCTTCCTTGGACAGGCAAGGTTTCTTTCAGACTAATGATAAGGCAAATTAGAGAAACCAGCAGGTACATTTTACAGCAGTGAAATAGAGAACACTAAGCAATAAGCTGCAGCATAATCATCTCCATGTGTGTGTGTATAT
>JBBJLS010000109.1:41156302-41172289 GCA_037577275.1 Bryconaethiops microstoma
CCTGCTTCACTTGGTGAATGGGTTAAATGCAGAGGAAGAATTTCGTGCTGTTCACACTGTGGTGTGTTCACGTATGATCACTTTCACTATGTTTTGTCATATCCTTTAAAGAAAAATATTTTTATTTGGAAATTAGGAAATTGCCAGCAGTTCTAAAAAACTAAGGCAAAGCTGTTCAGTTCAATACTTGCACCCACCGATAAAAGATATTATTTTTTTCTAGAGCTGTATATATACTCACTTATTGAATGATGCACAGTAATATTGCACCAATTGCACATGTTGGACAGTAAATATTGCACGAGAAAAAACATTGCACTTACCGGTCCTCGGTGTGTGAATGTGTGTGTTTTCTTGTGTGTGTGTGTGTGTGTGTAATCAACTGTGAGATGTTGGTTGCAGAGTCTCACAGCGATTAGAGGCAAAGGCCTGCGGTATCTCTTCTTCACACACCGTGGGTGCAGCAGCCTGTCACTGAGGGAGCTGCTCAGTGCTCTCAGAGCGTCCTGCGTGGGGTGGGAGATGTTATTCCAGTACACACCAGGAAAGCAGTTTAGATGTTCAGATGTTTTGAGGAGCCAGAAAGATACACCACCACCTCCAGAAACAGAGCTGATAATGGAATACCTATCATTCCCACCGGATATGAAGCAAATACTCAGGTCAAGCTGATCTGGCGTTATTAAAGTTTGGATGGTGACCAGTGGCTGGGCTGAGTGTGCAAAATCTCAACACTACTTTCTGAGAAACAGTCTGTTGGACTGACATACAGTACTGTGCAAAAGTCTTGACACTAAAATGATACTAACATCTGTTCACTACTAGTCAGTTGTGTTACGTTAATGGTAAAACACTAATATTACAATAAATGCAAAATTAGTACGGTAAAAAGTGGTTTCATGTATGGCGAAGAGTTCGCTTAGTCATTTGCAGAACTCTTTCCTCATGGAAGCCCAGTCGTACTTGTAGCTCCATCAGATACTGGTTTGTCTCTTTTTACTGCAGTAGATTACATTAAATGTGTTGCCTATGCAACTTTATAAATTCAAGCAACGACTCGAGGCACAGAGCACTACGTTATAGACGAACAACAATCTGCTTTCTTGTTTGTTTACATTTATTCTAATGTTCATTTGTGTTTTACCGGCAGAAAGAAACCCACTGCTGATATAAATGGCTTCAAACTATTTGTATAGGCACCTAAGACTTGTGCACAGGAGTGGGGAGCACAGGTAGCAAAGCCAAACAGTTTTTACGTGATGCATAACTTAGAAGAGTGTGTTTAAAGATGTATGCAGTGGCTCAAGATCTGAAAAAAAAAGAGGTTTGTGAGTGTATGATCTGCCAGACAAACAACAGTCAGTTCCTTGAAGCACCATTACACATTTATTAATAGCTAGCAGAACCTTGAACCAAAAAATAAACCATCCACACAGGAAACCTGCCACGGACCGACTGCTTGTGGTAGCTGGCTCGCAGTTTTGGCCCTCGTCCACAGCAAGTGCCAGCAGTAAAGATCAAACACACAAACCCAGTTACTTCTGTAATTGATCTGCAGTCAATTGCGGGTCAAAAGACAGCAGGATCATCTTTGCTCGTGGTTGGCAGAGCCTGTCTTGTAGTAACCTTTGATCATTGTTTCAGCTCCCAATGAGGATATGTCGATATCTCATATCTCTTCTCCAGGCCTCCACGAAGAGATAAGAGCAGGGGTATCAGCAGGCAGCGCTTCAGCAGCTGGGAACTCAGGAACCAGCCGAGGTTCTTCCCATGGAAACTGGGACACCAAGAAACGTACATACTTCTCACCATACATCCAAACTTATCAGTCAGGAACTCCCCAGAACCGCTTTACAATAGGACTACCCTTATACAGGGTTTAGAAATGATTTATAATCAGGTTGTTAATTAGGTTGTAGACAGTTTATTAATCATTAATAAGCAGTTACAGTTGACATACACTGACGCAGGCTCACTATTTGGTGAGATCTGGTGTTTTAATGGTAGTTCCATGTTAACAAAGACCTCATGAAGCTGACAGTTTAACATTCTGCCTGAGAAAGGTAAGAGAAGATCTGAGATCTTGCCAAATAGTGAATATCAATGCATGACAACTGTTATAACTTATTTAGAACTGCTTATTAATGATTTATAAACTACCTAATGAACAACATGATTATAAATCATTTATAAACTCTTTATAAGTGTAGTCTTATTGTAAAGTGTTACCAACGCCGTCCATTAAAAGTGCTTTTTATTTCTTGGCATGTTTTGGGACTACACAAATGTTTCTGCCATGCTTACTGCTATTAACAGTTGTTTTTCTACATTCAGGATACACCTCTCAGAACCAATGCTTGAATAAAGAAATCATTTCATATAATAAAGTCATTAGTTATATCAATTGCTGTACTCCCTGGTACACATGATTATGTGTGATTACGCCTGATCATCTGAGCCAGATATGAGCTTCCTTTGAAGCTCTAATCTGCTGTAATATAAGTGTAAACAGTGAGTCATTTTTTTCTGAAAAGGCAACAGGAGAGTCAGTATGTCTCCTTACTCCAGTCAAACAGTTCATTTACTACGAGCAATTCGAGAGATTTACAGTAGAGTGCAAAAGTATTAGACACCTGTGAAAAAAATATTTAAGAACTGTTTAGATGAGTAATGTTTTTTCACATTAATAATGATAAATATACTGAAAATAATAAACACAATAAATAAATCAAACTGAATAGAATGAATGCAAATATCATTCTACAGTAAATAGTGATGTTATGTTCAGTATCTCAGTGAGTTCTTGTGGAAGTTCAGTATTACTGTAGTTTCATCAGAAACCTGGTTTGACTCCATCAGTCCTTCATTAAATTAAATCAGGAGCTGCTGATGGAGTTTCACAATCCAAACAATGGTTGGAGGAACCGAGGAGGTATCTGGAACCGAACCTGTGTTCTCCTCACACACTATCAACTACTTTTACACACAAAACCAATCTCGATACTTTTTACTGCTTTCTTGTTAGTTTGTTTTTTATTCTAATGTTAACTTTACTAGTAGAAAGACACTTTATCACATTTTTTAACTGAGAAAAATGCCTTTAAACAATTTGCACAGACTTTTGCACAGAACTGTTAAAAACAGAACCTTTGAAATGCATGTGGGTGGGAATAATGAGCCATGTAACATGCTGATATGGAAATTAAGCCAAAAGGGTGGTCTTATAATGGTACACATGAGGTTTTTTGGGGGGTATTAGTGTTGTTTTACAATCAGTGGAAAGATTTTGCAGCAAACAACTTGCAGCAAATAATCATGGTATTTTTATGGACCACATTTATTATATTATGCTGACAGCATTTAAAACATAGCATTTATTTGGAATTTCCTTTTTAAAGACAGTCTCTGAGGACTGCAGAAGAATCCCTTAAGTGCCTCGGGGCAGGGTACTATACACTCCTCCCCCAGTTATTGGGATACATACAAAAAGTGTTTTCTTCTGAAAGCGGTTGTTGGAAATCCACTCCTGGAAGTCTCTTTAGGAACAGTTTATACCATTTAAAAAAACTAAATCTCTGTTTAGTTGATATTGCTGTAGTACAGTTACAGGGATAAATCTTCAGTGCCTAAAGTAAGGAACACTGGGTTTACATAAGAGCTAAGCTCAGGGTTGAACAAAAAAAAAGGGATGAGGGAGGGCTTATGGCGGAGCGGCATGAAAAGGGCTGCTGGAGTTCAGAGTGTAACAATGGCACTTTTGATTAAAATAAATAATTGTGAGCCCTGTGCTCTGCATGAACCTGCGGACCCCTGCACGGTCAGGTGACGCTCTGGGCTGCTCGGCCCGCTTGTGTGAACCAGCAGGAACCTTTGAATCTCTCTTTGTCACACCTGGAGACAGGAGAGCCAGCCAGGGATGACCGAAAGCACCTAGCAGCTACTCTTAAAGTACAAAGGTAGAAAAAGGTAGAAAAAGGAACCATGTGTCTCCTGAGCTTCTCTCCACTAAGAACACATTACATTAATTTCGCACACGATTTTATACAAAGCACCTTACAATTTGAGGAAACGCTCAAGTTTCAGGACAATGCGAAAACCAGCAGAGGGTTTTTTAAGTGAGATAGAGTTTAAATTTAACTTTGTTTTTAAAGCTTTGCACGGGGTCGCGCCATACTTTTGTGACTTCCTTCATACCAAACACTGCAGCAAGATCTCTTAGGTCCTCCAGTAAACTGCTTCTTGTGGTCACAAACGAAGTGTCAGGACGAGAGGGCTTTCTCCACTGCAGCCCCCAAGCTTTGGAGCGGTCTCCCGGTCTCCTGACCTTTTAAAAGACTTCTGATTATGATTGCATCCGCAAGCGCACCACTGTTCTTCTCAGGTCTTAACTGGAATTTGGCGCCTCGTCTCCTCCTTCAGTTTTTGAAATATTGGCATGGTTCCAATGTGAAAACGTCTGCCAATATCCAGTGCAGTGAGTGTGTATTCAGATTTTTGATTGGTTGTTCAGGGTCCGAGTATCGATTGTTTAAAAAGTCAGTTTTTGTGGTTGAGTCGTCTCTGTATAGTACGGGGAGAGAGAGTGGACAGTTGAGTCACCTTTAAACTGTACGTCAGAGAGAGAGTCTGTGGTGTTGAGGCTAAGGAGGCCGGAAAGGGACAAACGCAGAGAAACAAACGTGAAGCAAAACACACAACAGACTCATAAACAGACTTCAAGACACTAAAGCTCAGCCCACAAATGCAGCAATGCGTTCAGCTGTAATTACTCACAAATGGCTTGGCAGGAGACAAGAAGTTAATGTTTGTGTGTCTCCAAACACTGGTTTTAAAGCAACCACACAATCACACTTGACATTTTCTCACAGAAAAGCATCTAGTTCTGTTGCTTTTGAGTGTGAGTAACAGACCGGTGGTGTATTTTTAAACTTTTTTTTAATTATTTTTTTTTACCTTTTCACTTTGTGCAGCAGTTTGGGTCCATGTCTGAAGCGCAGTATATACGGCGCAATTTTCATCAAATACCTCAAATACCTGGTTTGGCTCAACTAACACTTCATTCGATTTGAGTTTCACAAATCTATGCAAAGGCAAAATCTGGAACGGAACCTGTGTTCTCTTCACCAGCTCACAAAACGTCAAGCTCTTTTTACAAACAAAACAAATCATGATTGTATTTAATGCTGTTTGCATTCATTTAATGTGCGTATGTGCTGGCAGAAAGTCCGTTACTGCTCAGATCCATTTCTTTAAATGGTTTGCCCAGGAGCCTAAGACTTTTGCACAGTGCTGTATATCTTCTCCCTGGTTTGCTGAAGCTGTTTGTTAAGTCTGGCTGGTCTAGCTGTCCGTGATTCTAGGCTGTTTCATGTTTCATGGAAAACAGTAAGTGCAGCCTATTGCCTCTGGATCACCCGACTACAATGAGTTATAAATATGTAATTTCCCTCTTATGCAATTGTGTAGAGATGCTTCATGTTGTTTTCCATAGGCGTGATACTGTTTTATGTGCCTCAGAGTGTCTGTAAACCCAGTTCGGTTCTAGGTGAATTCCCCCTGCTCTGATGTTGGTCCCTCAGAGCCGAGTCAGTGTTGAGTTGCACTGTAGGCCCTGAAGCAGGTGGAAAATAAGGCCACCCAGATTACATTTGCGGAGGAAAAAACCGAACACCCTAAGGTAAACAAGAAAGGGCAGAGGAAGTGTCACAATGAGGTTGGTGTGTAGATCCTACCTCAAATACACATCCTCAGAAGGACTCTGCTCTGCGCCTTGGGCTCTCGCTTACACTGAATATATCAGAGCTGTGAAATAACACATAAGGAATTCAACAGTTTTAAACAGTTTTAAGTATGTTCTGTCGCAGGGGATTTAAAAAAACACTTCTTGTCTTGAGGTGGCTATAAATGTATTCTTAGCATTTCCTCAAGAGGAACCACCTGAGATGTTGTTCTACACACAAGAACATCATTCTTTAAACCTTACAAAGCCATTCAACGTTCTGTTCTTTCTTAAAAAACGAAAACAAAACGAAATACAGCAAACATTGTCCTCCGAGAAGTTGGAAAAGAAGTTGGAACTTTGGAGCAGGACAATACAAAGCAATAAAAACCATTTCCTAATGGCTAACATTTGGATTTGGCACAGATCTCCTATGTTTGTCTGCAAACTTTGGTCCCAAGCAGCTCTTTCTGTGGCCCATAGGAGGGGGAAGTTAATGATTGGACGTGAACATCTCATTTCCAGTCAGGTGAAACAGAGCAGCCATTCTCTCTCATCAGCCTCGAGCTCAAGGTCAGTTTCGTGTACGCTTCACACTGACGTCAATACGAGCTCCGAGCAGGGCCGGCGGTGAGCGCGCTCTGGTGCATGTATGCATTTGACCTATTTTGTATTCTGAGGCGGAGGGATCCGAGAGTTCAAGCTTTCGTTCTGTTTTAGGCCTGAATTAACAGGGCAAAGTTGGGGGCCGCTCACTTGACCCATGGAAATATGAGATCATGTGCAGAGAAAGAGAGAGAAAAAAAAAAACAGCCTCCAACACAAAGAGCAAATATTCTTAGAGCACAGGAAGGGTTTTTATCTGTTTAGCCAGTGCCATATATTTCCTACAACCCAAGTCGTTCCATCTGCAGGCCAAGAGCGCGACACAAACTTTTTAGAGTAAACAGGTTGTGCCATTGTTCTGCGCTTTAGTATTCCAATCCCAGATGGGATCTCTTATTTCCTTCTGTTTTGACCCTGAATAAGCATGTTGCTCTTGGAGCGGCTTTTGAATTCATTGTCTTGCCTTGTGGCATGCCAGACTCATCATGCTTGACTGTTTCTGTTTGTGCCTGGTCCCTTGCGTAACTTCGTTTACACATTAACATTAACTTCAGTCTCTTCCCTATTCTTACAGGCCCAAATCCTGCAACAAACGCTAACAGTACAAGCCCTTGGGCACAACGCTCTTTATCGTTACGTCTATATGAGTGAAAAATGGCCTTTTAAACTCTCACATGAGTCACTGTCTGTGGCGCTGACTGCTTTCAGATAGGACGCTGGACAAATACGGCCATGGTAAGCATCGGTGAAGGCTACAGCGCTGCCTGCGCGAGGAAGGAAACATTCACTTGGAGTTCTTTAGCCTCCGACACTACAGGAAGAGGAGTAAAAGGGTGGGACTTCCTTGCCTTGTGCAGGCAGGCACTGTCGATCACACCATACACTCACACACACACACTCCTGTCAGGAAAACAGGAAAGGCACGGTTAGGCCAGTTGCTTTGTCGCAGGTGTGCCGCTACTAAAGATAAGCTGAGGCCAAACTGGAGCACGGCCCTCAGACCCTTCGGCGCAATCATCCAGTTCCTGAAAATATTAGCGGTGCCCTTTTATTAAAAGCACAGCCGCACCCACGCGAAGGCGCTCATAAACTCTCCCATACACTCCCTCGCCTTCCCACAGCTTTCCAAGTCCATGTTTTGCCATTGGCTGTAAATTCCCAGCTCTTTCAGGCGAAGAACAGAATTTATCAAGACAACTTTGATCATTTCTACTATTTAAATAACTACATTCAGATCATTTTGCGGCGATTAAAGCAAAAAAAACAGACTTCTTTCCAGTCTCCACCATATCATATTCACTATTTATGTACTGTTCACTTCTAACACTCCAGCATATGTAACTAATAGAACATTCATAGTTTAGATACCAAGCCAACTAATATTGAAATAACTCTATTCGTTACATTTTTTTGTGGAGACTTTTTTCTAGTCACTAGTTTGCTAACGTATCATATTCACATCCATCATATCGTATTCACTTCACATCTACTGTACCATTACCAAGTCTTTACACATCTACTGCTATTTGTGTACTGTTCATTCCCAACATTCCTGCATATGTAGCTAAAAGAAAAGCGCTATTTTTGGAGCACAGGCAAAGGACATATTCATAATTTAGATGTCAAGACAACGTAGTTTTCAAGACAGCTCATATTTCATGAAATTTTGTGGAGGTTAAAGCAAAAAAAAAAACAAAAAAAAAAACCCAGACTTTTTCTTATCATAGCATTTCAGACTTGTATCATATTACTAGATCACTGGTCACATGGTCACCCACATGGCTGTTTGTGAATATGGAGTTCAAACGAACCATCACAGAACAGACTGCCAGCTTCCAACTTCACATCTACGTGCCATTACCATATCGTTACACATCTACTGCTATTAATGTACTGTTCATTCTTAACATTCCAGAGTGCGCAGCTAATAGAAAAGTGCGAAATTTGCTGACCTGAGCTAAAATAAGGGCCTTTGCTTAGACAAAACACTTGTGAGGGGAAGCTTGGTTCCCGAGGGCCCCTAATCAAAGAACAGAGCGTGTTTCCTGCTATTGTAATGGCGGGTTCATTAAGGGCCCACAGCTACTTTTTCCTAACATACACATCTGCACTTGTAAGTAAACACACACACACACACACACACGCACACACACACTATCGCTGTCTCTCTCTCACACACCTACATATATATTCCAACACAGTCTAACACAAACTAAAGCAAACATTTGAACAAATACACATCCACACACACACACACACACACACACACACACGAGCTTGTAAACTCTAAGGCTTGCACAAGGTTAAACAGCTTTGTCTGAAGTTCTTAGGATGTAAATATTTGCCAACCTCCTTATCTTTGAGCAAACTCTTGGAGCTGATACACTGGCTGCTCTCCTAATTGCTCTCCTCTGTGATGGATTGACTGTAAGAACTCCATTTCCAGATCTACCATCATTAGGCACTGGTTTTGGTGGACAGTTGGTGGTGTGAGTGACCTCTGCAATGCACGGCTTAAGAACTGTCCCTCATCTAGTACACCATAACGCCCCCCCACCCCCACCCCCCAACACACAGACACACCCACCAAAGCACTGCCTGACATTTAAAGCAGGTCATTCTGGCCATCGCATCAAATACCATGGCATTGTGAAAGCTCCTCTCCTCAAGGGAGGGCAGGAGAGGATGAAACGTTGACAGTTTTGCACCAAAAACGTCTGAGTTTGAACGAGCTCCAGCCAGAATCCCTCTTTATCCACTTTAAAGAAAGGTTCAATCTCTTTTTTCTTTACTCTGAAAATGCATCTTTATTAAGACATCCATGTAAAATATTTCAAAACACAAATTTCTGCCTCACACAAAGGCTGCATACACAATCCCTCATAACTCAAGCTAACTTTTCAGTACATTCAAAAGGTTGTTAAACTTCCGATCTAAGTAGTCCAACTGATCTTCAAGAGTTATGGTCTAGCTACATTTAACAACAGTTTCAAAGTTCTTTCCCGACCAGCAAGTTTAAGAGATCTACATGAAGTCAAAAAAACAAACAGTATTCTTTATTTTATTATAAGGAATGGTATGTTCAAAAGAAAAAAAAAAAAGATCCAACAAAACTAATGCGTGGAACCGAAAAAAACAAAACAAAAACAAAGGCATTTAAATAGTCTAAATCAAACGTATTTTGATCTGATGAAACAAAAGCTACATTCAGTTGAATTTGCTTGAAGTATGTACTAAAGCAAAATCCTTAGTTAGGCTGATCTACAGTATGTGAGATCGTTTACGCGTAGGCACGTGTTAGAAAGTTAAGGTCAAGACAAAAAGGGACTGCTACATTCTCTGGCACTTGACTGAAATAGTGCAACTATGTGCAAATAAGGTTTTTTTTGGTTGTCCGTATTGTCGCTATTCTTAAAACCTAAGTGATGGTTTGGA
The DNA here is from genome assembly GCA_037577275.1 of Bryconaethiops microstoma. Taxonomy (NCBI): domain Eukaryota; kingdom Metazoa; phylum Chordata; class Actinopteri; order Characiformes; family Alestidae; genus Bryconaethiops; species Bryconaethiops microstoma. The sequence goes on from JBBJLS010000109.1 coordinate 41,166,063, forward strand.
TTGTGAAAGTCTAGTTTATACATTACTCAATACGACGACTCTACATTCTGTACAAACCAAATGCCCAGAGATCCTCAGACCTGCCCTCAACCCCAAAAAAACCCCCAAAAAACAAAACAAAAAACAAAAAAAAAACAAAAAAAAGAAAAAGAAATGAGACCTCATCAGACGCTCCCACTCTTTTAACACATGTAGTAAACAAAACTGAAATAAATAGCATACAATTTATAAATTATTTACTTATTTACAGCACAATATCCAAACATAACAAAAATACATTATTGTGTGGAAAAACGAAAAACAAAAAAAACCAAACAAACAAACAAAAAAAAAAAAAAAACACAAGTGTTTCCAGATTAACAATGGAGATCATAATTTAAGAAAGGAATATAGCTGTATTGCTTTAAACTCGATAAATACCATATGGACTCGATTCATCCAAGAAGGCTATACTTTCACATGACAATAAATAAGTTAAATAGATTTCATAGCATGTTGCAAATCGCAATGATACCACTTAATAGTTTAAAAAGAAACAAAGAAAGAAAAAAATCTGCAGCAACATTTTATCAGCAACTCGTGGGCCCATCACAGCGACTGCTCTTACTCACTACACCACATGGTGGCGCTGTGAAACAGTTACAGAAGTTGGAATACAAGTTTTCCCCCAAGATAGCTAGGCGACTTTTTTTTCAAAACACAAAAAGCCCTTTAGTAGGACTGTGTAAAGGCACCTTCTTGTTAATGTGTTGGATAAAAAAAACAAAAAAAACAAAAAGCTTAACGTGACCTGCTCAACCAAACACCATTCGGAATAATAACAGTAATAATGATAAGGCTGATGGTAATAATTGAAGGCTAATAATAATAATAATAATAATAATAACAATAATAATAATAATAATAATAATAACTTAATCGTCCGAGATTGACAGTCTGCTGAAAATGGGCAAACGCCTGTTGGAGTCCAGGCTTGGTGACTCGGAGCCGCTGATGGTGCCGGAGGAGCAGCGGGAGCCACTCAGGAAGCTCTCTGGGTCGGAGAGGGACTCTAGTGGGCTCGGGGGCGAATCGAACACGGGCGACTGGGACAGGGGCCTCATGACTGGCGCGTGGCCCAGCCTGAAAGGGGGCGAGGGCGGCGGGCAGCCCGGACCGGCCTGGATGCTGCCGCTGAACGAAGAGGCACCACTGAAGGCCCCGAGGGCTTGAGGAATGAGGGGTGCGAGGAAAGCCTTGAGATCCTGCTCAGGGCACGAGAAGGCACTGAGGCACGAGGTGGATGCCATCGGGGGAGGCGGTGTGCGCGAGGGGGCGTTATTCTCAACCCCACGAGGGCTGGAGAAGCCAGAGAAGCTCAGGCTGTGGTGCAGCTTGGGTCTGTTTTCCCTGTGCATCAGAAAGGGAACCGCCTCCTCCCTGTCCATCTCCCTCTCGCCGAGCTCTCGCTTGAGCCTCATGGGCCCCACGGGCCGGCGCTCGTCCACGTTGTGGATGAAGTGGCAGCGCGGCCCGTAGGGACAGAAACCGATGGTGTGAAAGGTGCGGCAGGGCTCCGTCTTGTACTTGGGGTGGCGCGAGAGGTTCCTCAGTTCGTGATAGCCGTGAGCAAACTGGCACTTCTCGCCGTACTTGCAGGAGCCGTTCTCCTCGAAGGGCCTGCACAGCTCCGTCTTGTAGCGGGTGGAGTTGATCTGGGAGCCCCCCCTGGGCTGGGCGAGGGCCTCCTGGAGCTGCTGCTGGCCACTCTCGCTAAAGGCACGGTCTCGAAAGCGGTTCTCCTTGTTGGTGCATGCTGCTGTGGGGCTCTCCTTCCCGCTGCTTGAGTCCACGTGGCCCACAGAGTTGCTCCTGAAGTAATTGGACCTGTTGCTGTTGGCGTTGGAGGTGGCCAGCGGGAGCCCCACCACTGTCCTCCTGTCCAGCATGCTGTTCAGGTGGATCGCATTAGAGCCCTGGCTCTTCTCCTGCTGAAGAAAACAAGAACGTTTGCACACCTTTCTTAGCGTTTATATAATGTGCACTGCAAGGGGTGGACACTTGTTGCATGTAAACAGTTATGTAAACTTCTGATGGTCTGAAACTTGCATGGTTTCAAATGGTTTAAAACGTTTTCAAAAAGTTTTAATTCCTGTCTGAGTGAAACTCTTCAAAACAGCGTAAAGAGTTTTACTCAGTTCCATCTTAATCCGTTTTTAGTTCCTTCTTCTGTTTTCGTTCTCATTTTTTCTTCTTATTTACATTTTGGACCAAAATACAATTCTAATGGTGACAGATTGATAATGGCAGCTATTGGAAGCTCAGCTCTTGAGCCTTTTTTGTTCCTCGTTCTTTTTGGGTTAGTTTCACTGGAGTTATTATTTAATTCTCAGTATAACAGCAGTGCTCGAGTGCTTTAGGCCACCCCACCCCTCTGGCCTCACAGGCGCCTTGCTCTCAAGCTTCAAACTGACCACTATAAGAAAGACCGAGTTATAGGAAGCGGATAAAGTTTGAAAGGTATTTTTCTCTTAGTTTCAGAGAGAGGTTTCTTACCCTGTACAGCAGGTCGAAGTCGTAGATGGAAGACAGCACAGAAGCAGACATTTTCTCCGTTGGGTTTCCAGCTCAGAGCTGCTGGTGGATCGAGGAGGATCCTTGTGCGCGACGGAAAATCCACGGCTGGTGTCTCTCTCCGCGCTCCAGGCTCTTGCAGAGGAGCCGATATTCCTCTGGTTTCCAGCCGTCTGGAACAGAGGCGAGCCTCGGCTGTGGGAAGTGTCATGTATTGGTGAGTTTGCACATGTGTATAAATGCTTTGCGGCTGCTGGAGAGGCGGAGCCTGCAAAGTTTTGAAACCACGTCCCCTTTCCTTCTATAGCCCCGCCCCTTTGCATGCATCATCACGTCAGTCTAGGGTTTTACTGGCCTGACATGTCAGTCACCCACTGACAAACAAATCCGAGCCGCTCAGGATCTGATTTTTTGCTCTGGTGGGGTTTCCATGTGCGTAAAAACGCACTGGAAACATTAGATTGATATGTGCGCCACTTTCACTTCCACTTTATTTCACTTTCTTCGAAGCCATCACACTCTTGAAATGGTGCAGCACCTCCAGAAAAAAAAACTTTTACTTTCATCATTCGCTTCATGCATTTCAGCCACATAACGTTGTTCTGTTTTTTAAAAAGCTACTTCAAATACGTAACTGTGTGTTTTCCCTAAAGCAAGCGGAAAAAAAATAGACTAACAGCGCCACCCAATGAGCATTCAGAGGAACAGCACTCCCCCAACAGCGGGGTTATGAAATTGATTGGATTTCACTGCAGTTTTACACGAATGGCCAGCTAGTTACATAACCATCGGTGAAAGTTACTGGTGCAGTTCATGCACTCTTTAATTAAACTCCTAACTACTGATGTGTTGGATAAATACAGTGGAGTTAAGAATGATCTCTTCTAATGTGAGTGGAGAGCAAGTTCAAGGGCTCTAAACGTGTTTTCAGGTATCGGGGCAGTTTTCAAAAGCCCACTTTTGTAGTGAGCCATGCAGGAGAGAGATGTCGTGAATGTAAACAGTGTAGTTCAGAGCATAAGTCAAAAGGAGAGTTGCCTAGTGCTCTATTTGCGGGCCGCAGGCACATTGGCTATTTAAATTTAGCCCATTTTGTGAAATTCCCATCGCCATAAATTGGCAGTTTGTGTTACGGCCGCTGACCGCATTGGCATGGCATATGCCTGATGATTGGGCCCTGCGGGGGTTATGTAATGTGTTGCATCAGATACAAAAGGGTGTCTTGTGTGAGTGTGTATGTGTGTGTGTGTGTGTGTGTGTGTGTATGATTTAACTCCACTGGTAAACCGGGGATTAGCTCCCGAACAGAAGGACAAACAAAAGCCAAATGAGTGGATAAGCAAATAAATAGTTTCATAGCAGAATGGAACGTGACAGAACACAAATCACAGACGACGCAGGGATTGGCTGCAAACCCTCAATTTGGTGTTCCAAATTACACTGTGAGAAGAAGGAGGGGAGAAAAAAAAAGTGCAAGCCATAGACCTGGCACGGTCCGCAGAGAGCCGCCCCCCTCCAAAACAAGAAAACTCTCAAACAAAACTCCATCCACAGCAACCACTCATCCATTACACACGGCTCTTCTCGCCGAGGCGCTCTGATCATTCCAAAACATTACATCACTGCTCAGAGAGGGAACATCGCTACGACGGCCAGCGCGGCTGCCAAGCTGTCTGTGCTGCTGCACACTGGCCTCTTTGTGATGTCCACACTGGGTTTCCAAGGAGACCACTTGGTATAGAGGGCATCCCACAAAGGAAGGGATTTTTCCCCCCTCGCTGAGGAGCATGCTAATGCTCAGCACACACACACACACACACACACACACACACACACACTGCCTTTCCCTGAAGAACAGAAACACACACACTCTCACAGGTGTGTGTTTACAGAAAGGACAGTCAGGCCCTCGCAGGACCTTCTGATATGCGGTGGATTTTCACATCTTCTTGCAAAAATGCCCTGGCCACTATTCGACCACCGGCGATGTTGTGGTTAAAAATGAACCGAGGATATCATTAAGATGATTGGGGATGATTTGATAATAATAATGTGGAATCAAATACTTCATGCAGTATGTTTTGTACTATCTAAACATAATTTAGACCGTCACTGTCACTTTAATGAGGAGTTTTGTTTTGAAGGAATAGAGAAAGAAGGAAGGAATGAAGACGGTTAGACTTCAGCAGACACTAATAAACACCATTTGATTTAAATTACAGACGATGATCATCATCATTTGATAAGACCAGCTGTTCTTAACATTTCAAGACACTCAGACGGATAGAAAAGGTCCACCAGAGCTTAGAATAAGGTCTTGTTTTATTAACTTTTAAAATTTAAACTTAAATTCTTCATCATTGTAGCACCGCTGGACATTCTCATGATTAAAAATGAACGGAGAAATCATCATCATCATCATCATCATCATCATCATCATTCGATAACATCAGCCATTCTATGTGTCCGTGTGTCTTGAACTGTTAAGGTCCACAACAGCTTGGAATAAAATTTAGTTACGTTTTAAAATTGAAAAACCTCTTCACAGTTTGTAGCACCACAAAATTAACAGAGAAATATGATAATGACAATGATGATGATGATGATGATGATGATGATAATGATGATTATTATTATTATATTTTCCAGTTGATATTGTGAGCTGCTCTTTACAAAAAGTGAACATTTCAATACATACAGAAAGATAGAAAATAGTCCACAGTAGCATGGAAGAAACCCTTGTTACAGTAACTTTTAAGATTAAACTTTAAAAACTTGTACTAAGTGATACATATAAGGAGAAGATGCAAGATTTTGTTATATACTTCCTAAAACACACTCAAATATTTTAAGTTTAGATGATCACTCCTGACCACTTGTTTCACGCCACACTCTTTATACCTCCAACACCAGCAGAACAAACTCAAAAATGAGAAAAAAAACACTCTGAGGTCAACTTCCTCTGCACATGTGGTCAAAGTCACTCTAATCAGGGCAAACACAGCTTTCTTATTTTTCAAAAAAAATCAACATTATGTTTAATATAGTAAGACTTTGTGTAATAAAGGAAAAAAATTATATTTGGCCACACTTTCATCATCTACAGATGCGTTAATTATTGATAAACTGGTGACAAATCTGGTCAGACTAGTTGGTGGATTATCAGCAGCATCAGGGTTAATAATCAGGATTAGATTTCAGTTCAGGATTAAACTGAGTTTAGGGGTTAGGGATAAATATAACATTTAAATATAACATATTTATATGTTATATTTATATATAACATATAACATATTTATCCCTAACATATTTATCCCTAGTCTTTCATATTCAACGTAAATTCACACACATTTAATAGTTAAGTGTTATTTAAAGTTGTTTCATCTACAGGACATCAGTGAACCATCCAAACTAAGTGTTCTGTTTTTAGAAAATAAAGTGTCTTTTATACTTTGGCTTAAACTAGCAGTAAGATAAAGTCACTATTAGCACATATACTATGCATAGACTTTAATATAGACTTTAATATGAAGTCGGTCCCTCTTTGCAACTATAACAGCTTCCACTCTTCTTGGAAGACTTTCCACTAGATTTTTTAGTTTCTGTGGGAATTTGTGTCCATTCATTCTGCAGCATTTATGAGGTCAGACACTGATGTTGGACGAGAAGGTCTG
>JBBJLS010000109.1:41186435-41200254 GCA_037577275.1 Bryconaethiops microstoma
GCTGGAGGTAGGATTCGAACCCACGACCTCTTGGTCCAGAGGCAAGTATCCTACCACTAGGCCACCACCACCCCATTAATTATCAAATTAAACATTTGTTGCAGCCCTACTGATAACATCATAACTTGTAAGGATCAGCAATTCAGGCCTGAAAAAAGAAAATTGCTGAAAAAGTTCATCCTAACTGTATTAGCAAGGTGTCAGAGCAAATCACAGTTTGCTGTTTATAGGGCTGCTTAACTGCAGACTGGTCAGAATGCTCATGCTGACTTTTATCTACTGCTGAAATTGTCTGTAGTGGGCATGTAAGTGTCTAAACTAATGGAAGATTTTTCTGCTAATGAATGACGTTCTTCTACGTCATGTGGACGGCGGGGTATGTGCGTCTCCTACTGGGAAAGAGATGGCACTGGGATGCACTCTGGGAAGAAGGCAAGCTGGCAGAGGAGGTGTGATGCTCTGGTCAGTGATATCCTGGTAAACCTTGGACCCTGCGTCCATGTGGACATTACTTTGACGCGTATCACCTACCTAAACACTGTTGCAGACCAAGTTCACCCCTTCATTGCAACAGTAATTCCTAGTTACTGAGGCAGTGGCATCTTAAAGGTGTTGACTTGGCCTCCAAATTTTCCACATTCCCAATAGAAGCACCACCTCACGAATTACAGGACATGAGGGATCTGCTGCTACCGTCTTTCTGAGGCCTTCAGAGATCTTTTACAGTCTTTTCCTCTATGTCTCAGATCTGTTGTTGCAGCCTAAACAATAGTAAGCAGATGTTTCTAATGTCAAGGTTTAATATACTATAAAATGTTCATAAATGTAGGTGAGAATCTCACATGGGCAAGAGTGTCGCAATTTAGTTTGTCTTAAATTATTATTTAGTAGTTTATATTTGTTAGTAGAGAAGCATATCTTAGATGAATTGTGAAGGTGTGGTGTTTATGAAAATACTAATGTTGGGTTAATGTCATTTGAGGGACTCTGATCTAATTGAGGAGCACAAGTACAGCTCTAGGATCAGGACACTTCTGAAATCTAATTCTTGGTTTATATACACTTTATATCCATAAGATTCCAGAAACATTATAAGTTAGTTCAGCTACTTAAAGGTGCACCCATTGCCATCACAGATGACACAGAAAATTATTGCCTACAAAATGGGATGCTCTGAATTCTCCGCACGAGGCTACCATAAATAAATACCCCCAGCTGTGGGCTGGGGCTGTGTTCTCTTGAGTGATGGAGGATATTTAGTTTGATTTGGAGCAACATTTGTGATCCATAAGTAATCATCCAACAGCAGTGCCTGCAGTCAGTAATGTTTTTGTCCCAGTCTAATTCTCACATAGGGTGTAAACCTTCCAAAAATAATAGAGGCTGTTACTGAAGCTGTTGTCCTTTTACTTAGTCATTTTTTTCGGAATGAAGGCTGTTTTTGGACAATGCTGTGACTATTTTCATATTTCCTAACTAATTCATTTGAATTTATTAAGAGAGCAACATGGATTTCTGGCGGGTAGGATATTACTTCTTTTCAGATGAAGCTTCATCATCCTAACAGTTCTTGAACACTGTGCTTGGGCAAGAACCAGATGAGGTTTTCAAAAGTTCATGCCAAATATCCTGATAATTTTGGCTGCTTGTTTAACTTTAGGCTTGTAATTAGTATGTAGTAATGAAGTTAGGCAGATGTTGGAAGAATATGGTATAAACAAGGTAAAGGGGCGTTCATCTAACGCTCTTACGCTCAGAGCGACTTACAGTCATTAGTTACAGGGACAGTCTTACAGTCATTAGGTACAAGGACAGACTTACAGTCATTAGGTACAAGGACAGACTTACAGTCATTACTTTCAGGGACAGTCTTACAGTCATTAGTTACGACGACAGTCCCCCTGAAGCAACTGAGGATTATGTGTGTTGCTCAAGGACACAATGGTAGAAAATGGGGGGCTTTGAACCTGCAACTTTGTGGTCATTGAACCCTGGGATTTTACCCACCCCAGGGTTCAAGGTTACTTTGTCATCAGCAGCTGGGAACACATACATAGGCAGCTGGAGGTTAGGGAGTTGCCCCTGTGATCAAAGGTTGTGGATTCAATTCCCAGGACTGATAATGGCATCACTGAGGTACCCTTGAGGAAGGAACCGTCCCCACACGCTGATCCCCGGGCGTTGTGTTCTGGCTGCCCGTTATTCACTTGGTGAATGGGTTAAATACAGAGAGAATTTCACGTTGTTCATACTGTTTACTGTGGTCTGTTCACACATCACAAATGGACACTTCTGTGATGAGAGATTTCTCCATGGACCACAGAGCTACATATAGCAACATTCAACAGAGTGCAAGTTACCACAAAGACAGTAGACAATAAATAAACACTTAATAGACAAAAGGTATGTTTTCTTGATGGTATTCTGTGGAACTCGTCCCTTGTCCCAGTAAGACTGTAGTTGGATCACTGAATGAAAGTCCTCCGTTTAGCTCTCAGCACTCAGTTGCTTGGCAACACCACAGTGTTTACTTTATTTTTAGAATAGAGTGCCGGCTTACTAGTCATCCAGATTAAGGAAAAATAGAGGCAAAAGTCACAAATGTGTTTCATCAGGGTAGGGGTTATGGTTCATGGGGTTTATCTTGCCCTTCCTGACCACGTTCACATAAACCAAGAAAGTAAATCAACGTCAGACCTAGTAGTTAACAAAAACATAACTGTTTGTAGTTGAATACCAAACAACCTTCTTGAAAAATCTTTATTCACTGTTTGTGACACATTGTAAAAGAGTGACACCTTCCTTTTTCTTTGGTCTGTACGGCCCTCTGCGTTATTCTCCATTTATCTTTTGTCTCGTAACTGACCTCTGGCTGGTTATTCCAAGTGCTGTACAAACTTTATTCTCATGGATTCTTGGTCTTATAGTTGGGTAAGATTATATTTGTCATAATTATGATACATATAATTTTGCTCTCACGGTCTACTGCCTTTATAGTAGGGCAAAATTACGTTTATCATAATTGTAATAAATTGCATCAGAAAATGACTAAATATGTTTTTCTGAGGTCATTGTGAAATTATTAGTACTGGAACACTGTGTGTGTGATCAGATAGGACCCTGATGAAAGACTTAATGAAGTCTAATGGGGTTCTCCACTGACTGGTACCAGCCCGTTTCTTTTCAACTACTTGCTTTTTTTGCTTTTCCGTAACTAAAATCTGGTACCTGGAACCCGGTATCATTCTTGGTACCACCTTGGCCGAGGGTCCAGGCATGCTGGACCGATACTAAATGATGACGTGTACATATTAGAGGTCACTGATTGGTGGTCACTATTGATTGTTACGTCAGTGTTGTTGACTGAACCCAGACAAGCTGCCTGGCGTTTTTAAAGTACCTCAGGATATTGTTTTCTCTGCCTCAGCTTTTTGACAGTGAGCGTTAACATCGGGAAACTTATTAATTATGGCAGAACGGAAGGCTGTGCCTTGGTCGAATGAAGAGGTCAGCACAATTCTGTCATTAATCGCGGATGACGAGATTCAAAGGGAGCTAGATGGGGCAACCAGGAATGAGAGTTTTCCAAGAGGTCTCTCGTCTCATGGCTTCTTTCGGCTACGAAAGAACATTTCAACAATGTCGAGATAAACTTAAAAAAATGAAAAGAGACTACAGGTCTTTCAACCAGTTACATGAAGGCAATACTTTAATTGTAGTGGAAAACTATAGGTCCGAAACCAAACTGAACAGAGTAGAACTGAACTGAACTGAACCGAGCTGGTACCATTCAGTGGAGAACCCCCATAAGCTTACTAGTATGAGGAACATGTTTTCTTGTGGACTCTAAAGCACAGATGTTAGTCGCTCGAGATAAGAACGTCTGCCAGATATAACTGACCAGCTGTTTTATTTAAAAGCGAGCCTATTTAGTCATTTAATTCAAACTGAGATCAAGACAAATATCGTATGTGTGTGTATCATGGTGGTTAAGGAGTTGCCCCATGCGATTGGAAGGTTGTGGGTTTGAATCCCAGGACCGCCAGTGGCACCACTGAGGTACCCTTGAGCATAACAGTATATTAAATAATAATAACAAATACATATTAAATATATTTTTGCCATTTTGCCCAATTCTGTTTGGACCTATGCCATTCCAAAGTGATCCTTTATAGGCCAACTTGTCATTCAGAGAGGAGATATGGGACGTTGACCCTGGGATCAGTGATGGTGAGATCAGGGTTAGTAAGTATGTTGGGTTTATTTTGCAGTAATAGATCAGTGCTGCGGTTAATGGTGTAAAGCTTGGCAAAGAGACTTCTGGGATTAACTGTGTAGATAATGTTAATCACTGTTTGGCCCTGGTATGGTTGTGTATCTGATATACAACCCTCTGCAAGCACACACACACACACACTTTAACACTGTTGCTGAACACAGACCTGTGTCCCTGATGGAATTTCTGTTTGTTATGCAGGTGCTCCGTGTCATTTGTTAGGACGAATGGTGTGTCTTTGCCTATTCTGTTGTCATTAGAAAAGTCAGATAAGTTTGTAATAGTATGAAGCTGATTTATTATTATTGATGATGATGATGTTAATAATGGAAATGATCATTAAGACCATAATGTGACAGTTTATATATATATTAGGTTGCAGCTAACTTGAACTGAGAAGACATGCCGTTACGTAGGGGTGTGTGTGTACATATGTGTACACACACACACTCTCTCTCTCTCTCTCACACACACACACACACACACACACACACACACACACACACACACTCACACACACACGGACAAAAGTATTGGGACACCGTACCAAAAATATCAAATCCATAGATACGGAGTCAGTCCACCCTTTGCAGCTCTTCATCTTCCACTCTTCTTGGAAGACTTTCTACAAGATTTCTGTTTCTGTGGGAATTTGTGTCCATTCATACTGTAGAGCATTTATGAGGTCAAACATTGATGTTGGAGGAGAAGGTCTTGCTCGCAATCTCTGTTTCAGTTCATTCCAAAGGTGCTGGATGGGGTTGAGGTCAGGACTCTGTGTGGCCAGTCAAGTTCTTCCACAATAAACTCCTTCAGCCACGTCTTTATGGAGCTGCTTTGTGCACTGAGACACAGTCATGCTGGAATAGAAAAGTTTCTTCCCCAAACTGGGTCCACGGAGTTGGAAGCATGGCATTGTGGTCTGCTGAAGCATTAAGATTGGAAGTAAGGGGCCTAGCCCAATCACTGAAAAACAGATGTGTCCCAATACTTTCGTCTATATAGCGAATATAGGTATATGTCTGGTTGTGAACTACTGTTGGATTAAACATTAAGAAAAAGCATCCAGTCCGAAGAGACCTAGCTATTTTCTGTTTTTGGAAACTTAACTGCTGGCTATTTTTAACCGCTTGTTTGCTGAGTTAGAACTATGTAACTTCACTGATATTCTGGATTCACTGACGTGAACCTGATACGTTTTTCAAATTACGTTTCTATTTTGACCACTCCATCTTACAAGAATCTTACATGACTCTGTGTAGTGATTACAGCTGTTCTTTAAAATGTCCTGACAGATATATTCTCTCCAGCTTTGCATGCTGAATTATTGTTTTAGTCTGGCTGGTTGGTTGATTTTATTTATTTATTTATTTATTTATTTATTTAGAATATCTGGTCCCTGAGGCTATGTGGTATTATCAGTAGAGCTGCAACGGTAATTTCATAATTATAATATTTGCAAGGTAAATTTTAACCAAAACTATAACCAACAATTTGTCAACTTTACATGCTTTAGGCGTGCACCACAAGACCCTATATATTACTCTATGATATGAAAATATTGCCACTCCTGGGCTTACTGGGAGTAGCTGACCCTGAATGTTTTAATTTTTTAAAAACAATTGTTGGACATGCCCAGCACTTTCGAACAGGTTTCTGAAATTCTGCTTCAGCAGATTCGTTTTGAGGTCAGTTTTGCCAAATAATTGATTAATCGGTGGTATAAAGGGTTTCTCTCTCCTGTATGAATGGATTTCGAGAGAAGTGCCATGATCCTCTGAGTGGTTGCAGCAGTTTGTAACCTAATCTTTGCCTGAGGGGGGATGTTTATAAATAGTGTGGTGTTGAGAGTGGGTGGGGTGGCCGTGCAGACAGCCTGGCAGACCCAGCCATGACGATGCACAACAACTACTACCCCCCACTCGGAGGGGAACTGCCTCCAATATGCACTCCAACACTCGACAGCCTTTTTTGGGCACATGCCTGCCATGCCAGTCGTTTGTGGAGCGGAGAGTAGAAGCGGCGGTCCGGGCTGACCAGAGACTCCACCCCGCGTAATTCTGGCCTTGGACCCGGGTCCTGCTGACTGTTGTCATTCTCTGGGTGGAACAACAGAACAGACCGCCAGAGTGAAGCATCCAGAGAGTCAGGTGGGAGGGGCCGTGGGCAGGTTGACCTCTCCTGTGACCTCTCTAGGAAGATCAGTGGATAAAACTTTGCTGGTTTAAATACACTGTTTTGCTGGCCTGGGGTGTTTAACATATCTAATACAGAATCCCATTTGTCTACCAGTGCGTTTAGAGTTGGTAATACATTTCACAGGTTATTTCTGGAGGCTTGTAATGGTCTTAGGCTTGAGGTTTGTTCAAAGCAGCTTAAAACTGTTCCACCCCTGAATGCTGGGGGTAGAAAGGGAATCACACTTGTGAGTGGGGGAAAAAATTGGTGGTAAATTGTTGCAGTCGTTAGACTTGTTTACTCTCTATTACGTGCAACAGACTCTTAACCACTATTTGTGTTACTAGTAATTCACTTAACTAAGTTATTTATCTATAGTATTAATACACAGCCTTTGTGTGTAAAGCATAGTGTTTCATACAGAGTATCCTCTGCAGAGTTTTTACTGGATTTACTTAGACCTTATATTTTATTTTGTTTTTCATTTGTCTGTGCAGTCGTAACATTAACAATTTCCTCCGGGATCAATAAATTCAGTGGAAAGCTCAGAGCTTCCAAAGTTATCAGTTCTGCAAACTGGTTTAAGCAGTGAAGTTGTACGTCTTCATTTGACTTCATCTAGAAAACATTTAGCTATCAAACAGTGAGACAAGAACTTGCTATAGTTAAATGAAAGGTTTCAATTTTTTTTAAATTTCTCAGTATTTATAGTTCTTCAGTATAGTTCTCCCCTTTTTTTCCCCCCCTTAAACAAAAAGTTTTTTTTGTTGTTATTTCTTAATTTTTATGGTAATGGCTTTTTTTTTTTCTTTCTTTCTTTCTTTTTTTCCCCCACTTCCATTCTCTTTCTCAGACGGTGTCCTGAGACATGGGGGCGTTTCTGGACAAACCGAAGACGGAGAAGCACAATGCCCACGGTGCAGGTAACGGCCTGCGCTTTGGCCTCAGCAGTATGCAAGGCTGGCGGGTGGAGATGGAGGATGCGCACACGGCTGTTGTAGGTCTTCCCCACGGTCTGGACGACTGGTCCTTTTTTGCTGTGTACGACGGCCATGCTGGATCCCGGGTAGCCAACTACTGCTCCAAACATCTGCTGGAGCATATAATCACCAGCAGCGAGGACTTCCGGCCTGGCCCCGATTCGGTGGAGGGCGTGAAAAGTGGCATCCGCTCTGGCTTCTTAAAGATCGATGAGTACATGCGCAACTTTTCGGACCTGCGGAACGGCATGGACCGCAGTGGCTCCACGGCCGTGGGCGTGCTGCTGTCGCCCGAACACCTCTACTTCATCAACTGCGGAGACTCGCGGGCCATCCTGTCCCGGGCCGGACAAGTGCGCTTCTCCACGCAGGACCACAAGCCCTGTAACCCACGCGAGAAGGAACGTATCCAGAACGCGGGAGGCTCCGTAATGATCCAGAGGGTTAACGGCTCCCTCGCTGTGTCGAGGGCCCTGGGCGACTACGACTACAAGTGCGTCGATGGTAAGGGGCCCACGGAGCAGCTGGTTTCACCAGAGCCAGAGGTGTTTGAAATTCCCCGAGTTCCAGATGAAGATGAGTTTGTAGTGCTGGCCTGTGACGGTATCTGGGACGTGATGAGCAACGAGGAGCTGTGTGAGTTCGTCCGTTCCCGTCTTGAGGTGTGGGACGACTTGGAGAAAGTCTGCAACTCAGTGGTGGACACGTGTCTACACAAGGTAAGAATTGAATTACTAACAGCCTTCATTACATTCCATTCATTTGACAAAGTTTTATCCAGAGACTTAAAATTTGTGGAAAAGTGTCAGGAAAGTGGGAGAGCCAGATGAGACTGCTAGGTCTTTACGTAGGGAGTAGTGCGAGAAGATGAAAGCTTAATCAGAAGAGCAAGTGTGATTTACAGTAGAGCATCAGGAAAGGAGGTGCCCTCTGAATAGGTGAGTTTCCAGGAGGTTCTTGAAGGTGGAGAGAGATATCCCTGCTCTGGCAGCTCGTTCCACCAGCGGGGAACCATTAAAGAGAAGAGTCTGGACTCTTCTCTGCCTTGTGTGCAGGGATGGCAGAGCCAGATGATGTTTCTTCATGCTGGTATTTGTATTTTGCCACATGAGCAGCATTCACTTTTTTAGCAGTTGTCCTCAAGACTTCATTGATCTTAAAAACATTAAAAAATAGGTTCAAATGTATGAGTAGACAAAGCAAGTTTTACCAAAAATTGAGAATTTTTTTTTCCTTGGAGTGTCAGTCATATTTGCACAATATTATTATGTAGAATATTTGTAAAATATATTTTTGTTTTCAGTAAATTATTCCTGAACGACATGTAAACAAAGGCTTTATATATATATATATGAACGACATTTCATATAGATGCACTGTACAAACAATTGCCACAAAAGGTTTTGAATAATATCCTTTCCTTCCTTAAAGAACCCTGGTATATAAAGATTTGTGTACATTAAGAACCTTCACTTGGTTCTTTACCAATTAATCAGTTCTTTTTGTAACCTTTATATTATGCATAATTATGTATAAATTATCATAAAGTTAATTTACATTCACGTGTCGCCTTCATTCGTTGACTTCAAAAAGTCTTCTTTTAAAAAGACACAGTTCATAGAGCACTTTTTAGCACCTTTATTTTTAAGGGTGTTTCTGATCCTGTTCTGTCTGCTGGATGTAGTTTTTTTCTGTATTTTGTTCTTGTATTATCTTGTGATGTTCTGGTTAGTGTCTTAGTAGATGTCACAGTTTCCATTTAGAGTAAATACTGGTGAATGGAGAAGGCAGCACAGATTTATGATTGTTTACAAAAGTCGTGGTACTGTAAGTGCTACACTGAACAGGTGCTTGGCGAGTACTTTTTTTTTTTTTCTTTTTTCTTTTTTCTTTTTTTCTCATCATTACCTTCCCCATTTCTCTATCCAGGGCAGTCGTGACAATATGAGTGTTGTGCTGGTCTGTTTCCCAAATGCACCCAAAATATCAGAAGAGGCCGTGAAGAAGGAAGCCGAGCTGGACAAGGTCCTAGGGTCTCGTGTTGAAGGTGAGAAAACATCATTGTCTTAGGATTCAATAATATCCTAATAATTACATCACAAAAGGCTCTTCTGAACATTATACTTATCTTTAGTACTTAAAGATCACAGACCAACTGCCTGTTTAATTACAAAGCAAGCTTAATTTTATTTAGTACTGAGATTTTGGATCATTGTTTGTTTGTTTTTTTGGGGTTTTTTTTAATACTTTAGTTCCGTTTAGTATAGTGAAACATTCAAATTAATTTGTACTCAGGTTTATTCATTTTCACATGTGACTATTTTGTTTTGTCGTTTAATACTTTTTGATGTCATATAGGTCAACTTATTGTGTGTAGTAAATACACCACACGTTTTTTTGTTTTTTTTTTCTATAGTCTTTACTATGTTTTGCAGAGAATCTCCATTTCAAACACTTTAGCCTAGCACTAGTCTAAAGGAAGGAAACTGGTCAGCAGACAAGTTTGAACAAAAAATAAAAATGCAGCTCTGTAGGTTTAACAAGCCTATAAGGGTTGGGTTTGGAAACCTTCCCTTTCTTTTATCTGCCTTTCCTGCCCTTCATCTCTCGCAAGATCTGCATGTTCTGGAGCATAAAGTCTTCTGTAACCAATATCTCACCTGTTCTGAGGTCCTGTCCGAATATTCAACGTGAAAACAGCAATGAGTCGTATTCATTTGTCTTTACTGCAAGTACTAACATTCTGTCCTTTAAAACCGCTCTGCTCTGTTATGAAGATGTTGACGTCTACAGGAACAGTGAGAGAGATCAAAGCTTGCATCCAGATGTGCTTTTATTTCCAGGGTGTGTCTGGTTTAGCTAAGATGACCTGTAGGCTGTTATTGTATCTGTAATGTGTTTGTTTTTTCTCTTCCTCTTTTTACCTTGCAGAGATCATGGAGAAGTCAGGAGAGGAAGGAATCCCAGACCTGGCCTACGTCATGCGCACCCTCTCTGCCGAGAACATCTCAAATTTACCACCAGGAGGTGGTCTTGCTAGCAAGTATGAACGTTCACCCTCGGCATTAAGTTTTCTTATTGATTTGTTGAATGCAGGAGGTCCTCGGGTTGCAACAGTCTCAACATACAATGTTTTGAGTCTCCAACGCTCACTCCCATTAAAAAAAAAAAAAAAAAACTTTAAAAAGTTGAGATGTGAATGTTTCGGCGTACGTCATTAGCGTCGTACTTATGGACTACGTAGGTGAACTAGTTTGGTTGCGTGAGTGAGAGAGTTGGCGTCCCCTTGTATGCCTACCTACACCATTATGAAGTATTAAAAGTACAAATACATTATATTTATTTCCTTTTTCTGTGGCTTAGTTGTGTTTATGTTCTAAATGATGATTTTACAACTGTGTTAGGAGGGGTGAGTGGCTTAGGCTATGGTGTGTTTCGACATACACCCACTGTCACAGGAACGGATCTGTGTCGTAACTCGAGGACCCCCTGTACTTGTCATTGACATGAATTAAGCTTTTCACTGTTATTTACCTTTGAGAACAAACCTTAAGTTGTGAAATGGTCGATGGTTCTCGGTGAAACTGTCAAATATTCTGCAAGCTCTATAAAGTTGCTGTTCTCATTCAATGTCTTGAACTTTCCTCGACTCCCAGGCGCAGTGTAATCGAAGCTGTGTACAACAGGCTTAACCCTCATAGAGAAGAAGATGGGGTGAGTGGCCCTTTATTGTATTGATATTCAATATGGTTGCTTAAAGCACACTAGGTCACTGTAATACACTGTTTAGGCTCTTCAGACCTGGCTGTATCACATCCTAATGCAGATATGAAAGCTTCTGAAAAGTCAGATATAATTAGCAGGGCACTTTAATGGGTTTGAAATGTTTTACTGCTTCCCCGTGACATTTTGGTGACGTAATGTTTTTCTCGTGCAGCCTATGCTCTGGGTCAGTACTTGAGTTTGAGGAACTTGATGAGTACATGTTTTCTTTAAGCCAGTACAGGAACCTGAATTCAGTGTGACGTTGTGAACTCATAACGGCTTCTTACGGAGATTTTCCTATCTCTGGTCTTGTTTGTGCTGCTCTTGTACCTCTCTTGTCCTGCACAAGTATGTTTGTGCATCTCTGTAAGGTTTCAGTCAGATACTGGGGCTAGTCTTTGAACACCAGTGAATTTGCATTGCCTGAGAGTTTCAGTATGTTTTTTGTTGTTGCGCGCTGTTGTTGAACAGATGCCTGCACATGTGTTCAGTGTTCACTCAGGTGCTTATTCTCTCACTATTATACTCACACATTCGTCAGCTTCTCTTGATTGGGGGCAGCCGTCCTTGCCTCGGCACCCTACTCTGAGTCTTTCTTAATGCTGAGCCAGGATGAGGGCAGTGTGAGATCTTGGGCAGGTGGCCTCTGCTAATCAGGTCCAGTTTCTTAACCTGCTCTGTCCACTGACACTGGCGTCTTGCACCAGGACGACCAGGGAGGCGCAGCCACTGCGGGCGAGGAAGAAGAAAGCAGCGCTGCCGCCCATCTGCTGGAGGCGCTCCGCCAATTCCGCCTCAGCCACCGGGGCGAGTATCGCCACGTGCTGGAGCAAGCACTGTCCTCCTACCAACTGTCCTGTGAGCCAGGCGGTGCCTCGCGACCCACCCCTCAGGAGGAACCTCCCTCACCCCCGCCGTCCCCCGCCACTGAGCCCCTCAACTCTGAGGAGGGAGCAGACGAGGCAGCCACTCCACCGCCACTCGACGAGCTCTCCGACCCCTCTGTTGCATGACCCTTGATGTCCAGCCAGTAACTTCCAAACCCCTCTCTTATCCTGCTCACCAACTTTTCTTACCCTCAGCTAAGAGCACTAGTCAGCTCCCTGAATGTTTTGTGGCACGGCTCCGTCCCAACCCAGTAAACAGTTCTGGAGCAGGTTTTTGGTTCATTGTTTTGGTATTTAGGTTTATGAAAGGGTAACATTGATGCTGGGCAAGAGGCTCAGTTTAACCACTAAATTCCTTTAAAACAACCTCTTGATGGAGGAGAAAACTCGGAGCGCTGTTCTCGTAACTGAAAACCTGCCTCTGTAACTGTAAATGATGCTCTTTGGCAGATCCCAGAACTGTCTGTTGTCAGCACTTTCCTGATGCGCAGCACTTAGCATTGACCTTGCCTAGACCTCGCGGAGTCTTTTTATTCGGTTAATGCAAACCTATATGTCTGAATGTATTTCAGTGGCGATATGAAGCAGGTTTTGATGAGCGTGCAAAAATATCTTGACTCCATTTAAGTGTAGTATACAGTATTATAGCCTAATGTTAGAAGAATTACTTTAATGAAACAGACAGTCCGGGCCTTGCCAGAGACATCAGTGACTTCTTGCTTTTGTGCACACCAGCACATGCGGCTTGCCATGCAGTGCATGTGTACTTTGCATTTTGTCTTTTGATTGGTTTTAGGGAGTGTATGTGGTTGAAATCATATGTATGGCACTTTTGTGATGCTGGAAGTGGGTGTGAATGACCAAACATGTGTGGATACTGCCCAAGACTTTGAACAGTAATTTGAACAGTAATTAATGGGGACAAATGCATTTCTGTTTCATTAGCTTACATGGATGTATGATTAAGTCTCATGTTTGCTGTCTCCTTTTTGAGTGTTCTGAGGAAGGTTGAGGGCTCACGAGGCAGTTGCCACGAAAAAGCACAAAAATGTCAATGCAGCACTACTAATGAAGTATGAAATGACATTACGATGAAAGTTTTCTTTTTAACTCGGATGTTTGTTCATAAAGTCCACCCCCCCCCCAACAACCACCACCCGCCCAGCCCCAGTTGTCATATTCATTCATGAAAAAAATAAATATCATCCTCAGGTTAGCGAAGTTTGCACAGAACCACTGATCCACCAGCGTGTGAAATGGATCGTATGTGATCCTTTCCACAGTGGTGAAGTGTCCCCAAGTGTATCCCCAAAGATAACGATGCTTGTGTTTGTTTTTGTTTGTTTGTTTGCTTTTGGGTAT
Organism: Bryconaethiops microstoma; assembly: GCA_037577275.1. Classification (NCBI taxonomy): domain Eukaryota; kingdom Metazoa; phylum Chordata; class Actinopteri; order Characiformes; family Alestidae; genus Bryconaethiops; species Bryconaethiops microstoma. Next base: position 41,199,884 of record JBBJLS010000109.1, read on the forward strand.
GCTTGCTGGTTTTTTTTTTTCTTTTTTTTTTTTCTTTTTTTGTTTTTTTTTGTTAACCCATGTTTAAAGAGAGATGAAAATCATAATGCGTGCTATATTCTTAACAGCGACCATAACTGCATATGTAAAGCTTTTGTGAATTAAGAACTGTATATTTGAGTAGTGGGATCTGTGGGATCAGTATTGTTTAGGTTTGATTTTCTTTGTTCTAGTAATTTCGCTCGTTAACGTTCTCTAAATCAGTACCTTTATTTTCACGGTTCGGGTTGGAGCCTTAGCAAGACATTTGATGTCCTGTGTGTGTGTCTGTGTGTGTGTCTGTGTGTGTGTCTGTGTGTGTCTGTGTGTGTCTGTGTGTGTCTGTGTGTGTC
>JBBJLS010000109.1:41221923-41233315 GCA_037577275.1 Bryconaethiops microstoma
TGTGTGTGTTAGTTTGTATACACATGCACTTATATATTTATATAATTTTTGTATAGTGCGCCATTATTTTTATATTATATTGTTATATTGTGTAGTTATTCTGCCTTTACTTTCTTTTCTTTTTTAGGTTCCACTTTGCTGTTTCCCATCCAAGGCACAAATAAAGGGTCAAAAAAGGATGTTAATGTAAAATATAACCAATCAGAACAACTTGAGTGTATTTTTGGTCGTCTTTCTAAATCGATTTCTTTAAGAATGATTTGTGATGATGTGAATTTTGTGAATCTATTTAACCCCAGCAGGACCAGCTGCCTCCATTCAGGGTTGCAACATGTTTTCAATGATTTGGGGTCATAGACCGGCAAGTTGTCATTGAATGGAAAAGATAACCGGACACTTTCGGCCATTGTTAAGCTCCGTGAGTGTCAGCTGGATGAATGTGTGGCTGGTTTGACCACTTAATGTTTTCCTCTGAATGAGGAAGGTAGCAGTGCTCAGGCTCTGTCATCTGAAAGCATGTTTCATGATTCGTCCTCTCGGGCTGCTCAGCTTTTAGATTTGAGCGAAAATGGGTTAAAATGAACGAAATTGTTTGGACAAAAATGCTGGAGGACAATCAGTGTCCATCATTTCTTTGTTTTTTGGGTCTTTTTTTCCAAATATAGGGAAGATCCCCCTTGCACAACAGCTGATCACTGACATAAATACTGGGATAAAGAGGCCAGAATGGGAAATTGCTGAAGCACAAAGTTACATGAAGGACATGAGGTAGGCAGACCAAGCGAGCTGATGACGGAGTGACAGCCCTGCATGATGGCTCTGACTGATAAACGCTAACCTGCAAATGAAAGGCTCTTCAGGCCCCATCATCCCCTGTCACAATGCAATTACTCTACAGGACGATAGCAAGATAGAGGCTCCCAGGCTACCAGATAATAAAGCTATTGACTGATGTGACTTAATGATTAGAATGTGGGAGGAAAAAGAAGAACAGAAGGGCAGAAGAATGAGCGGAGTGATGGGATTTCTGACTGTTTTTCTTACTTTCTCCACTTCAGGCACTTCCCGACTGAAAGGGATATGCAACCAAGTACTAACCATGGCTGTTTGGTATAAGTTACAGGGGGGTTCTCTATAAAAGAGGCTGCAATGAATAGAACGTATGGTTTTAAAAAAAAAAAAAGTGTAATAACCCTTAAATCTGCACATTCTGATTTCATTTCAGATCTAGCGTGCCAAATAGCCAAAATGTACAAAGTGATCCTGGTTTAATTACCGTCAAATTGCACTTTATACACTTGCGAAAGTTTATACACCCCTGGTCAAATCGCATGATTTTCTAAGAGCACATTGTCTACTTAAATAAAGCATTTATCTGCAGATTTTAGCATGAAAGTTCTATTTATTTGCTGAATTTAACATTTATTGGAAAAAACTGGAACATAAAAGACAGAAAAAATAAATCGGAGCACATTAATTGTGCGATAATTTTTGCGCTGGCCACATTGTATGTTTTTTCAGTAAGTTATATTGCCATTGTGCATTAAAATATGTTCTCTGTAAAGGTACGTGCACATATTTTCACAAATCTGCATAGTATTTGACCAGGGGTGTGCAAACTTTTGCTCTTGACTGTAAATATAAGTTTTCCACTGTGTGAATAATTCTACTGCTTAAATGTGCCATGATTTGACTTATTAGAAACTTAAATTAAAAGAGGGCATTCAAAGATCAGTGTATAAGCTTCCAAACAGGAATTCCTATCAAAATTGCTTCTTAAATGACCCTGTTGTTGTTTGGATTGGGAGGAAAGTCTTAGTTCTGCTCCCCTGTTAATCAGGGTGTGGTCTAATATGGACCAGGCCTTCACTCTCCCAGGTTCATGAATGTCAGGCCAAAATAAGAGGTTGGAATTGGGAAGAACTGATAATAGAAATAGGGAGTAGTGTATAAGTGGCGGGTGTCCTTTTGACTTTGTTGAGCCCCCTCCTCCCCGCAGAACCACCTCGTCATGTATTTACACCCAGAGATGAGATTGAAGACATAAACGTGTAATTAGTCTCCATTGTTTTCTTTGCAGATTAGGAGCACCTTCCGAGTGTGCGGTTCGAGGGGGCCGGGACCTGGCGTGTGATTGGCTGGAGGGGGGCTGGATGGGGCACCCTGCCGGGGGCAAAAATAGTGTTTCCCCCGGCGTAATTTTAGTGTAGTGAGTGTGAATAATGAGTGATGATTAATCAGAGGCTGCCAGTGTGAGACTCAGCCGGAGAACTGGGATACCGAACACAGTCCCTGCACTCAGGGCGGCACATGACTGCGGAACATACCACACTCAGAGAAGCACTGTGGGAAAAAAAAAAAATCCACTCACCCAGTTCTGGTGAACCATGATATATTAAGATGAGCACTGATGCTCTGAACTGGATGTTCACAACCATTTACGGCCTTTATGTATTATAGGTCTACTACTGATTTGTCTGTCTTGCTCCCACTAATGCATTCTTTTGTAGACGTTGGATTAAGTCACATAAGACACAGAACATGCAAAAAATCAATTCCCAAAAATTCTTATGAGTTTATTTCAGGACAGATGTTCACGAGACCAAAAAAATCAGCTGTTGCATCATTTCTTTGCTAATATTTGATTGCACAAATTAAAGTGCAATAGCATCAAGAACAGAATCTTAATTGGAAAACTGAAGGAAATTGCTTATGTTACAAATGTCACACAGAAACGAGAACAATATAAAATGTAAAATAATGTAAAAATTAACCTCTCCGGAAAATACACTGTACTAAATACACTACACTATATACACAAAAGGCAAAGAGGTGGATATAAATAATATAGATAAATAAATAACCACTGAAGCAGTTTACGAATTAACACAAATAGTGGTTTGTTCTCTACACAGAGCTTGTTATTAAACGTAATAGTGATTTTGCACATTATAATATTATTGCGTAAGCAGGGAGGGAGGGAGGTTCCCTTCGGGAAATTCAGGTTCCAGTTAGTATTTTACAGCACCACAGGACATCTTATAAAAGCAAAAGACACATCAATCAAAAATATTAACAAAAAATGTTAACAAAAAATATTCTTAAGAGACAGAAAGAGAACCAAAGGAATAAAGTGATGGTGACATCTGTGCATTGTGCAATAGGTATCAGTTAAGAAAGGTAGCTGCAGTTAAGATGGTGGATAGACAGTAATAATAAATATTGAACTGACATAAATAGTGAATCGTACTGAATTGTATAGTTATTGGCTGCTAAATGTTGTGTGATAGACCTGACCTGCGTTAGACCTTTCCTCTGTGGTGTGGAGCCCTGAGTCCCCGCCCCCTACTACACACTGTGGAGTTATAGTTTGATGGCATGGGGGACATTATAGTCATATTGCACATTATATTATTGCATAAGTAGAGATATAGGTGACATTAGTAGTGATATTGCACATAAACTATTGTGTATAAGTAGTGACATTATACATGATGAGACTATTGCACATAAACAACTGCACATAATAATAAAGATGTTGCATGTAAGGATAATGATTGAGCACACAACAAGAAATTTGAGATCTAGGTATCAGCAGGTTATTGCACAGGTTGAGGCTGAGACCTGATGATTTACTGGTTGGTTTCAGTGTTCCATGCTGGACAACACACACACACACACACACACACACACACACACACACACACACACACACACTACCGTTCTCATCCTGGCACTCTGGAGTGTCAGTGTTGCGTTCTGCTTGGACACGAAGCTCAAAGTTTGGGATAAAATGGACAGACCCTCTAGAGGCTGGTATCAAGGTTATATGCAAGTATAAGAGAATAAATTATGTTTGCTATTTCTTTTTTAAAAATCTGGGGATCTTGTCTGGGATATTTTGTTTTAATAATCTAACTAATTCAAGCATAATGGCAAATTTTGTGTCCTGTGTAATTTACGTTTACATTTAATTTCAATGAGCTGAGTTTTGGAGAAGTATTTTTATGATTGTTTTTGAGTGATTATTGAATTAATTCTTGTGTTTATTAGCAACATTAGACTCGCAGCATTGGTTTCAAACTAAAAACTGAAACGAGTGGAAATTCCTCCCTATTATTATGTTTTTAATCCAGGGTGTTTTTAACAGGTATATTTTGTTGAAAGTAATGTAGCTAATCTAAGCATAATGACAATTTTTTTTTAAACCAGGTGCAGTCTAAATTCATTAATTAGAAATGGATTTTGCTGACAATGATTGTTAGTTTTGAATAATTATAATACTATAATTGATTAAGTAATCTAATTTCAGTAGATTTTGTCTAATATCCAAGCTTATCTTACTTTCAGCTCATTTTAAAATGAGATCCCTTCAAACTTTCACTTGTATTTTCGGATGTTAAGTTCACCTTTGACCACTTTTGTCTACTTGAACTCCCATAATGGGCTTTAGAGCAGAAACTGCATGTGAAAAAATGCCCTTTATTATCATTATTTTTCATCGGTGGAGATTATTTGGCATATTTTGTTTAAAGTAATGCAAGCATGATTGCAAATTTGTTGTCCAAGTTGTTTTTGAGTTCTGGTGTTTGTTAGCAACATTAGCCTCATGGTTTCAAACTTAAAATGCAACATTTGGACAGTCTGAGCAGATTGACTACCTCAGGAATAAGTGATAACTCCTCCTAATTTGTCTATCTGTCTATTTGTCTGTCTGTCTGTCTGTCTGTCTGTCTGTTTGTTTATTATCTGGGGTGTTTTATTTTAAGTGATCCAGCCAATGCAGACATAATGGCAAATTTGTTGTCTTTTATATTCTGCAGAATTTCACCTATGTTTTAAACTGGATGCAACCTGAAGCCATAAACTAGAAAGTGATTTTTGGTAACATTTTCCAAGCTTGTGCTACTAAGGGGCCGCTCTGGTTCTGTGGGCGGGGCCTGGACAGGTCAATTCCTCAAACTGCGATGCCCCCCAACACCCAATACGAATAGAGCAGGGAGGAGTGGGCCGAGGAGACAGACTGTGGGTTCTCGAGAAGGGGAGAAAGATCCACAGCTGTCAGTTTGCTTCTCTGCTCTTAAACCCAGGCGGTGAGCGACTGGAGCTGCAGGCTGAGACAAGTGCCATCTCCGCAGCATCTGCACCTCAGCCTCGCTCCCTCAGGACTGACACGTATCAGATGGTCCCTGTCACACAGGATGCTGCATCACATCAGTGCCTCTCTGGCCTGATGCATCGTGAGCAGCATTATTCTATCGTTTTAGCATCTTTTCATGCATCACTGTGCAGTCGGGGGAGGGGGAAAGAATTGCAGGAAAAAATAAGGATAATTGCACCGAAGGGAGGGCGATCGAGATAGGGAAAGAGCTAGAGAAGAGAGTGGAGAGGGAGTGCCAAGGTTATATGTAGATATATTAAGGCTCCTCTCTCCGCCTGTCTGTGCCCTCTGTGTTTTTTCGAGGCATGCGATAACCTGTTGGATGAGAGGCTTGGCTGTGTGCACTTATGTCTGATGTGAAGGACGTTTTCAGTCGCAGTGCAGCAGATACACTCTTATTTTACCCCTCAATGGAAAAAAAATAAAAAATCCAGTGGAATCGAGTGGCAAACAGATAAATAGAAATGGCTTATTGACAGATTTCAATACAAAAAAGCTATACTGGAAAATTACAGACTGTGTTTTGTTTTTGTACTGAAGACCTGTGCTTTACATGGACTTTTCTCCTTCACAAATGCAGACATTAGATTTGAAAACTCGCTACGGCTGTGGATGTGTGTTTTATGTCAGTACATATGATGATGTACTCTCAGTGCATATGAAATGACGCCCCTGTTAAAGGTGAAGGAAAGATGCAATAGCTGTTTGAAAGGCGGTGAAAAGATGAAATGTATTCAATTTTCCACTTTTCTCGGATGCTGTTGATCCCTCGAGACATGTTTAGGTTCCTATCTCTCTCTCTATCTCTCTATCGCTCTCTCTCTATCTCTCTCTCTCTATCTATCTGTCTCTCTCTCTCTATCTATCTGTCTCTCTCTCTCTCTATCTCTCTCTCTATGTCTCACTCTATCTATCTCTCTATATATCTCTCTATCTCTCTCTCTATCTCTCTATCTCTCTCTCTCTCACTCTATCTATCTATCTCTCTAGCTATCTCTCTCTCTCCATCTATCTCTCTATCTCTCTCTCTTTCTCTCTATCTATCTATCTGTTTTATTTGTTTGTTTGTTTATTATCTGGGGTGTTTTATTTTAAGTCATCTTAATTTCAATGAACTAAACTACATTTTTATGTATAGTTTATTTGCTGACAATAATTGTTAGATTTAATTGATTAGGTAATCTAAATTCAGGAGATTGCGTCTAATATACAAGCCCATTTACTTTCAGCTCATTTTAAAATGAGATGCCTTCAAACTTTCACTGGTTTTTTAGGACACCAAGTTCACCTTTGAGCATTTTTGTCTACTTGAACTCCCGTAAAAGGCTTTAGAGCTGCAGCTGCATGGGAAAAATCCCCCTTATTATTGTTTTTTTTAAATCTGGGGAGTTTATTTGGCATAATCCAAAACTTCTCTTAACCTGCTCAAACCACACCCAGACGTTCATTAAGGCATTACAGACTTGTGGTTTAGAATTTAGGTTTAGGACTTTTCAGCCTCTTTGTGAATATGAACCCTGGTGTCATCTGCTATTGCTGCCCATAGTTGGAGTTTTGCTCATTTTTGAAGTCATACTGTACCCTAAACCCTATCAATGTCTCTATTACACCTCAGTGGAGATCTTATTGTGGTTTTGTGGTTTTTATGATTACTTTTGGGACATTATTATTGAGTTCTAGTGTTTGTTAGCAACATTAGCCGCACAGTTGTGGTTTCTAACTAAAAATGGAACATTTGGACACCAAATAAGTCTTGGTTGATTGACTAAAAGAGTTGATTGAGTAAAAAACGTTGTAATGGTGAAATGACAGCAGAAAGAAGTTGCTATGAACTAATTATTGTTTGCTTGAATGATAATAATTTAAGTTTTTAATTGAATAAATAATCTAATTTCAGTAGATTGCATCTAATCCCCAATCTTATTTCACCTTTAACTCATTTAAACTGAGATGCCTTCATAATTTAACTCATATTTTAGGGCGTCAAATTCACCTTTGAGCATTTTTCTCTCATACAATGTCTACTTTAACTCACACAATGGGCTTCAGAGCTGCAACTGCATATGAAAGCAATGCATGCACTTTGAAATAATCTGGAAAAATGCTAAAAAAAAAAAAAAAGTAATCTGTGATTGTCTGAGACTGGAGAAATATAGAGTAAAAGTCATGTGTGAATAAAGCTTACGGTCCAGACTTTGCAGGCGAGCGCGTGCGGTGCACGCACAGAGGACCAAACATGATGCGGTGTAATGTTTAGACTAATGTTTGGGAGAATAAATGAAATTAATGTGATGCATTCAGTGCAATGGACAAAGAAATAAGTACCCAAACCCCTGCTGAGCCAGTCAGTTCCACATGGCCACACATAGCCTTAAACATTTAATCGCCAATAACATCAAGTGATAACACAACTGATTAGAATAAGCACCTCTGAGCGGCACCGTATGATTTTAGCCGAGTAATTTAGCAAATGTGCCGCTCGCCCATTGTTCCAGGAGATCGCTTGGGTTTCATTGTACAGATGAGGTGAATGCGGGAGAGATTAGAGCAGATTATGAGGAGACATGCGGCCGCCGCTGCAGACAGAGATGACATGGCGGCCCTGTCTGCCCCTCCCCTGCTGAGAACCCGCACGCTGGGCCTTCAGGGGCCCCGGACCCAGACGACCTCCAGACTAGCCTAGGGGTCGACCAGGGAGCCAGCGCTTCAGCACTCTCCGGGTCCTCTGCTGTGTTTACATCAGTCCGGGCTCGCTCTGTGCGAATTCCCATTCCGAGCTTAATTCATAAGTAGTAAGTCTTACATTACTTGTATTGCTTTCACAATTACGAGCAAGCGTAACATGTCTGAACCCTGCAACAGAGCTGGAACTGAAACACAGGTTTGCATGTTTTTCAGTCTTTTCTTTGCTTTCCTCCAATTGCTTCTTATCCCACATGTGTGAATTCGCTAAATAGTAATGGAAATCCTTTTAGGTGACATAGACCTGTATTAGCCTTACAGTTCCAAAAATCATGTATATAAAGGAACCCACAGACACTAAGCATGTCTAGGCTTATCAAACACATGCAAAGAGTAAATCTGATTTTTCAGAGAACCAGATCCTTCAGAATTTCTGCAGAATTCAGATACTGAAATGTAAACAGTGTCGTTCAGAAGGGTTTGAGAAACTCACTGCTCTAGTTGTCTTTAAAGTGGTGGTAATAGGAACCAGGCGGCTGCTATTACACCTACATGTGTCCAGGTTTTTATATGTAAAGGTAAATTAATGTGATAGTGCTGTTTACTATTAGTGTTAAATAACACATCTGGTTTTCTTTGGGACTTGCGTGGATCTCGCCACTAAGAATAGATTTAAAAATATGTGTTTGAATCCAAAACCTTTTCAAACCTATTGTGAAATAATGATTAATTTATAACCATTACATGCAGTCATGGCTTTTAAAGGTAGACGTCTGGTTCCATTGACCGACATTGTTACAATTCTAGTTCTAGAACTTTTTCTCTCTAGAACAAAACATTTCACATCAAAACATCTGAATATCTTTGTTTTGATCTTAACCCTTTAAGTATGAGCAATTTTGAAAAATCTATGGTATTCGCCTTTAACTGCAAAGCATAGGTTTGAGTGGTATTAATGTATTATATTTCTCTCCCTCTCTCCCTCTCTCTCTTTCTCTCCCCCTCTCCCCCCAGCCCCCCCACCCCCTTTGATTTTCAGGCTGTACAGTGGCTTGTTCTCTTTTTCATCCGCAATAGAGACGGAGGACCTTGATTAGGATAAATAATGCAATGACCAGATTAATACGGCATAATGCTTTAATATTTTTCATATGCAATTTGGATTTATTGTCCTTATCTGTCTGATGCCTTTGGCTAATCTAAGCGGAGACCCTTAGCCTCCCAGGCTGGAGATAAGGCCGGGGCGCGCTTTGTGCAGAGCAGGGGGAAAACATTAACCACTGAATGAGATTATTGTTTATCTGCGCAGGGTCTGACTACTCACTTTGATAAAGAGACACATTTGACTGAGAAAATAAGGAGCAAATTGAATACTCTCTGGGGGCCGAGTCTCATTTGTAACCTCTTTTGAGAGGCGCCTGGCTGCCTCACACACACACACACACCCACACACAAGAAAAGACGACCACGTCCTCGTTCACCTAGTCATTTTTTCCACCTTGAAATTAAGTTCACAGATTGAATCTATTATCGAGTGTGTGCTGGGGGGAAAAGGGGCGTGTCCTGCACATATTCCAGGATTCAATATGTGCATGTTTACATGCAAATTTGAGTTCGACTGCATTAGATGGAAATGCGGTCTCCACTCTGAGGGATAGGATTGGCATAACAAAGCCCTTTTCTGATGATGGACGAGTTTTAGACTGAAGAGATTGACTGTTATCCACATAAGTAAAAATCGCAGTGCTTTTGATAAACAGCTGTGGGATAAACAGCCAGATGTTTTTGTTTATTATTATTAATTTTTAATGCTTGTTTATCCCCTCTGCATCTTCAAATTGGCCTCTAATTAAAAGACACTAATGACATTTAATCAAACAGCACGAAATCATGCTCACAGTCGTTTTTATTTAAAGAATATTTAGCTGAAAACCTAAAAAAAATCCTCTTACTTGCAGAAAACCTATGGATCAGTGCCTGACTGGCTCAGATGTATTGAATATATTTTCACTAAAAGCTTCTAAACATCGTTGCATTTATATATTTTACACTGTACCCATCCATTGTTTATTGTTATTATTATGATCTTTATTTCCCATTTGTTTGTCTGAAAAATAAAAGGGAAACGAAAGAAAGAATGAAAGAAAAAAAATACATGTGGGAGGGAATTACCATTACCAATTAATTTAATATTATTTACTTATTAATAGAATCATACATTGCACTAAAATCAAAGGAATATACTCTTGTGATGTATAAAGAACGATGATGTTATTATTCTTATTATTGTTGCTGTTGTTTATATGTATATATATACATATATCTATATACATATAGAATATTGAGTGTATTTTTAGTAAATAGTTATTTGACTAACATGCAAATGTACACTCAATATTATATATATATATATATATATTTAAATACACATATATTAACGTATCTGTACATTTATTATTATTATTGTTGTTATTATTATTATTATTATTATTATTATTATTATTATTATTATTATTATTAATAACTGCAAAGAAAACATAATCGGTAGTATAATGTGCCCTTGCTGGGGGTATTTTTTTCTGACGTCCTGCTGTGTGTGTGCGTCTTCTCCTGTATGTTAACATCAGGTTGTCACACTGAGCAGTAAAACAGGTAAAACACTCACACATAAAAGCCCGGCGGCCTTATCTGATCCAGCAGGAAAACAAACGCCGGCTGGAACAAATCGAGGCGAGGATTCAGAGAAGAGCGTTTCTTCTCCAAATTGAATAGGCCAATCCAGAATGCATTACCAGGGCCTTTTTCTCATCTTCGAAAACATCCTCCCTGAACATGCCCGCCTTGCATGTGGCGTTACTGCGCAGAACGCCGCCTGAATGCGTCTGCCGTCTGCTCGGGAAATGTTTTCCTTTCTTGCTGGTTTTATTTTCTCATTTCAGGAGGAGTAACTCAAGGCTGAAAAAGTGTTTATAAACCGTTTTAAGACGAAAAAAGACACCTGAGTGCAGGTCGACTCCCTTTCATTCCTGGCGTATTCAGAGTAAGTGGCATTACAAGATTTGACAGCACAATGAGTGGAGGCGAGAACGCAGGCGGGGGCATGCAGGAGTGTGTGAGAGACTCCGTGCTGAAATCAGTGGCCCTGAATAGGCTCTGACACCGAATACGGGCCGGCCGCGGTGCTGGTGGATATTTTTGTGACACTTGGCACAATTTGTGGCACTTAGGTTGCATCAGAACCTCAGATTAACCAACCAGCTAGGGTTACCCTCCAATTAGAATGCAGGATCAAAAAGTCAGGTGGAGTTACCCTCCAATTAGGGCCCGGGATCAGGCCGGAGGCTCCAGTTTCAGCCCAAATTAAAGTGCAGGATTAAGAGCACAGGTAAGGTTACCTGCTCGCTCCACTTCAGATTTGAAGAGCCGTGCTGAGGTCATGCAGCGGTCACCAAGTGGTCATATTCACACTGTCACACCTCTCTCTCTCTCTCTCTCTCTCTCTCTCTCTCTCTCTCTCTCTCTCTCTCTCTCTCTCTCTCTCTCTCTCTC
>JBBJLS010000109.1:41281268-41316173 GCA_037577275.1 Bryconaethiops microstoma
GACCTTCTCGTCCAACATCAGTGTCTGACCTCATAAATGCTACAGAATGAATGGACACAATTTCCCACAGAAACTCCCAACATCTTGTGGAAAGTCTTCCAAGAAGAGTGGAAGCTGTTATAGCGGCAAAGGGGGGGCGACTCCAGATTAAAGTCTGTGTATTAGAATGCAGTGTCATTAAAGTCTCTGCTGGAATGGTCAGGTGTCCCAGTACTTTTGTCCATACAGTGGATTTAAAAGTTGTGTTGGATAAATAATGTATGTAATATTTTGTAACAGTGTCGGTGCTGCTCGGAGCCGCGGCTGGAGGGTGTTAGTGAGGTCCTCGGACTGGACAGGCTCTCCGGGAGGGGATTGGCCCGTCTGAGCTGATCCTCCGCCCCGGTCTGGCCGGACGGAAAACACCTCGGCTCTCCAGAACAAAAGCCTGAGCGGCTCTCGGCGTGGATACTCGAGGAGAACCCCGAGCTGCAGCAGGTAAACTGGAGTCCCGTTCCTCCCACAGCCCGGACTCGGACTCGGACTGAAACTCAAACATACACAACTTTAAGAGGGCTCGGTTTTAATTTAGTTTTGGTTTCTCTACTGAGGGTTTAACGGACCGGGTGGTCTCCATGTCCAGGGTTCTGGTCGTTTTTCTCTGGTTCTGGAGTGTGTGGGTCCGGGGGTTTGAGCTCAAGGGGGTCGGTCTGAGTGTGTTTTCCAGTGTTTTGGAGCGAGTGGCCGTGGGGAGCGGGTCTGAACTACTCCTGCGCCACAAAAGGGCCGGAGAACCCCGAGGACCGGGCTGAAGTTCGGCTCCGACTCCAGCCCCCCCCCCGGTCCAGCTCACAGAGAGACGGTCCGGTCGGAGAAATGCAACAAAAGATCAGGGTCGAGGGGGATTTAAGGTAGAACGGAACTCTGGAATAAGAAAGAACTTAAGCTCGATCAGGAGGAGGCGGCGGAAGGGGGGTATTGTTGTGGACGTTGTTGTTGTTGTTGGAGAACGGCCAGTCTTAGCCACAGCGACACACACACACACACCGAGCTAAAGCCACGATACACCTGCTCAGTGTGTAATATGGAGTGTGTATGATCTGGAGTGTGTGTGGGTGTGTGTTTGTGCAGTAAGTTTGGAACACAGATGGGGTGGAAAGTGCGTGCTCCCTAATCTCTGGCTAGTTAGCTCCTCGGGCTAGCCAGGGTGAAGCTCCTGGACACTGCAGCCCGCTGGACTCCTCACTCTTGCTTTGAACTTTCTGGGAGTAAAATGAAAGAGTCTGTCTTCCAAACTGCAGCCAGATTCTGAAGACTGTGAGATTCTTTCTGATTTGGACTGATGTAGGTCGTTTCCTGACTGTGTGAGTTTTGGGAGAGTTTCAGTGACCAGGTCCTGAGAGCTGGCTTGTTTCCACCAGCAGGATCTTCCACTCAACAAGGAAACACCAAACCTGTGTTCACGGTTTTATGCAGAATTCACTTGTTGAGATGCAAACAAAGTCATTCACAGTGGTTTGATTAGATGATTTAACAGTTGTTTTTTTTCTCACAGTGGTGATGGGAACCAGAAGCTGTGAGGTCTCCAATTTAAAAATTGCCAGTTGACAACTCACAATGACCAGGGGCCTGAATTTCCATATGTAATATTGATAATAGTAAAACTGTAATAAATCTAATGTTTTTCATGCACTTCACCAATAACGACTTTTAAAAATCATTAAACTATCATGAACATCCCATGCATCCAACAATTGTTTCCCATTTCTTGTAAGAATTTGTGAGGTGCTTCAGACGTCTGGTTCCTATTTCCACTGCTGCAAACAACTGACTCCGTTTTACTTTAGAATGTCACATTTACACATGAACCTCCTCTAAATGACTAAATAATATGAATGATGCATAAATGTGTTATTCCTCTTAAAATGGAAACATTCTGAGAACATTTCCTGAACTGGTGCTGGAGTAGAGTTCCCCCTGCTCTGCACATTTGTTTTCCTGATCCAACTAATCAGGTAATTTCCCAGCTGTTCTTGACTTGAAGTGGGTGTGTAAACACAAAAGGGGAGGGAGGGGGGTACATACTCCAGGACCGGTTTGGGAACCACTGCTCGACATCATGCAATCAAATTAATTTTGACACATTTTTACAAACACAATGTATTCAGTTAGAAGCTGCAGCTGGTATGATTCATTCATCATGGGTTCTATGTCATTGATGTCTGGAGACCAGGTCTTCAAGCTCTTTACTTTGAGTTTCATTTTGCTCCTCTGCCAGATGGTTCTTGCTCAATGCTGAGGTGTCTTTCAGGTTGTTCTCTTGAAACGGAATGAGCTGCCAAGTTTGCCATAGTCCTGGTGCTTCTGAAGTACACAAAGATGGCGTCTCTGGGTGAGGCTGCCATGCGCTCGGTGAAGATCACCCACCGTTTCCAAGAATGCTCACTTTCTCTCTGCATCTAATACATGGCAGTTGGATCCAAATGTATAACGAATCGGACTCCGCAAAATTATCTGCACTTGTCCGGTTCCTGTAAAAAAGTCTCTTTGTCTTGTTCTGCACATGATTCTCTGACGTGAGCAGCTTAGTACAAGCTCAGTGGAACAGTCAGTGTTGAAACATCTCTAGTAGCCATTATCTGTGCCGGCCTTCAAGGGTGGTTAGTCACTGCTGATGCAGATGTACTCATACTGATTGTACAGCCACCATTGACCTTCCTGGGTGCCTGTGAGTGCCAGGCTCTTCAGGCTGATGGGTCTTGGTCTTGCAAAAACCTGTGCAACGTCCCTTAATTATTGTGGACATTCATTATCTTCTGTTGACCTTCATATATTACAGTAATTAAGCTGTTTTCTGCCATCACTTGGACTGTCCCCTTACCGATTGAATGCTGAATGTGTGGCATTGTTACATATATCAATAAGAAGCAGAGATCCTTGCCGGACATGAGGTTAATGTTAGCTCAGAGTACATCTAACAAAAACACAAGGATTTCTAATCCCCTTTTTTTGCGGGACCGTTGAAATGTGAGATTTGCATTTCAACAGCAAACTTAAAATGTAGACAGAAGACAGCCAGTGTGACGTTTGATGGTCAACACACACACACAATGAACTATTAAATGGTTTGTGCAAGTTAATTCAAAATCAGATAAGTGTGAAGAACCTTTTCTGTGGGTGAACTGAAAGTATATTATAATTGGTAATGTAATGAAATTAATGAAACTAATTACACTTGTGTGGTGTGATTTAACTATTTCACACAGAAATTCTCACCCGTTTTTTTCCCCTCCATTTGTCCTTATTAATGCTGTCAGAACAAAACTTTATCTCCAATGATGTAATTTTACAGGAAAGGAAAAGAACTTTCTAAATTTTCAATGCAAGCCAAGGTGAGAATTACTCTACCTTGACCTCCCATGGATTTTCTTTTTATTTGAAAAAATCACCTTGGAACCTTGTAAAATCCTGTAGCTCTACTGATACTTTTTTATTTTGAATTTTTTAAAGTTTTTATGGGTTTATGGTTCTTTGCAAGCCCCACTACTTGCTGATTTTCACTGGATTGGATTGAAATTTGTACTAAACATAAAATAACAGCAACCTGTATTATTATAAATAGTTGTTGCTGAATGTTTATCTTTACAGAAAAATCTTTAATTTATGAGTTCATTTTTTTTTTTTTTTTTTTTGCAAACAAATTTTGGTTCTGTGCAGTGTAGATACAGTTCTAGTGCTTGTGCCATGCATAAGCTCACACAGGAGAACATCCACTGAAATTCATATAAGAAGCACCTGCACATAATTATCATAGTTTCAGAACTAAGGGAGTGCCCATTCTTTTTGTGAAACTGATTTTGGGAAATCAAGTACTTTTTTATTAGTACTAATCATTTATTATAGGTAGCATAGGTTAATTTGTTGAAAACCATCCAAAATCATTTTGGTATTTCAAAGCAGTGGTATATAGTGTGATTAAAAGGGCTGTCAAAGTGTAAATTTACAATTTTTCTTTTTGATGTATGCACCAGTGATGATACAGCAACATCGAGCAATTTGCCATTTTAACAACTTCAAGTTTCTTCTTCATGCTACCTAAGACTACAAAGATACTCTTAGTGTAACAAGTCAACATCTAGAAGCTAAAATGAGTTGTAATATGACCCTTTGTTCACAGCCACATTTTTTAGAGATCTAAATATAATCGTAATAGTGTACTGTTTTCTGTGGACAGATTTTTACACCAGCGCATGATTTCATGTTTTTGTACTTTTTAAAGGCATTAACTCTTTTTAACTATTATTTTCCCCCTTTTTTAGTAATCATCTCTCAGCATCCCTGATGGAAATGGACAGTGATAATGACATTAGAGTTACCTCTGCTGGAGGGTCCCTGGTAAAGAAAGGACAAGAGAGGAAGTTTGGCAGTCCTCAGTCTCAGAGGCACCTTAACACCAATGGAAAGGAACACATGAACCCTTTGGATCACAAAGGGAAAATGACCAATGGTTCTGCAAGAGGAAGCAGTTCTGCGAGCTTCAGTACCAACAGTAACTCAGTGGTATGTCTTCCTTTGGTATCAGAGGGGCTAAAGCTTGTGTGGACCCAGTCGGATCAGACAAAAGAGTTGGACACTATTCCTGAGCTGGTCCAGGCCTTCAATGTCTTCCCTTACCCAACATCCCAAGAAGTGAGCACACTGGCTCGTGTTTGTGGACTTCCGCTGGATAAAGTAAAAGTCTGGTTTATGGTGCAGCGCATTAAGTATGGAATCAGTTGGGCTTCTGAGGACATTGAAGAAACGCGCTGTAAGCTGGCCAATCCAGATCGTTTGAGTGAAGGTGAGGAAAATAAGAAGAGGAAGCGGTCTAATGATCTGGTAGAGGTGGAGGAGACGGATCATTCTATAGATTCATTATCACACAAAAAACAAAAAAAGGAACCTCAAGAAGCGGTTAAGCTTTCTCCGTCTGCTACACGTTTGACGTCACCTGCTTCACTTCCACAAAACTCTAATTACGATGCCCATCCTGTGGACAATGGCGCTGCAGCGCCGAATGCCTCACCTAGTTCCACCGAGTCTTCTCTTGGTTCTCAGCACAAGCACGGACGATACAAAAAATCTAAAGCTCAGCTTACAGCTTTGCGCAAAAGTTTTATACAAGAGAACTGGCCTGCTGAGACAGAACTCCGACGCCTACAAGAGGAGACGGGTCTGACGCGCAATGAGATACGGAAATGGTTCAGCGACAGTCGGTACCAGTTACGAACTGGACGTGGGATGCCAGGCTTAACGGCTCCTGTTTCTCAAGGAGAGCGTTCTTCTGAACCTCCACAGACCCAGCCTCTGTCTCTGGTCACTGAAAAGCAGCAGAAGGGCGTCCCAGTAAAAGGAGAAGCTCGTAGTAAAAGAGCTCAGAAGAGCGGTTCACGTAATTCACATTTTTTTCAGATCTTCTTATCAAATACACTTGAAGCATTTGGAGAAGGAGAGGCAGAACAGAGTGAGGCAGGGCTAGCAAAAGAAGACCGTAATGTTAACCATAATGATGAGGCGGGAAGCGAACATGAAAGTGAGGCCCATGAGGCTGAGACACTGTCGGAGCCATCTGTGTCCACTTCCTCCTCTCGCTGCATCACCCCTCCACATGTTTCCACTCAGTCATCTCAAAAATTAATTTCCAAGTCTCCACATGTTGCAAAAGCTGCTGGACGTGTGAGAAAAACCAAGGAGCAGTTGGATATATTAAAAGAATACTTTCTGCGTTGCCCATGGCCAAAGAGTGAGGAGTATACAGAAGTGGTGGAACTAGCAGCTTTGCCTCGCGCTGATGTTATTCAGTGGTTTGGAGATACTCGGTATGCTGTAAAAAACGGGCAGCTACGCTGGGTGCATGGACGTGTCCGTGACCACATACTTGCTGAGATAGCACTACAACAAAATGGAGGTGGTGGTGCAGATGCCAGCAATTCCAGTGGAACACCCAAGAATGAAGGGAGTCGTAAGCGCAAATCTCAGTCAAACAGTGCTTCAAAAGTACCAAAATCAACATCAGACTCTTTTAATGTGCATCCTTTAGAGCTGTATCGTCGGCAGACGGGTGCGCTACAGGAGAAAGACCTGGACGCCCTCTGCAGAAAGTCAAAGATGAGCTATCAGCAGGTACGAGACTGGTTTGCATCCAAAGACAGTAAAACTCCAGATCTGGAGCACAATAACACAGATGATTGAAATGAAAAGACTAATGGTAGTTGTTTGTTTTTAGGTCTGTACTTACTATACTGTCTTTTCTAGGCAATACTTGTCTGGGGGGGTGGGGGGGGCACATTAATGTAGACTGGCTAAATTCCTTCCTTTTCCTTTTCTGTTCTTCCATTTCTTAGTGGTTCCCTCTGTCTGCCTCTAAATACTATGCTTGGCACTCAGTACACTGGCTGATTGTGATTTTGTTTTGTTGTAGTTTTTTTTCCCCTCTCTAGAGCCAAACTATAACTAGCTTCAACAGTAACTTATTAGAAATATATGCAAAATCTTACTCCTTTCATAGGTACTGTAGTATTTGTAAAAGATTTGTAGAGAACACTGAATGTCATTGTATAAAATTGCTGGAAGGCTTATTTAACACTGATTACACATTCATTCACTGACTAAATCTGATTAAACTAACATCGAGTTATCTCTCGCAACATACACTTGAATTTTGATCCAGAAGTTTACAACATTCAAGTACTCCTTATCAAAAGCACCAGTGTGAAATTACTCACACATTGTGAGTTATTTTTGTATGATACACTTCACTGTATTTATTATACACAAATGTAGTGACATATGCTATGCCAATGTCAAACACTGGAAATTAACCAGAGACAAGACTGGAATCACTAGCCTAAAGATCTCTACCAAAGCAGGCAACAGCAAAAAAAACCCCAACAACCTTGAGCCCAAATGGCAACGTTCTCATGAAACCAAGAAAAGGTCAGCATTTCTATACAGGACATTTTAAAGGAGCAACATGTAAGTTTGACATCTGCCATTTAGGATAAAAGTTAATGTCGTTGAAGTTTTGATTTTGACCAGGTGTGTGGTCTGTGCTCCCATGCAGTGGTTACAAACCATACTTAGTTCTGACATAGGCTGGATACATTTTTAAAAAAAAATGAAACTTGGGGAAGTCATGATGCCGAGGTGATGATACACGAGCTCTGTTTTCAGCATCAGTGGGGAATCACACCTGTACATTTTTCATCTAGGTCTGGGAAACTGGTCCATAGAGATTAATTACGGACTGCCAGCCGATTTCTAAAGATCATGAATAAAATATAAATATAAAATCTTACATGTAGCACCTTTTAACTGTACTGAATAGTTCCTCAGTATTTGTGTTATAAGCCATAATATCCTAGAATGTGCCTTAGAATACATATCTTTTTTTTTTCTTCCAAAAATGTTTTTGATAAGTATTTGTGGAAAAGATGTTACGTAGAACTTGTTTTGTTAGTTAATAACTTGCTGCTTTTTTTTTAGTTAAATAAACTGTCCATGGCCGGTTTAAGAGTATAAGATGGACACTTTCTATCTAAATACCTTATTCTGATTAACATACCGACTCTGATAGAAACCACTGGATTGAGTACATCATTGAATAAAAATATTTTGTTTGTTAAAGTTTGTATATTGTGTCTTGAACATGGTTTGTATCATACTGGAAGTACAGTGAATTATGGAAATGTCGCTATAGTTCATTATACCATTTGTCAGCACTGACATTTCCTTCATAACATTACAGATCTTGGCATGTAGTTTATGAATTTATGCACTAATTCCACAAACCAGATGGGAGGTAAAACATACAAGCTACAGAACTTCAGTGTGTTAATGATTTTTGAAATAAACTACACAGAAGCCATTTGTAATAGACTTTATGATTTCAAATAGCCTACCAGTTAAGCTTTGACCAAAGATTTGATTTTATTGTTTTTTTAAAGAAAAGGTTGGTCTAACTGCTGGCTGTCTTTCCTTTTGTTTTGTGTTTTTTTTTTTATTAAATCAATTCCAAAATCCAAAATATGGACCATATAATGAGAAGACAATTTGACATTCGAACAGTAGTTAACTATTGTTAACAGGACCTAAACCAGACTTATTTAAACAAGTTCTAAATTTACATCAAGCTCTCTTGCTTACAGGGTAAAGATGTAATTTATCTGCAGCTTTGGAGGAGGACGGCACGGCTTAGGGCATCATTTGAGACAGGGCAGGATAAAATGTAAAAGAAATCATTTTCACAATAGATCAGCTGACATCTAATTAAAAACAAACATTTCAATGGTTTGAAACCTCTTCTGAAGTACCAGGTTGGCCAACCTGCACTGTACCTTATCAAGGGCCAGTGCAACAGCATTTCATTTTTTCAGGTTGTTTTTGTGGAAAATAAGTGATGTGCATAAAAACTGCAGGTGTTTTTTATGCATCTCATTAGGAAACCACCAACAGCTTTTATTTAATGCTACACTGTACAGTGTGTTAGTGATGTGTTAGTATAATGTGTGACTACTTAGACATTCCATGGCTGGGGTGACTGAAGAGCTGGCCTGTTTAAGAGCTGGAACTGGAAAATGTTTGGGGTAATGTGGTCCGACCTAAAGGGAAATAAAGAAAAATAACTAATCTTGTGTAAAACTTTAGGTTGAGGTTCAAGGTTGATATATTTTGTTCAACATGCTTTAATGTACCTCAGCGGTGTGTTAGCAGAGCTGGGTGTCCCTACGGATGAGAGGAATATATTACCACCAATATATTACCAGACTAGCCCAAAATCACTTTTACCATTTTAATGAAGTCAGACATGTTGGCAAACTTCACATGACAAATACATAAAGGTACTTTCTTAGTGAGTGTGTCTGTCTGTGTGAATTGTTTACTGGTCCTTTGTAATATGAACCAGCAAAAGAGAGTATTTTTAAACATATAAACATTTTTAGTTACTGGGAAACCATACCATAAACTTGCATAATTTGCTAATTTACATGTAAATATACTTGTTTAGCTATAATTTAGCTATAACTTAAAAAATGGAAAAAGTGAATTGTAAGGATGCATAATGACACCACAATCATACTGGTGTTGGCAAATACAGTGGGGCAAAAAAGTATTTGGCAGCCACCGATTATGCAAGTTGTCCCACTTAAAAACGTAGCCAAAAGCATGATGTTTCCACCGTCATGCTTCACGGTAGGCGTGGTGTTCTTGGGATGCAACTCAGCATTCTTCCCCCTCCAAATACGACGAGTGGCGTTTATACCAAAGAGGTTCTATTTTGGTCTCATCTGACCACATGACATTCTCCCATTCCTCCTCTGTATCATCCACATGGTCTCTGGCAAACTTTAGACGGGCCTGGACTTTAGACATGGACCTTTCCAGCACTGCAGGATTTTAATTCATGATGACGTAGTGTGTTACTAATAGTAACTATTGTTACTGCGGTCCCAGTTCTCTTCAGGTCATTGATCAATTCCCCCCGTGTAGTTCTGGGCTGTTTCCTCACCGTTCTCAAGATCATTTGTACCCCACGAGGTGAGATCTTGCATGGAGCCCCAGGTCGAGGGAGATTGTCAGTGATCTTGTATTTATTCAATTTTCTAATAATTGCTCCAACAGTTGATCTCTTCTCACCAAGCTGCTTGCCTATTGTAGATTGGCTCATCCCAGTCTTGGTGTCCTTTGACAGCTCTCTGGTCTTGGAGGTTGGAGTCTGACTGTTGGAAGGTGTGGCCAGGTGTCTTTTATACTGATTACGATTTCAAACAGGTGCCATTAATACAGGTAACGAGTGGAGGATAGAAGAGCTACTTGAAGAAGTAAGAGGTCTGTGAGGGCCAGAATTCTTGCTTGTTTGTAGGTGCTAAATACTTATTTTCTGCACCATTAAACAAATAAATTATTTAAAAATCATACAATGTGATTTTCTGGATTTTTTTACATTCTGTCTCTCACAGTTGAAGTGTACCTATGATAAAAAATTACAGACCTCTCATCTTTTTAAGTGGGACAACTTGCACAATCGGTGGCTGCCAAATACTTTTTTTTTTTGGAGAAAAGAATGCTAAGACAATGTTGGGAAGACTGCACGTAGCTATGAAGTATGAAGGGTACTGCGCTAAAATCTAGAACTGATTTAACACTGACCCCCTTTGTGTATCACTAACAAAATTGTCAATATCTGCAACGACCCACAATTTCAGTACTGGTGCATCCCAAGTGAGAGGTAATAGGCTTCTGCCTTACAAAAGTAATAATTACTCACTAAATCCATGCTCACGCAGTGAACTCAGCGAGGATACAGGGGTGGCTGGATCCGGAGTCTATCACATCACAGAAGAAATATGCATGGAAATAAGTATGTATGAAAAACAACATGCGTTTTTACAGCAGACAGAGTTGGTTTTTAAAAATAAAAGGTTGAATAACAAAATATTAAAGAAAAGGAAGAAAAAAAGTGAAAATACTGCCATGATGGATCTGGAGTGTCGAAATCTGTCCGTTGTATCACCAGAACCTGGGTGGCTGCTAAGTGAACATGAGAAAACAGGTCTGGCTTAACTTTCCAAACATGGCAAAGTAATACAAATGTTGTTTTGACATATATATAAATAAATGAAATATGACTTTGTTAATTTAATAATCTACCTTACAGATCTGGATCGAGGGGTGACTGTGAGAAAATGAATAAAGATCAGAGAGCATGACATATAATCCAAAATTCTAATAATCACATTGGATTCAAAACGCAACATTATCAGATGAAACCCCAACCCCAATTGTTAAAAAAAACCTCTTTATCTGCACAATCACAATTAATACATTTTTACTAAAAGGTGAACAATTTACATCCTTGTAAATTAATAAGTAGATTTAAACATCTATGCTAGGTAATAAATGAAAGTTGTGGTTGAAAGTACACGTTCAGTGAATATGATGCTTGTGCATCAGTGTGATACGTAAGAAAAAACTGAAGAGCAGCCGTTTGTAAGAATGTCAATGCAAGATGTGGCCAGACTTTGCAAGAACAGTCCATCCACAACAACACAGAGGGGCACATATGCTGTGGATGGCATTTTGCTGGCATGCTTTGGATCATTGCAAATCAATGCAAAGTTACTCTGATTGATCACTTTCATCCTATAATGAAATATATCCTCCTTGCCGTGGTCTCCATCCAGTGGTCTCCATTACAGTGCCACCATCCAGAGGGCACGAGGGGTCTGTATATTGGTGTAATTAGTATAAAAACATATATATAGCATCTACTGTTGCCTTCGCCGTCACCACATTCAACACAATTAAGCACCTAGGGAAGATTTTGGACCAATGTGTTAGACAAGGCTCCAACTGAGAATTTCTTTTGTAATAATGTTCCATCCTTCTTGAACAGTTCCAGAGACTTACAGAACCTATTCCACTGAAGTTGTTCTGATGGCCAGTACGAACCTTTAGGTTTTTCTTTAAACTGTCACTCATCTATATTTACATGGTCAAAACAATGCACATTAGGTCACTTTGTCTTTGATTACCTGGGGATGTAACAGCCACTGGTAGCGTCATTCTCTGAATACCTCTACATACAAGAAAGAGATTAACCATGTAACTTATTTAAAACTCTTTTTTTGAACAGTATAAATCAATATTAGGTACATATGTAATATAAAAGTAAGCTGAATATATACTTATGTACTGGGAAAATACTGCTTTACAATATGTACAAAGGCTACAAAAACAAAAAACTGAAGATGTTTACCCATTAGCATGAAATTTCCCAGGCGATGTCTATGGGAGGAGAGATGAGAAAAGACAGTTCTGAGGAACAGTTTCACCGAAAATCAGCAACCAATTAGTATGCTAGTAATTGAAATGTGTGCATGAGTATTTCATCTAATAAACTTATACAGGCTATAGTTTGTGTTTGCATTTTTACACGTTTAGTAAGGCTACAATTTGTTTAAAAATAATTAAACAAGGTCTGTAGCATCAGGCAACATATTCATAATCATTTCATGTAATTGCAATCTGTGAGGTAATGTTTAAAGCATTAAATACTCTTACTGTGTGCATCTGCGGGCTAGCTCCAAACGACATCTCGTTGTACTGACACAATGACAATAAAGCATCTATCTATCTATAACTTGATAACAATATTGATAACTGCTATTATAGTATTTAATGATGTGTTTTTAGGAATGTTAACTCCTATAAAAAAGTTTATAGAAGTTACTTGATAATTGACCTGCCTGACAATTAATTAACCTGGATCAAATGTAAAGCATTCTGCATATTATTACAGCATAATTCCAAAACCATCTACATCTATGTACATCACCTCTGGATGTAGGTTTCTACATTTTCACAGTTGTCTACAAATGAGCTGAAAATATGTTAAGCTGAAAAGTAGCGTCTTCTTAACAAATTTATTGTAAATTTATGGAAACAAATAGAAGTTTTACAGAAATGTTCACATTACGAATCTCACAGCTGCCTTGGATTTCTAAAAGGATATTTCCCATTTGTGTGTACATGTGACTTGTATGTCTTTATTATAAATCTACACACCTCGAAACGACCCACAAGTGCTCACCCAAAATCAGTATTGTTACAAGAATGAACTATGTGCCTTCGGAACATCGAACTAAGACCGAATTCTCCCTCGGATCGGATTTGTGCCACTGTAAAACCCGGGAAATGTAAACACAGCTATAATGATTCCAAACCTCTGAATTGCTATTACAGCGGGTCCTCAGGTTACGATACAGATCCGTTCCTACAATAGTGATGTAACCTGGATTTTGGTGTAAGTCGAAACACACTCTAGGCTAAGGCACTTACCTATCCTAACACAGTTCCGAAATCATAATCTAAAACATAAAAACACAACTAAACCACATAAAAAGGAAAAGGACACTAGCTCCTTCACTCACACGCCGCGTTACTGCATATTCTTCCGCAGCGCATAACCTAACTAGTTCATCCACGTAGTCTGTAAGTACAACGGTAATGGTGTGAGCCGAAACACTCACGTCTCAATTTATTAACGTTTTTATGGGAGTAAGCGTCATAAACGTCTTATGTCGAGACTGTCGTAATCTGAGGACGCTCTCGGAATTTAATCATTTCAAAGTTATTATCCAACTCTATGTTTACCACCACTGTAATGGAGTAGAACGCTGCTCGTTTGGCATAGGTGTGAAGCGCTCATTAAATAGACTTTGAGAGTGTTAAGGCCATTTGCCCCCCACCTAAGTGTAAATTAAAGGGCAATGTGGAAAAAACACAGTGCTGTATACCTTAAAGTGAGCAATAGTTCTACTTAAATACATTTCCTCGCACAAAACAAAGATTTTCAGTCGTAATCAGGTGAATAAAATCCATGCTTAGGACACTGAAAGGTACACACATCGTTCAAAAACACACACTTATCTGCTCAGAAAAAACACAGGGCACAGTGGTGTGTGTCTTCAGACGTAAAACACTGCAATCAAGCAGAGCAGACTCAACATAATGCTGCACTTGTGGGTTTCTGGCAATAAGTTTTATACAACTCTGCACTGTCCACAAAGCTGTGTTTAGTTAACGAGAAAAGTGAGCTAATCTTGTCACACAGGCACACTTACCAAACAAGGGCTTTTCACATGGTGGCATATTTGAAGCCTTCTGTAATGTTTGGGATTTGTTTTGGCCCTAAAAATATCACAGAGTACCTTCAGCACTACTTGTTCACCGGTCAGTTTGGATATTTGTCCCTTCCATTCCAGTGGTGGCGGTTCCATTCGCCACCACTGCATAGGATTTTAAGTATTTAAAATGAACCGCATAGAATCAAACCGCTGCGAATGACTTTATGAGTCACAAGTTTACAAGTGCTATACGTTCAGTGCAGCTGCTTTGGGAGGTCTTGCACTCAGTCTGGGTTTGTGGTTTCCAGAGATGCCATATAACACTCCGTACCGTAATTCTGATCTTACAGAGCAAAGGTGGTCCCACCCCATGAAAAGTTACCATGAGACATTATTGTGGCCCAAGTGGGTTGACAGAGAGGGAAGAGAGTTTGTGCCTTCTCTGGCAAAAAGACCATGAAGAAAAAAGGCACGGGACTATAATGAGCGTATATTTGAGAGACATGTTAATACTGTCTTTACAGACTTAAGACAGTTGAGACATTAAACAAAGCATCCTGATGCTGAAAGTGTTCTGTGAAAAAAAAGTGGATGAAACTCACACACTTTCTCCTTTAATGGAGAAACACTGTGCAGTGTGTGCCTGTGTGTCTTACTGTGCAAATGTAATAGACAAGAATCTCCCAGATACATTCAGCACAATGACAATACAATCAAAAGCTTATAGTATTAAATCAATATGTGACAGACTGGCTCAAATATGATGTCATATTTCACCTGAATGTTTAGAGGTTACTACCTGCTCTGACGGACAGTCAGAGAGGAGAGCAGATAGAAACTGGGGTGTAAAAGGTTCCTTACCTGCTGAAATTTGCTCCTGATTGAAGTCTGCGCTCAGGGCTTGGTGACCACAGTGTATCAGAAGACAGACGAGGAGATAAAGCCACTGGGGACACCCCATCATCGGCTCTTCTGTGTCTACAAAGTCCTGTGTAAGAGAGTGAAAGTGGCAGAGCAAGAAGGGGAAGAAAACAAGCCCACTGAGTGTTCCTTCTTTCTTTCTTTCTTTCTTTCTTTCTTTCTTTCTTTCTTTCTTTCTTTCTTTTTTGGCTCAGCCGCACAGGACGGGTTGCACTGACGCGCGGAGGCTCGAACGGACGCTCGAGTCTTGCGATAATAACGAAATATTCCGTTTTAAAAAATGATAAAATGAAACACAGAGGAACACTTTGACCAAAAAATGTACGACAGAGGCAGAATAAGACTCCCTGATCGGTTGATGCCTCTCCGTCCGTTAGAAACTCCCTGCGCAGCTTTGGAAAGGGGAGCCGGTGCGTCCCCTGCTATAAACCGAGGTGGCAAGAGAGTGTGAGTGTGTGTGTGTGTGTGTGTGTGTGTGTGTGTGTGATAGAACAAGTACAGCTGTGTGTGAGCGACCCCCTTCCCTTCTTCCCTCCTCTCCTCCTCCCTCTCCTCCCCTCCACTGCCTTTCCTCCCCCACGGCCCACAGATTACTTCGTTAGGTTTATGCTAATAACGTCTCCCTTTATGTCATAGAAGTTTGGCGTGATTTTACCTCGAAATCATAATTAATATCACTCACACAACTCTCCCTCTCTCTGTGTTCCCACATTCCATTCGTTTATCCCTCTTTAATCCCTCTCTAGCGAAAAATTTCCATTTTTCTGCAAGTGGTCCATAAAGATAAATGAGAAATGTCCGTGTCCATCAGTAGCCTAGCAACACACATCAAACGACCAAGCGACACAGACGAGTTATCACATAAACAAACAGATAAATAACGAACAAAGGCTATAAAAATATGAAAAGAAACCTCAGCTTACATAACGTCCTTAAGTTTTATTATTAAGGTTCTACTTACTAAAAATTCACACATTTTTTTCTCATTTCTGAACGTTCTTGGACAGAAAATTGTAGTACTTGTCATTTAATAACTACATCCCAAAATATTTCAAACCAAAAATACCTTTTGGTGTCTGGTTTGAATATACACTGCACAAATCACTGATGAATTAAATTAAGATGATTAGGATAGTCATTCTGAAAGGTAGTGCGTGTTTTGTGACTTGGAATTGCATGGCTAGGCTACACTAGTAAGAAATCTGAAGTGAACATATCAGAAATACTATATACACCAAGCCAAAAATAGCAATAAAAATTGAAATGACATTTCATGAAGTGCATTTATGCAAGTATTAAGTAATAGAGTGAAAATAAAGAATTGAAATTAGGCGGCAAGGCAATAAAGAAAAAAATACTGATGCATGTGCTTGAATAGACTGATTGGACGAATGTTAGCCTAAAATACAGATGCATCTCATTATTTGTAAGGGTGTATTTGGTAGATCTCTGTCTGCTGAGGCAGAAATATATGATATATGTGTTCTACAGTACTTTAGTGGGAATTTTGCCCGAAATCATCTGTTCATTTACTGAGAAAATATGCAAAAGTCACTTCAACTTGTACTTAAATAGAAGATTCATGTAAAGTGCTCAATTCTAGAGAAACCTACAGTCAGAATTCTTCACAGTGGTGGTGATAAAAACCAGAGGTCAGTTATTATGCAAGGCATGAATTAAAACAAATCTTGGACTAAACTGCAGTGTCAGTTCAGCTGGGCATATCTTTTTAGTCTATTAGCCCTAATCTTGTGTCCTTTTCCAACTCTGGGAAACCAAGTTGCTATGTACAGCTCTGGGAAGAAAAAAAAAAGAGACCACTGCAAAAATGTTCAGTTTCTCAGGTTTTACCTTTTAAAGGTGCAAGTATTGAACTGAACAGCTTTGCCTTAGTTTTTAAGAACTGCCGACAGTATTTCTCCTAATATCCAAATAAAAATATTGTTCTTTAAAGCATATTTTTCAAGGAAATGACAAAACATCAAAATATGAGAAAAGATTAACTAGAATAATGAAAATATTATCAAAGAAAACAAATGTCTTGTTCGCTTTTAAACAATATGACTTCTAGTAGTGTTTTGCCATCCATTTCAAGAGGATTACAGCAGGGTTTTTTAATACTTTTCCTGATTAAATAATTAAAAAATAAGAGACCACTGCAGTTTATTTTTAAATCAGCATATATACATATATATAGCTCCTGTTTCTCCAGAAAGAGTTGCTTGGATTCCGTGTACTTAAGGACATATGAAAAGCATGACACAGCAGTCAGTAGTTCATACACTCATGTGTTTAGTAGTGAATTATTATTTAATTTTCTATACTAAATAGACCTGTTCTACATTAATAATGAGAATGAAAAAAAATGAGTAATGCTGATTGTTTATAACAATCTTCAACTTTCTTTTTTTGGTCGTCTAGTTCACATCTCATTGCTAAATTGCCCATAGATGTGAGTGTGTTTATTTATCTACCCTGCAATGGATTGGTGGCCTGTCCGGAGTGTTTCTCCACCTTCCGCCGTACAACCCCACCGCAACCCTGGTTAAAGATAAGCAGCTTGAGAACTAGATGAATGATTGACCAGCATCTCATATTTAATTGTTAAAACATGTTGTAGGTTTACAGCAAGATATCCGTCCTTTTGCTGAAATACAAATCAGCTTGTTGCCCCATTTTTGACCCCCTCTCCACAGAACATCATGCTAAAACAGCATTCTGTGGTTGTTTATTTTGTATGTGAGTCAATTTTTGTCAAAGTGCATGGTTCTTGGCAACTTTAAGGAATGAAAAACTCCAAATTCTCTAACAATAGGCAGAGGTCTGGTGTCTGAGACTACTGGTACACTAACCACATCATCAGGACAGCTTAGATCCTGGAAACCTATGATTTGATTGCAACATTTAATAATTAAATATGATTTCTTTTAAAGGTCGGCAATTAAGAGGATAAATTATGAATTGTAGAAGAAGCTACTACGTAGTTTAGTATTGTAATCCGGCACTATTGCACTTTAGATCTTTGCACTCATATTTATACTGCTTATACTGTATGTAATGCCAATTAATCTACTTCTTACCTGCCTTGGCTGCTGTTAAATGCTGTTTGTGGTGTATGAATCTGATTGTGTGTATTCATGTAGCATGTTGAATAATATCACTGTGGTGAGCTATTGTAATTTAATTGTATTAATAATACAGTGACAATAAAAGCATCTAATCTAATCTACTAATTTACTAAATATACAAAGCACAGCACAGTATTCAGCTCACATTTTTTAGTGATTTGGCTCCCTGTCCTCAAACACAAGGACATAACTCACACTAACAGCTCATTTCACCATTTAATCATGGCTAAATAGACTAATAATGGCAGTAATGTGAAAGAAGTGTCAGTTTTCCACTGCCATTCTCACAGGAATGTGAAATGTTGCATGAAATGAACTACTGTAAAAATAGCTGTCTTGGAAATATTTCATATTCTTTTGAAATTAAGAAGTCAGATGTGTTGCACATGCAACATATACACTTTAAAGCAGTGTTATTAATTCATAGGAAGGATTTGTACATTCATATTGTTTTAATTTTTATTTACGGTCTCAATTCTGAATGGGTAAATGGTACATAATGAGATAATGGTATATTACATGGAATTAAACAGTGGGGGGCAGGAATCGTGGGCCAGTGCCAGCATGCAGATCCAAATGTAGATGTTTTAGCATAGAAGCCAAGTGTTACATAAATGTTCTGCTCCTTAAAAGCACACTAAATACATTCTCAAATACTATATCATTCGGAAACATCAACTTTATTTTTAAGTCAAAAGCACTTCTTGTGGCACATCTGAATAAAATCTTGCGTTGGACCTATTGTCAGGAGATCCAGTCCCCATTGATGCCACAGCTATTTGTGGCCAGAGGTCCAAGTGGAGAGTATAATTGTCCTTTTGCCTTATCACTCAGCATTCATGTATTAGTTGAAGTAATAGAATTGGCACTGTGTTCTCCTCAAAGTGTGTTGAACCTCTGAGCTTGGTAACCCCATTTGATGTTGGAGGTCTAACAGGTGTTGCTGGGCATGACTAAAACTGGGCTGGAAAAAAAAAATGTAATTCTCATATAACTGTCATTTTCGTCTTTATTTATTTATCAGGTTGTCTGAGGAGAAAAATAAAAATCTGAACAACACATTGCATGTGTGAGAACTTGTACATAAACATACATACATAAACATCTACTATGTCTTTATAAACCTGCAATAAATGTGAATGATGTAAGCTCTTCCCCAGCAAGTGTGCATTCCAAACAACATTTATGGCTGGCATGATGTAGTCCTCAAAATGAGTGTTCAGTGCGTTAGTATGAAATTCAGCATGCTTGGTCAGTGGCTATGCCATTCATGCATTTTATTGTCTTTCCATGTTCTCAGGCATATTGTGTTATTCCAGCAAGGCATATACTGAGAGTCATTCACTCTCTTCCAAAGCCATTAATGGAGGCTGTTTAAACTGGAATGTATATGCGCTGTCATTGTTTATACATCACAAAAAGGCCTTAAACACAGGCCAACATGTGCAGTATAGCAAAAGACATGATTAGAGTTGGGAATTCCGCCCAATTGTGATCGAGTAGATCATTTCTGGCTTTGTCCCAGAAGTCCCCATGGGGACCACTACCAAGACACTTGCATCTGGATTCACTGTGGGGTGAGACAACAAGAAACAAACAGCCTGCAGTTTGCCTGAAACATCTGTCTTTAGTTAGTCGGATGAGAGGGAGTACATGTGCCATATATGTGCAAATCACACTCGTTGTCAGAGGGCGGTTAATGTAATGTAATGCGTTCTTATTCTACTGTTAGAGTGGAGAGACTTAATAAAAGATAAAGAGCACAGTTTGTTCTATATTTAATGTTAGACGGTTTTATTTTAATGGGAGTTTTTATTAAATGGAAGGGCTTAGTTTTAGATGTTGTGGGAGGTTGTTGGATTAAAAGGGGGGCCGCACTGAATGTTTTAAAAATCAGCTTAAAGGGATTTCCTGAGAAACGTCCTTACTTGCAGTAAGTGGCATATTAGACATTTCCATTCAATGTCGAGTCATTAAACTTTAGGCAATGTCAAAGCTGTCACGCAGACAGACTGCAAACTATTTAACTACTATTAAGCAGAGAAAAAGAAAAAGTTGTAAATCAAGGATAATTTATATGTTTTTCTTTAAAATGCCAAAGAGCAGAGAAAAAAATGTTTCATGTTTGTAAGATTTGCATTATGAGCCGCCACAATTGCCGTCCTGTTTGCCTGCATGCATATCAAAGAACCCACATGGTACATCCAGAGCCCCATTTATAATGTTTATAGGGTTTACATCTGTCTTTAAATCATTTCTGCATAAGCATTTCCAAACTCTCTGTATCCCTTAGAATTATACAGGTTGTATTTGTTACTGTGCCTTTACGACTAATAAATATTTTAAAGATTTCTCTTCTGATTGGTTGTCCTGTATTTAATACACCTCAGTCAAATTAAACTACTTCTTAACAGCAGTTTTCCCTTTAACACAGTTACACAGTTACAGTTCAAATATTTATGTAAATTTCTAATTAAACATTAATGTAATCAAATCAAATATAAAAAAAGTTATTTGCCACTGCAGGACATTCACGTTTTAACTAGTTTATTATAGAAAAACAAGAGTCCAGAGCATGGGGCGGAACTATTACAGCAGCTGCAGAGGGACCGACTCCATATGTAAGTCTATATATCTGAATGCAGTGTTATTAAAGTGTATTTTGGTGTAATGGTCAGGCGTCCCATTACTTTTGTCCATATAATACAGACAAAAGTAATGGGAGCGCTGCACGTGTCGGCTGGTTTAAATATTAAATATATCCATATTAAATGTACAGCGCTTTTTAAAAAATCTGCGTTAATGCGCGATAAAATAATTGTCGGCGTTAAGTAAATAATGCGTTAACGCGATAACAGATGGATGGATGGATGGATGGATAGATGGATAGATACAGTCCTATGTATTTCATGACATTGCAAGAACAGTGATTGTTCTTTTTTTACATACATGGAGTGTAGGGACTGGTGAGAACATTTAGTATATTTTGAAACTTTAACAGTGTTTACATATTACATTAAATTATTTCTTTTTAAAAAAGTGAGAATAATGACATTTTCCATTATTAGGGTCCTTTTAGACTAGTTTTAAAATGAAAAGGGTTTTCATTTGACAGTGAAATTTAACCCAGCGTTAATTTCAGCTTGTGTCTGGAAAAGCTTCTCCCTTTTCATCTATGCCAGTTTTCCACTCCCACTAGTTTTGCCTGAGTAGTGTCCATAAATTGCATGACACTCAGCATCTTGATATCCTATAAAGGCAAATCAATAAGAATATGATGACTGTAATATCCTTAAGCTCAACAAAACCACAGCTATGATTCTTTTATTATTCTCTCATGTCACCATTCGTCGTCGTTCAACCGAAATGTCAAACACAGATTTAGAGTCTTTGGAGTGAGACACATGTACTGGTCAGCAGATTCTGAAATGGTCCACTATTGACAGTAACAGCCACACATTTCCAGAGGCTATGGAACCTTACGTTACGGATGATGGTACAATATGTGTTCTGAAGTCATGGCCCACCTCGTCTTTCCTGCTCTAAATACATGCTGCCTTTGGTCCAGGGCTGATGGCAACATGGTTTCTCAATCACAATAGTGAGTCACTCGTCCAAGATGCCAAGGTACCACAACCCTGATGGAGCCTTTGCCATAATTGCTCACCCGAAATAGATTTTCCTTTTCATTTTCAAACAGTCCCTCGTTTTGATCGTGGCACTCTCCCTAATTACAAAGCTGGAATCGATGGAGGACACTCCTGTCTCCTTATGTCCATCAAACTGCCTCCCTTTCAAGGCGTTCCACTGCTGGCCCTCACTCTCCTTTGACCACAGCTCTAGCCTCTGTGGTTGTCCTGTTTGGAAAATAGTAGCTGGAAGAAGAGAATTGCAGTCCAACATCACAAAATAACCAGCCAGCATTCGACCACCGCTGCAAGGAAATTAGCATTTTTTAAATCTCACTCCAAAAAGCATATATTGGTAACAGCCATGCTGTAAAGGTGCTTGAGATAGGAGTCATTCCAAATAAATGGTGCCATTATAAATTGCAGGGGTGGAGCTTTTCCACATAATTAAGGCTTGGTTTCCCACACCCAGATTATACCTAAACCTATACTATATAGGATTTTAAATGTGGAAACCACTGACATTGTAATTTAGTCCAAGACTAAACTAAACATCCTTGTCCAAGATGGCAGCCCTAAGACTCTAGAACATAGTTTAAAGGCGACAGTTGAGAATTTCATAGCTACAGTTTAGATTTAATGGGAATACATGTAGATATACATGCAATAGCATGTGCACTAGTGCAACGCGCGTGTATGTGGAGTTTTTGAAGAGAGTTTGAGAGGGGCCTTCAGGAGATTCCTAAATCCTCAGTAAATTTGCAAACAAGTGGCCTTTCATTAAAGTCGTACCCCAGACTGGTCATCCTGCAAGCCGGCCTAAAATCAAACATTCATAAAAAGGCTGGCTGTTTATATGCTTGGGTCATCACTAACAAGGGCCAGGGTAAAAAAGAAAATCTCCGTTGCATGCAAAAAAAAAAAATGTAAGTGCAAAACAATGTAAATTATTCAGAAAGAACTTTGCTTGTTTTAAGCATTATTTATTTGCATGCTAAATTATATGCAAATAGAATAAAACAATTTATCTGAATAAAATGCCTTAAAACAAGAAAAAAATCAGGAAGTGAGAAATATCAACTTATAATCTCAAAATTAGAAATATTAGACATATTGACTGGATATATGGACTGTAAGGGTCCATATCCTACAATAATGCCATTTTGTGTGATTTTATCTGTTGAAATATATCTAAAATTCAAGAAAATCCACTCTGTAGCAAAAGCATTTTTAAGTTCACTGAATGCATGATGGTTATAAAGCCAGTGAGTAATCAGATTATAATTGTCATTTTAGGACATTGTGGGTTGTTGTAGTCAGTTTAGTTTTCCCTGTTCTTTATTTCTTGGAATTCTTTTGTCATGTGCTCTCAACATTATAATTACAGTGTCCATTACAATTTCAGTGCCGTTTTCCCTTCAGTCCTGGTCTCATAGCTGTGAGCTAAAATAGACGTGGCACTCACCTTTAAAATAAAATAAACTTCTATTGTAATTTTCCCTGGTTTATGATAAACCACTTTGTTTACAGTGGTCAATTAGCTTCTAAAAAGTTTGAGGAATCACAACTAGTATCTAAAGGGTTAAACCAATCAAAATGATTACATGATTCATTGGCAAAATAATTCGTGGATCACTTCCCAATATAGTGATAGCCTTAATTGATACTTAAAATGCATCATTTCATTTCTTTCTTCACATGCCCTCCCTCCTGGTCGTGTAAGATCGTCTTGTGGTTTCTCCTAACAAAGCTATGACATTTACATTTTATAGAATTTTAAGACACCCTTATCCAGACCAACCTACAATCATTATTACAGGGACAGTCCCACTGGAGCAACTGAGGGTTAAATGTCTTACTCAGCAATTGGTAGTAAGTGGAGTTTGAACCTGCAACTTTGTGGTCGTTGGGTTCACAGACAATTGTGTTATTCAATATGCTATAACATTTTGCGCCTACTGTACAAAATATGTACAGTAGTTTAATATAAGTAAATACATTAAAAAAAAACCTGACCACAAAGTCATGACTCATAGAGTAGCACACGCTAGAGGAGATTTAAGGACCACTTGGGTGAAGTAAATTGAGGGACAAAACAGTCGGCTTTGTATGTAAAGAAAACGTAACAGTATTTAAGAATATTTTTTTAACATAGTGAAGGTACACTTGCATCAAATATTTCCACACATGTTAAAAATTAGGTTGCCATCCTTTCAGAGGATGTTTCTTCTTTGTTAATGAGCAGTTTAGAGAAGTTCACATAAAGTATAGGTCCTAGGCAGAAACCTTTCACTGTCACCACTGCATGAAAAATCTTTAAACTCGCTTAAAAAGTACATCTCATTCACAAAAATGGAACTAAAATGGTTCTGCTATACAGTCAGTCTAAGAAACATCTGTTCTTTTTTTAGGGTTGCAGAAAGGTGACGTGCAAAAACGGGTGGCAGTAGCCTAGTGGGTAAACACTTTCCTTTGAACCCAATGACCACAAAGTTGCAGGTTCAGTTAGATTAGATTAGATTAGATTAGATTCAACTTTGTCATTGTACAGAGTACATGTACAGATACATTGAAAAGCAGAACCCCCACCATTTTCTACCATTGTGCCCTTGAGCAAGACACTTAATCCTCAGTTTCTACAGGGGGACTGTCCCTGTAACTAATGATTGTAAGTTGCTCTGCATAAGGGCATCTGCCAAATGCCATAATTGTAATGCTAATTACATTTTTTGTCTAGCTGGCCCTAACCCTAACTTTATTTTACAGAAACATTTTACTTAGTTTTGTAATCTTTTGTGTTTGCACAATTTTTTTCTATGGTCACACATTTATGACCAGGAAACACCGTAAGATATCAGAGATATTAGCTTTGCAGTGGAATTTAATCCCATCTCCTTGCATTTCCAGAGTAATGATGCCATGGGGAGCCATCAGACTTACCGGACTCTCCTGAAACCATTCTCCAGGGTAGAAAACATATCAGACAATGAAGTCTTGAATGGCCACTCTGATGCAATTCAAGCTGTGGTAGGCCTACTCTCCCATGCATTCTTCTGCATAATGAAATGGACCTTTGCTGTAGGTTCACCACTCAATGAAATATCAGAAACTGCATGATGCTGTGGTTCACAGGAACACTGCTCAAACACAACACCCATGACGAGGCTGTTAGACCAGGACACTACACTCTCTACAGATCCAACCACAACTTTGAAGACAAAGCAAAATTTGTGGGCACTGTAGTTCTTGTAAAACAGTCATGGAATTTAGCCACTTCATCAAATGTAGAAGATGTGACCATTAGATGCAGGCTGAGAGGACTACATCACACACACACACACACACACACACACACATACACACACACACACACACACACACACACAAACTCACGAAGCTCAGAGGGTAGTCTAAATACATATGCTGCCTTCATTCTGCTAGGAAATTTTAACAATTGTAATATGAAGTCTGTTTTACCAAACCATGAACAATATTTTACCTTTCCTACAAGATAAAACAACACACTGGACCTACAGTAATGTCAAAAAGAAATAAACTGCAGCCCCCAAGCCTAACTTGGTAAAGCTGACCACATTACATCATGCTGACGCAAAGCTTAAAGCTAAACCAATTATGGTGCGGATTGTACAAAAGTGGTCAGTCAACGCGCTGGCTAAACTGCTTTTTGACATCCGACATGGTGTTTAGTGAGCCTACAGACAACATGCACAAATACACAGAGAATGTTAGATGATACATGTACCCTACATGCCTAGCTGGATCTTTCTTAATCAGAAGTCATGGTTTAATCAAGATGTCCAAACTAAGATCAAGCAATGCAACATGGATTTGCAGCCAAGCAACAACCACCAGTATTTATTGGCCTGTGCGGTTCTGCTGCAAAAGCATCAAAAAGGACCTATGCACAAAAACTGAAATGTGTTATGCCTACAACATCCATAGTGTGTTGGAGGGCCTCCAGGCTGTCATAAACTATAATGGAAACAGGCATGCTGTCACCACTTCAGGTCTCACCTTCTCAGGCAGTCTTAATGCTTTTTACGCCTGCTTTGATAACCCCATAAGGCGGCAGAGCTGGATGGAGTGTCACCTAGAGTTCTGAAAGCCCATGCTGCTGTGCTGCCATATGTTTGTACAGAGACCTTCACTAGACCAGACTCACAGCACTTTAAACACTCAGTCATTGTACCACATACAACCTGCATGAACAGCATCAGTCACTCCAATGTGCCTAGAGTAACACTGCACCACATACAACCTGCATGAACAATATCAGTCACTCTAAAGTGGCTAGAGTAACTGGTGCTGTGATTCATGGACTCCATCATACCTGTGACCACTGATCCTCTTCAGTTTGACAACTGGGAAACAGATGCTGTGGTCCTCACTCTGCCTTCCATGTCTGGACAACTCCAACCTGTCTACATACCTTTTGTGGATTATTGTCCAGCCCTCTAAGTTTTAAAGATAGTAGACCAAGGGCTGCACACCCACACCTGCACTTGTATTCTAGACTTTTTGACAGAGAGATCTCAGGTGAATGGGGTGGAGAACAACACTTCCCAGAGCTACTGCCTCAGCCTTAGTCTCTTCTCCCTCTATGCTTATTACTGACTGTGCACCCATACATGTTCAAATTTGCAGATGACACAACCATCCTATGGCTTATTCAAGGAAACAACAAATTGTGGATAAGACACAATGGCTTTGTCCTATATATATATATATAGATACCACATACAACCTATACATATATACATATATATATGCAAAAGCTGTCCACTTTGCTGTTTGCTGTAACATAGCAAAATTTACATCAATGGGACTAATAAAGTTATCTTTTCTCTTACAATGACAAGAACAAGGACCTAATCCTAGATTTCAGGTGCACTGTAGGTCCGTGGAGTTTGGGGGTACCCTAGACCCTTTAAACCCCCCCCCCCCCCATACACACACATACACACACACACACACACACACACACACACACACACACACACATAGGGTGATACCCCATCCCACTCATACACAAACAAATACACAGGGAACATCCCACCAGATTCCCTTAACCATCTAGCCCCCTGACCTTTTTCCCTCAACTGTACGCTCCATCCCTGTAGTGTTCATGCAGATTTTTGCGAGACTTTTGATTTAGCACCACGTCAACTTCATACAAAACAGGAAATTCCACATACTACTACCTAAGGATTTGTGTAATCAGTGTCAGATTTACTGTAATTTCAGCAGTTTGATGCTCTAGAACTGCTTAAAAAAAAAACATAATGTAAATGTGGCAGCCATTATCATTATCAGTTATTTGGAAAGGAGCAGAAAGCATGTGTTTTCTGTACACAGCAGCGTTCACAACAGATTCAGACAGTGTAATTTTCTTCAAGTCCATCAGTCAGGCGAAAGTATACACAATGAGAACCCTCCCAACTTGGAAAGCTGGAAACGGCGTAAACATTCATCAAATCCCCACACACCAACCATTATCTCTGTAAAGAGAAAGGGGGGGGAGTGAGAGAATGAGGGGATTTGGGAGGAGCTTAACTGCTATGTGAGATAAGAATAGCCAAGATAAGAATAAGAATAGCCTGAAAATGCACACGTTTAAGACCCTTTATTCCAAACACACCTTCAGGATTAGTAGCAAGCCTGTGTCTAGGTGGAAGGAAACGTATTAGATAGATAATGAAAGAAAGAAAGCTTCATGCACTTTATTTATTCCTAAATAGAAATTTGGGTTCTACAATAACCCCAAAAAAAACAATCTCACATACTGCACATAATATGTAAACACTGTTAAAGTATCAATAGCTAGTC
Organism: Bryconaethiops microstoma; assembly: GCA_037577275.1. Lineage (NCBI taxonomy): Eukaryota > Metazoa > Chordata > Actinopteri > Characiformes > Alestidae > Bryconaethiops > Bryconaethiops microstoma. The sequence goes on from JBBJLS010000109.1 coordinate 41,308,440, forward strand.
TTCAGGTACATATGGATCATGTATAGAAAAAAATCAGCAAAAACTATATAAATATATCTGCATATATGAGTATACACCAGTCAATTACAATAGAGGTTATCTACATATAGCAGTGTTTAAGCACAGTTACATAAACTGCTTGTTTAATTTTAAGGGATAAAGCAAGGTCATGAAGAAATGACCAGTCACCAGTTTTCGATTACAGAAAACCAAGCAAACATCAGAAGTGGAAACAATGGTGTAAAAATACAGGCTGTTTAAGCAAGATTCACCATACACTATTTTTAATGATAAAATTCCAGTTTTATTCTAATCATCCATGTAAGCGTAGAGACTTGGGCCAGCCTCTTAAACAGATTTTCCGATCATTGATTTTGTGACTTCGCACCAGCAAGCAAAAAAAAAAAGTTTCAGCCCCACATCCACACACCCCTCCTGCCCTTCACTGCGAGAAATCTCTGGTATGTTGAGGAGTTGCAGTGATTAACGCTGCCTGGTAAAGTTAGGGTAAAGACAAACAACAGCTGTGCAAGCAAAGGCCGCATATGCATACAGTGCAAGTTTGACCACTTAGATCAACAATACCAAATAACTTGACTGAACAGAAGGTATAGTTTTGCAAGAAACAATCATCACATATTCAGGCGAGATACGAAATCTCTGACCGCGGTGGAGTTTTGGTAGGGCATGCCTGGAACAGTGAGGAGAAAATTTGAATGTGGTTTCATGAATCCATCTGGACAAGCAATGAAACTGTCAGAAAGACTTTGATTGTCAGAAAAAGTTCAGTGTGAGTTCATAGCGAACGGAACAGTTAAGGTCAATGCTAGTGTATATCTGCTCTGTTTTGGTCTTCCGGAGTTGGAAAACAGAAAATCGGTGGTTAATACCTCGTTCGTGCAGAGCCGCCAAGAGTAGGATTCCCCTGTTTAGGAACATCACCCCGGGAAATTGGAAATGGTGAAATCAAACGGATAAATAGCCTCATTTTTCTCTCTATTAAATCACAGCTTAAGTAAACATGCCTGTAATTCAGTTTCACACCAAACAGTACATTTACATACACTCTTTGTTCAGGCTCAAACACATATTGACGCCCATCTGCTTTTTGTGATTCTTTCAGTATTGGATTTCACTCATGTGCTGCAGTTGTTTGTTTAAACCTATAGTAAGCTATTCCTACCCTGAAAATGGACTTATTTTCCAGTACACTGACCTAGAAAAGTAAAAAGAGGCGAATTATGAATAATGATTCAAAATAGTGGAGAAAGTGTGGGGTCTGCAAACTCCCAACTGTGCCAAAATGTTTTGTCTGGAATTCATCTCTTTTTTCAACTAGATGACCTTTAAATGTGTAGATGGATTCTGTACTGGAATGAGATTCAGTGGCCGAATACATAAAAATCTCATGCTGTGAAATCTGAGTCGCCGAACATCACTATGAACTAGTCTACAGCATTCTGCATTCAGTAGTTTTTAGCTTGGGCCTTTTTTACACTTGCTGATGTGTCTTAGATGGTAAGTCAACGCCCTTTCCTGGAAAAAATTGGCACTTTCATAGAATGAACAATTACGTCATCCTCTTTCATGTTTCATGTCTCTTTTTCGTCTTTTTTTGTGTTCCATTTTTCGGAAAAGTGGGTAAAAATACAACTCACAATGCCACAGATGCAACTGTAACATAAACCCAAGTCCCGTTCAGTGTTATTTTGTACATTACAGACCTTAAAACTAAATGGACTGAGCATGAAGTGCCAAAGTTTAGTTAGCCAAGTTAGTGAGCAAAACAGGATCTGGTCGACAATGAGTCTGGCTTCAAAAACAACCCAAATAAACTGCACTGTAAAAAATAGCCTGCAATAACAAAATGTTTCAGTTTAGATGTGTTTGAGTTTTAGATGATGCATTGGCAGCTTAAAATACATTACTAAGTAAGCAAAGCTCTCCATTCTGCTTTTTGATTTATGGGCACTGCAGTCTGGACTCCATTAGATCAATTCCTTCTGTTTTGTCACTCGGGACCACAAACTCACTCACCAGGGTCAGTGGAGATGACAGCGGCCGGCGGCGCAGGCAGCTAAGAACCGCAGCTTTCGGCCGGAATGCTACAGGAACACTTTTATTGGGCCTTGGCTGTGAGAATAAGTAGTGCTGAAGACTTGAGATTTATCATATTCCAAAAAAATGGCTAAATGACTCCAAAGTTGTGGCCCGTTATGTGTTTCTCTAGTTAGCATGAGATTGACGTGTGAAATGGAAGGAAAATGAGCAATCAGAGCATGTAGATGAAAGAAAGCTGGATCTCAGCCTCTCCAAAGCCAGTTAGGACCAAACAGGCCTCATCATTGCCACGCTTCATCATTTAGTGCCATGTTTTTGTTTCCATTACATTGGATGGAATTTCCTAATCATGATTAACTTAATAAGCATGCAACATACCACAGTAAAGAGCCATCATGGAGTGAGTCAGCGCTGTTCCTTAAAGGACAGAAAAGCTTTGTTCTCAGGAAAGGAGCTTCTCCCTCCTGCTGGACCCACATAAGCTAATTGACAAAAGTTTGAGGGCACTTTGCTTTCTTCTGACATTTTCCAGGTAATTAAAGAGCTATTTTCCAATCCTGTGGGTGTATTTGGCTTCAATACCCAGTTTCCTGTTTATCAGAGACTCTACCTTGATAGTGGCTCAACACTTTTCTGTTCCATTACACTGTTGTTGAAATCCTTTCAGACTACAGGTTGTTTAAAATTAAACTTAAATCATTACTGACCATTTAAGACAAACAAACAAACAAACAAATAAATAAACAAATAATAATTTAAAAAATAATAATAAAACATTTTATTTATAACCACAATTCAGGGTACTCCAGAACACATTACATTACACAGTAAAATCAAACAAACAGTATCGTGCAACAGTGTAACAAGACATAAAATGCTGTACAATAATAGCATTATTTTTTTTCCCTTTAAAGCTTGTGGCCCTGGTCACATTAACCACAACTTATCACATCATTTAAAATTGAATTTTGAAATTACACATAAAAAAAACCTAGGTTTAAGATTCAGACAGAAAAAAATGCTCAAATAATGCAAAATAAGTTTTTATTCTTGGTTAAAAGGAGAAATGAAAACATGGTGATTCCACTCAGTCTGTCCATAGCAAACATGGCATCAGATGTAAATTTTACAGTTCCCAGAAGTTTAGTGGCTGATGGCATGGGATCGCAACTTTAGCCGTCAATAAAATGGTCCCTGGCCGCCCTCCCAGTGTCTCTGAATTGCACAGGCAAAAGAGGAGTGTTAAACCTGCTCCACTGAGTTAATAAAGGAGGCAATCCCTCATGGCAGGCCACACTCCTACATGTGATGTCATCTACAGGAATGTATGCACAATGCCAGTTAACAAAAACACTGATTCATATTAATCACTTAAAACTGGTGAAATATTTCAAACCTTTTAACGTTGGCTTTATTCTCAAGTTACATGTGAGATAGTTGTCCTCAAATAAATCTGGCAAACCTTTAACATGTTCAACTACTGCAGACTGGAAGGGTGTATGTTCTAGTAACTGATTTATACTTTGTACCAGAATTATGTTATTCATGCTTGGTTTTAAATATAATTCTACCAGATAATCAAATCACTAGGTGTGAAAAGGTAGGATTGCTTCCAGACAGAATTGTAATTAGAATCTTCAAACATTTTGATAGTTTTGATTTTCCAACAATGACAGGAGATTTTTAAGTTTCCATTTGGCACTGAGACAAGGTGTATTTTTATTTGTCAACAGGAAAGGGGGTGTGTTATTGCTGTTGCCGCATTGCAAAGTTTATTTTGAGATCCAGGACCATCCATAAAACAGTTGGGAGCTGTAGCCCCAGGTACCCAGGCCATTCGATGCCTCTGCTGTCAAGGACCTTAGAAGAGCTTCACTAACCAGATACACTAATATTGAGCATCACTAAATCAGATGCACTAATGTTAAGCATCACTAATCAGATGCACTATTGTTGAGCATCACTAATATACTTTTAACTAATCAAATTTAAGATGGCATCTGGGATCTTGAGTACTAAAACAGGTGAAAAGATGTCACGGTAAACACAAGGTCATATGATTATTAAATGGCAACTTATTTATTCTTTAACTCACATTTATATTTCTACAGTATTACATTTCAGCAATGTGTTTTACTCATTTTCCAACTTGGCTATAATAGATAAGCCCAACATATTGGAGCTGGTTTTATAAAAAATGCTGTTTTAAGCTTTGCTGGTAAATGTTCATCAGTTACATCATCATTTAATCATATGCTATTTTCCTCCCTCTATTCCTCAATGTTTTCTTTGATCTGAAGTCAAAATGAGGCTTTCTTAATTCAATTCATCACGGTTAAGCCCTCAGTTGTTTTATGACAGTCTCCAGTAATGAACATTCATTCTAAATAATGAGCCAGACTGAAAACTCACAATGGTATATTCTATCTCTCTCTGTTTTTTTTCTGTGCAAATTGTCTAAAGCCAAAAAAGTATCAAGATTTCTTTTGTTTATAAAAAAAGTAGTTGATATTTAGTGAGCTGGAGAACACAAGTATGGTTTCAGTATAAGTACAAGTAATACTGGTTTTCCACAAGGAGCACACTGATATACTGTACACAGATTCACTAGTTACTGTATGTGGTTTGATTTAGTAATATTAATTTAAAAAAATATATATATATTATGACAACCATTTCATGCCAGTGTCTGTTAAATTCCTACACAAGCACCTCATTCTGCTTTACGGAATAGTGATCACCTGAATCACATCTTATTAATTTAAAAAACACTGCTGTAATCGACACTCTCCTCTTACAGTGAGACCAGTTGGATGTCAAAACACTACTAGAAGGACATCAAAGGTAATTATTGCCATTTTGTTTAAGAGTGAACAAGAGATTTGATTTCTTTGAATTATTCAGGTTCTGTAAACAGTACATCATTTCTCTTATTCTGATGTTTTGTCATTTCCTTTAAGATTATGCTTTAAAGAAAACATATTTTTGTTTGGAAATTGGGAGAAATATCGTCAGCAGTTCTTAAAAACTAATGCAAAGCTGTTCAGTTCAATACTTCAATACACCAATAAAAGATAAAACCTGAGAAACTGAACATTTTTGCAGTGGTCTCTTCTTTTTTTCCAGAGCTGTATGTATGTGTCATGTTTCCCCTCCTCCAGGCACATAGAGCAGGCGTATACACAGACGTCCATTCTTCAGTTATTTTTTATTTTCAAAAACACATGAAACAAAAGGCACAAGGGCCAAAACACATTTCCAAAATAAAAGGAGAAAAGGAGACACTTAAAGACCAAAATGACTGAGATCGGCCACAAACAAACTTCCAACGAATATCCAATATCCAGCATAAACCAATCACAACTCAAACGTAATTTCTCCTGAGCACACTGGCAGCTGAAAAAAATAATAAATCATCACAAACCCAGTGTGGTCAGGAATTACATAAACGAAATCCTCCACAGTCACTGTCCCCAGACATGACAGTACCCCAGGGCACCCCAGGGCACCCAAAACCCCAACAACAGGCGGAGGAGGGGCGGGCAGAGGCAAAGGAAAGTGCCCTGTGAGCCCCACCCGGCCGCATCTCGCTGGACTTCATCCTCGCTGGATTTCATCCTGACTTCAGCCGGGGTGCTAAAGGCCGGCTTTCTTGCCTGCTTCCTCCTCGCTGGCTGAGGGACTAACCAGTTGGCTTTGCTATAGGCAGCCATGTCTCGTGCCATCAGCTCCTGGGAGAGTGCAGAAAGCTCAGCCAGGAGCCACTCCTCCTCCTCAGGCATGTATGCCTCGTCTGCTCGCCTGATGTTGGTAGGTCGGTCCATCTGTCACGTATTCCCTCCTCCAGGCACATATAGTAGGCGCATACACAGACTTCCATTCTTCAGTTATATTTAATTTTCAAAAACACATGAAACAAAAACACATGAAAGGAGAAAAGAGACACTTAAACAAAGACCAAAATGATAGTGGACCGACACTGAGGTCGGCCACAAACGAACTTAAATATCCAACTAACCACAGCATAAACCAATCACAACTCAAACATTCTTTCTCCTGAGCACACCGGCAGCTGAAACAAATAATAACGAACACAAACCCAGTGTGCTCAGGAATTACATAAACAAAACCCTGGCACTCACTGTCCCCAGATATGAAAGTATATATATTCAATTCAATTCAATTTTATTTATATAGCACTTTTTGCAACCAGGTTGTCATGAAGCAGCTTTACAAAGTCCAGGTCCGAGCCCCTAGTGAGTAAATCAAAGGCGACAGAGGCGAGGAAAAACTCCCTCAGCTGGAGGAAGAAACCTCGGGAGGAACCGAGACTCAGAAGGGGAACCCGTACTCCTCAGGTCGACCCGGCGAGAGAAGGAACAACAATCTTTAAAGAGGGCCTCAATTAACAGGATTATAGACAGATAGATTATAGACTATAGACTATAAACTATTAAAGATTATAGACAATAGTGGTTAGGAGACTGTTATTGCTGTAATAGAGATCAGTAATAGATCAGTAATATTGTGATATAATCACATGGTAAGACAATTGCACATTATAATATTACACATAATAATAATGTTTCAGCAGCCAAGAAGAAACTGACGTTGCACATGATAGACTATTGCACATTCCCACCCTACTGATTAAAATCAGTTATATTTCTGAGCTAACGTCCAAATATCCAACCTGCCAAGCATTTTAAAGTGTACTTTTTGGCACTGCTGGGTCTTCCTACCTGAGAAAACTCCATTGCTACCTGTTTTAGAGAGGAATGGTCAGTCTAACCTGCAGCCATCTGCACCTGTCTCTTATTTCAGTGGGCTGTAAGTGAGGGGGGGCGCACAGTTAATCCAGACGGCTCTGTTGTGCTCTGTTTCGCTAGAGGCCCATTGCTGACCACGCCGTGGCCTAAGATTTTTTTTCTATTCAAATCAAGGTAGTTGTGTGGGGGCCGTGGGCAGAGACACCCTACACTCAGCAATCACACTGACCTCCACTCACAGAGCCCAGTCTAAATGATTCATGAAGCTGGCTCACCTTCCCTCTCTGGAGGGACGCGATACCCGATCGCACCGGGTGAGGCTGCCGCTAAGCTGTGTGTGTGTGTGTGTGTGTGTGTGTGTGTGTGTGTGTGTGTGTGTGTGTGTGTGTGTGTGTGAATGGAGGGGAATGATGAGGCCTAGCTAGCTCTGAGCTGGCCTTAGACTTTTTATTCTTCACAAAGTCTGCAAGAACAATTAAGCCAGTTTTTAATACCTGTACACTTTTATTATAAGGCCATTCACAATTAAAGCAGCTACTTATGGCCAAATGCATAAGTGATGATAGACGCTATATTACTATGCCATTAGCGAGCTTATAAATCTTGTCAGGGCTTGTTCTCTCTCTTTCTTTCTCACTCTCTCTCTCTCTTTCTGGCTCTGTCTCCTTCTCCTTCTCTTGTCCTCCTGTCTGTTGGCCCCCTGGGTGATCAGGTTTCTCTCCTCCGTCCTCCTGGCAGGCAGAGGGATTAAATGTGCATGCATAGGGAAGTGACACCGCCAGCGTCTGGGCAGGAACATGCTTCTCAGACTGTAATCAAAGCAGTATCTTTCATTCTTTCTCTCTCTCTCTCTCTCTCTCTCTCTCTCTCTCTCTCTCTCTCTCTCTCTCCTGCTTGCTCTCTC
>JBBJLS010000109.1:41328518-41347484 GCA_037577275.1 Bryconaethiops microstoma
CAGCCCCAGCCCACCGAGCGCGCGGACACTGCCTGACCTTGCCATCAGTAGCGCGCGCGCACACACACACACAAACACACACACGCACGCGCGCGCGCGCACTCACACACGCACACACACACGAAGGTACACCAGCTGAAGGCTGAAGAGGACTGTCCCGATGGCTGCGCGCTGAGACTGGGCTCACACACACACACACACACACACACACACACACACACACACGCCGCCCACTGCAAGACCTTCGCGTTCTGGGCTGTTTCCTCTGGACTGAAACGCTGGAGATCTCGAGGGATCGCTTCATTCTGCATTCACGCGCCTGTCTCTTCATCTCGAGCTCCATCAGGCGGGAGGGGAGATCCAAACAAAAACAAAAACAAAAACAAAAACCCCGAGAGCGGGGCGCGTGGAGGTCTGTGGTTCTGCAGGGACCCGGGGGTGTTGTCCTCTAGTCCGGGACCAGTCCACGCGGGTCTCGCGCATGTCCTAGACGGACAGACAGGCGGAGCAGCACCCCCCCCCCCCCGCCCCCACTGAACGCGCACCCGCGCGCCGCCGCCGTGATGGTGTGTCCGCGCGCACCGCTGGATTAAGAAGCGCGTCGTGAGTCGCGCAACTGGTTGCGTTTGGGTTGTTTTTTTGTTTGTTTGTTTTTTTTTTCCACCCCCGTGTTTTTTTGCCCGCGCGGCGCTCGCTCGCTCGCGCTCATCATGGTGGTGTTCAACGGCTTGCTAAAGATCAAGGTGTGCGAGGCGCTGGACCTGAAGCCCACCCCGTGGTCCCTGCGCCACGCCGTGGGCGCGCGCACGCAGGGCTTCCTTCTGGACACCTACATCGCCCTGAACGTGGACGACTGGCGTGTGGGCCAGACCTCCACCAAGCAGAAGACCAACAGCCCCGCGTGGAACGACGAGTTCGTCACGGAGGTCTACGACGGCAAGAAGATCGAGCTGTCCGTCTTCCACGACGCGCCCATCGGCTACGACGACTTCGTGGCCAACTGCACCATCCAGTTCGAGGACCTGCTGCAGAACGGCAGCAGACACTTCGAGGACTGGGTAGGTGCACTAGAGAGAGAGAGAGAGAGAGATGAGGTACCATGGTGGTGGTGGTGGTTAGGGTTCTCCTCAGTCATGGCTTCATCACCTGAGATGCCCGTTCACTCATCACTGTCACATCAATCGACTCCAGTCTGAATGTAAATAAGGTCTTCATTCATTCACAGTTTGAGATTAACGTTGATGTCAAGTGAGTGAAGGTGTTTCCCATCTCCGGTCCCGTGGTCCGCCTGTACTGCACTGTTCTTCTCTGCATGAGTCATGTCACCAATCGCCAAGCGAACGATCAAGCTTTCCTGGGAATGCGTCAGGCACGTTGAACCCAATTAGGTTGGAAATGTGAAACCGGGCCGTACCTGTGGACCACAGGTTCAGAGCTGGAAGAGCTTCTAAATCAATGAAAAAGTGTCAACAAAGAGGCTGAAGAACTTAGAGCTTTCAGTAGGGTTTTTTTTGTAAATGGGATACATAAGGTATGATGCTGTTTAAATCACGTAAAGGTTTCTTCATAGAACTGTACGTACAAGCCAGCAACATTTTAGGAAGTTTATTTTTGTGAGGGTAAATCAGCATTTCGCTCTCAATTTGGTGCTTCGGTTTGGTGTTTCAGCCCAGTTTACACTGCGAGATGAGACTCGTGAAACAGTCGTGTTGGTTTCTTTGGTTGTGGATCCTAAATGGTGGTCCTGCATCACACTGTGAGAGAGGTTTAAAGACGGCAGTTGTCACGGCGACCAAATTTAGGATGACCATCTCACAGTGTGTGTGCTGCTACGACCTACGAACTACTGACCAGCCAATCAAAACACAGCATGAAATTACACAATAATACATCTACACAGTTTCACACACACCATCACACATCTACACACATTTATACACACCATCACACATCTACACACATTTATACACACCATCATACATCTACACACCTTCACACACCATCACACATCTACACATCTTCACACACACCATCATACATCTACACACCTTCACACACCATCATACATCTACACACCTTCACACACCATCACACATCTACACACCTTCACACACCATCATACATCTACACACCTTCACACACACCATCACACATCTACACACCTTCACACACACCATCACACATCTACACACCTTCACACACACCATCATACATCTACACACCTTCACACACACCATCATACATCTACACACCTTCACACACCATCATACATCTACACACCTTCACACACACCATCATACATCTATACACCTTCACTCACACCATCACACATCTACACACCTTCACACACACCATCATACATCTATACACCTTCACACACACCATCACATATCTACACACCTTCACACACACCATCATACATCTTCACACCTTCATACACACCATCACACATCTACACACCTTCATACACACCATCATACATCTTCACACCTTCATACACACCATCACACATCTACACACTTTCATATTCAAGTTTATTAGATCCTTATCTCACAGAGTGTGATCACATATAAATTTATAAGATGGCTGAAATTGCACAGTCTGTGAAAGGCATCAAGCAGGCGGAAGCTAAGCGTTGAACCTTCACTGTTTGTGAAACATGTTAAGCATTTTTCCGCATGCACGTTTAACTTTTGATCCTGCAAGGTGGGATCCTCCATCACCCCCACAACCACCACCACCTTGTTCAGCAGACATTGATTCTTAATTAAACAAACCCCCTCAGTCTTAGACCACACATTGATTTATTTCATTTCCGGCTCAAAAAACTCACGTGAACACCCATAACCTCTACAGTGTTTCTACAGAAATCTGCAGGTATATTTTCCTTCTGCTTCTTGAAAATATGAAAATTAGAGGTCTTATACATGTAGGATTAAGTTAAAGGTTAGCATTATTTTTGGCTGGTGGACTATTCTCTGTCTCTCTCTCACACACACACGCACACACACACACACACACACACACACACACACACACACACACACACACATTCATTATGGTATTTTTACATTTGTGAGGACATTCAATTTACTTGAGTAATACTGTATCTCAGTAATACTACATCTACACCTAAACCAAACCATGACCTTAATCTCAATAGCCTTAACCTCCATAAGTGGACTCACATCTCTCCCAGTGGAATTTAGGATCCAGTATGAAATCCGAATTCTGACTTATGGAGCCCTACATGGTCAGGCTCCTCAATACATTGTGGATCACCGGCAGCGTTACACCACTAGTTGTGCCCTAAGATCCACTTAAATAAGCCTTCTTTCTGAAGACGTGTGGGGGGGTTGTGCATTTCAATATGTTGCTCCTAGACTTTGGGCCAACAAGACTGGTGAGACTGGTGCAATCAGTACAACAGTTTAAGGCCCAACTTAAAACATACCTTTTTAGACAAGCCTCTGGTAGCTTTAATTTGTATATCTTTATTTTATTCCATATTATGCATTTTACAACTGTTATGGAATTTTATCATTCAGCACTTTGTGACATCTGTCTGCAAAAAGCCGTTCAGAAATAAACTTACTTACTTACTAACTCAATGAACAAAATGGAACCTTTCTGATCCTTTAGTTTTTCCCAAATTTGTTGTGAAAACAGGTCTTCATTTCTTTATGAGGACCTGCCAAATGTCCTCACTTCTACATACATATCTGTATTCCTATCACTATGAGGACATTTGGAGATGAATACACGTGTGGGTTCACACTCTACACATACTAACATGCCACTACTACATCAATATGGTGGGGTGTTGGTGGCCTAGTGGGTAGGGATACTTGCCTCTGGACCATGAGGTCATGGGTTCGAATCCTACCTTCAGCACACCACCACTGGGTTCCTGAGCAAGACCCTTAACCTCAAGTTGCTCCAGGGAGACTGTAGTTAGGAAATGGAAGTCGCTTTGGATAAAAGCGTCTGATAAATGCCGTAAATGTAAGGGCAGGCACTAATGTTACCCCACATAATTATTGTCCATTATTCTTGATTCCTTTTGACCTGTATGACACAGTAGGGCTAATTATATACTGTGAAGATACGAACTTCCTGTCCAATATAATGACCATTTATTTACTTATGTATTTATTTATTTATGCAATTTATTATAAGGCTATATAAGTAAATAAGAAAACAAGAATTAAATAACCATAAACCTTGAAAAGTATTAGTCTGTCTACATACCTATAATTAATTGAATGGGATACTACAGAGCAGCTGCACATGAGCCTGAGATCACAATGTCCAGGCCAAGCACTAGCCAGGGGGTATCAAGCCCCCTCAGCATTTGGCTGTAGAACAGTAGAACTGCGTTCTCTGGAGTGATGGAGCTTTATCCAAAGCCTGTAGGATGGGCTAGAAATAATCAACATCAGTACTAGTCCACACTCATGCTCTCGTGGCTAAACACAAATTCTCACAGCCATATTGCACCATCTAAAAGGAAGAAAAGGGGTTTTCTTATCCTATCTTATTCTATCAGTTCAATTTATGGTTAATGCAAGCAGCATTAAGGGCCATTCACACCACTTTAAATGTGGCTTTAAATGAGTTTGCATGTGCATGTTAAGCTATGGCTCAGCCAATCAGATTTTAGGACCTGAACTATACATTTGATGATAAGTAATAACAATAAAGGTTATATAGTACTGTGTAAAAGTCTCGTGTGCAAACTGCTTTATTGCTTTAATTGAACAGCAAGCAACTTTCTGCCAGCATACACACATTAGAATAAATGCAAACAAACAAAAAAAACATTAAATAATATCAATATTTGTTTTGTTTGTAAAACATACTTGAGGTTCAGTGAGATGTTTAGAAGAACACAGGTTTGGTTCCAGATTTCTCCTTGATACATCTATGGATTTGTGAAACTTCATCAGCAGCTCCTACTTTAATTAAACGAAGTACGGATAGAGCTGAACCAGGTATCTCAGGTATTTGATGAGAACAGCAATGTTTCCATAAGAAGAGGTTTGTAAATAATTAAGCAAACACATAGACATACAAAAAGTCACAATTTACTGTACAGGGGATCCTTGAGTTACGACACAGACCATTTCCTTCGACAGTGATGTAACCCGAATGTTGGTGTTAGTCGAAACACACCCTAGCCTAAGTCAATAACCTATCCTAACACATTTGTAAAATCCTTAAAGCACAACAAAGCCACAGAAAAAGGAAAAGGAAAACTCCCTCATTCATGCGCCCTGTTACTGTGCATTCTTTCGCCGCACGCAACCAAACTAGTTTGCCCACGTAGTCCATAAGCACAAGGCTAACGGTGTAAGCCAAGTGGGATCTTAAACTCGAAACGTCATATGTCGAGACTGTTGAAACCCGAGGACCCCCTATATTCATATTATTTGTGTATATTTTAATTCTAGCTTTTAAAAATATACTCGTCAGCTAAACAGGTTTTAAATATCGTTTTCTAAAACATTTGCATGGCACTGTATAATATTACAAAGGTACATTTTCAAGCTATTTGTTGGTAAATCCAGAGGCTTTGAGATGTGTTTTGAGGAATTGGTCATCTATTTCTTCTCCACTTAAACCCTAACCCTTAGAAATTTCGACAACAGAAAACAGTGTAAAACTGGTGTTTGCTTTCCTACGCGCTCACTGTTTGCTGTTCTTTCTCTCGGCGTGCCGCTGTTCAGCCGCTCTCCAGACTCCCTTCCCTCTGTGTGTTTAGAACAATATGATCAATTTGTGTGTGACACCTTTTTAAACCCCCACTAGTGGTATTATTACGTTATTAAAATTACAATAACTTTGGTTTTACGTGACATAGGAACACCAATGTTGATGTCAGGTCAGCATGACATCGGTATGATGTCTGACACCTTGAGCATCAACACACACTGAGAAAATTTTCAAATAAGTTGTTTTGCCATATGACATCAGTTTACCATCCATGCTGCTCACGTTCAAACAGTTAAAAATATGTAGTCACGCTGCAGATATAGCGCCTAAACTGCAGCCAGTTTTTCTCACAGAACATAATGTGGACCATGTGAGAGCAGTGCCGTGTTCCTTTGAGTTGAGTGGATGGTAATTGGACCTGCAGTGTTGTTTACTGTATCACTGCTTTCTCTCTGACTTCCAGCTGACATTCTGGCAGCTTTCCCTTGCTTTTCTGTTGTCTGCATTGATTGTGCTTACTCAAGCCTGGATGAGGGGTGAATAGGCTTAAAATTGCTTCCTTATATGTGGCTGATTGCCTTCCTGTACCTCAAAGTACAGTAAAAGCACTGATAGTGATAGATAATGGTCCATCACACTGCACTGTAGAGGCCATTAGGGTTTTGAAGGATTAAAAGGTCTGTGTTTGATTATAAAAGAATAGTTACTGTGGTGCATGGTCCTTTTTTTCATATTTGGTTCTGTTAAATTGAATACTGCATGGTTCCTTTTTATAGGCAGGTAGTTTGCATGATTGCTATTTCATTTCAATACATCAATACATAAACAGATGATCACTCATACCAGTTTTATTTTGTATTAACCATGTTTTGAAGCCCTTCTAGAGGGCATTCCTATAGTGGAATGGGAATTTACTACTTTATATTGTTACAAATATATTTAAAATTAAATTTAAATATTACCTAAATGAACAATTACAATATCTTTTTAGTTTTTAATATATTTCAGATTAAAAATATTAAAGATTAACTAAAAAAACTTTTGCATTTTTACTTTAAAAAATCCTAAAATGGAAAAAAAAGACTGAGGGACCTCCTGACTAATGGGGAAATAAAACATCCACACAAGCTTAATGTCAATCCACATGAAAACACAAAAATACACTGTCAAGAGAATGCTGAACCAACATGTGCAATACAATCTAAGCCGTAAAGCCATGTTGGCCAATCAGAACCCTGAAAAAAGGGGTCTCATCCAAAACCAGAGACGTTTGTGTTCGTCGTTTCCAGAGAAAATTGTTTATGTTATGACTGCACAAACTCACCGAGACACAGAGACAAAAACAATATAAAATATACAGTCTAAATAAAGTCAAAATAAAACTCTGTATAATCAGTATATTTAGGAGGTTGAGATCAGGGCACACAGATTGATGAAAAAGCTTCAGTCAGAGACTAGGATGCAGCCTGAATTGTGGGAGTGTAGGAAACCGTGGCACATTCTGGCACCTCTGTTCCTCAGTACAGTGGAGGAGGAATGGAATATTTGTAAAAAGTATAAAACCACAAATTAAAAAAATATGCATGTTAAAAGCTTCAATCCCCATAACAAAATTACTGTGGTTCTTTTCTTTGATATACTGTAGATAAGGTCTTGACTATTATAAGTAGATTATTGAAGCCATCACAGCCTCAGTTCTCACTATTTTAATGTAAATAACATCCATTATAAACAGATTCAACAATCAATATGATATTCTTAGCATTTACTAAGATATCAAATGGAGTATCACAAGAGATGTCAATCAAAGTGATATTTCACTTTGTGAAACATAGTGACCCTTTGTGAAATATTTTATTGACATCTCTTCTGATATGTTATTTGATATCATAATACATGACCAATACAAATCATATTGCTAATTAAAAAATGCTAAGAATAATTGACCCTAATTAATCTCTTAGGGCAGAGAGGCCCAGTTTCATTTGAGAGGTTAATAGAACCAGAGCATTTTTTTTTTCTTCTTCTTTTTTTTTGTTTTTCCTATTGATGCCCTGTAGCCAGGCTCATGCTGCTCATGCTCATTTTTGTCCCGGCAAGAAAGTAATAAGAAAGAAATTATGCAACTCCTAACGACCGTAACAGACAGAGATTCGCCTGATTACACTTGAATTAATTTTCCTTATGTTGTCAACAGACCTCACTAAGGACAACTTGTTTGAGCTGCTGGCTTTGAGTATTTCATAATGCTTCCACCATATCAAAGCGTTTTTGAGGCAGGCTGATAACAAAAGGCAAACCAGCCTTTCTTTGTGCTACTAAAATGATTCATTAGGCCCATGCACATTTAGAAGCCTAAGAAAAATCTAAGTATTTTGGAGATGTCCTGCGTTAAGCTTTAGCAGTTCCAGTGTTAAAAGCGCAAAAACAGCCAGTAGCTGAAGGTTAGGTCTTCACTGTATAACTTGCTATAGACATTTTTCTTAGGGCGTCAAATATCGGGGCTGGGTTTCACAAGTTATTCACTTCACACTGTACTGAAAGGCAGTATTCATAAGGCTATTTATGACACATAAACCTTTAATGACAGCTGACATAAACATGCATAGACCTTTATGAAGGCCTTTTCCAATGGAAGTGATCAGAAAGGCTGCCTTTGTCTATTTTGATGTCATTTTACCACAGCAAAGGTCACCACAGCTGATGCTGAAAAAAGCATTAATAATTGTCTATGTTGATGTATGGCAACTGTCATGAAAGGTGACATAGTGACCTTATAAATGCTGTGAATAATAAAAGCATGGTGTTATTCAACTAACAATTTACTAGAGAGAAGTGTTCTAATGTTATAAAGACTGCTTTTGTCAATTTTCATGTGATTTCCCCACAGCAAATGTCAACTGATGCTGGAAAAAAGTATTTATAAATGTCTATGTAGGTTTTTTTCAGCAGTCATGACGGTGTCATAATAACCTTAGAAATGCTATGAATAATGAAAGCATAGCGTAATTAAATATTAAGTTATTCACTTAACACTTTACATAAAGGCAGTGTTCATAAGGCTATTATTACAAGTCCTTCATGACAGCAACATTAGCAAATTGTACCACAACTGACACTGGAAAAAGCCTTTATAAATGTCTATGTAGGTTTATGTCAGTCATCCTGACAGTCAAAATAGCCTTATGAATGCCCTACATTAAAGTGTTAAATGAATAATTTTAAATTGAATTACACCATGCTTTTATAACTGTAAATTCTAAGGAGGCTTTTAGTTGGGACTGAGTTAGTCTGAGGTCTTGCTATCTGGTCTCCACTTGCTTCGATTCATTGTTAGTCAGATTAACATTTTGTTGGGTGAGCTATTTCTTTAATAAAGAAAAATGCTTGTGTTGAGGGTCGGGTGGGATGGGGTGGTCATCTGCATTCCGGTTAGATTATACGTTTGAATAGATGGAGATGAAAGAGAGTAGAGAGAGATGAGTGAATGAGGGGGAGATAATCTCTGAAGGAAACATCCGGATTCTCAAGACCTCCAAAACCACTGCTGGGGAATGAGATTTTTACACAAGCTGACAGTGTGAGTTCCTCTGAGGATGAAATAATAATCAAATATATACAAAAAAAAACAGCTTATATAAGATCCAGCCGGATTCAAATCAGCACTCAGCACCTGGCACGAAGTCTCTGTAAATATGGAAATTATCAAAGAAAGCATACGCTGAAGATCCTTCGCCAAAGAAAATCCACACTAACTTGCTCATTCGAAAATACCACAAAGGCCAGGACCTGGGCTGAATTTGATTGTTTGCTTTGCAGACAGCTGTCAGACATGCAGAAATGTTTGACCCATCGAGCTTTACTCTGCACCTTCGGTACTGTTCATGATCGCGCTGTGGCAGAAAGCTCTCAGTCTGAGCCACTAATTAGAGTCGAGGACATTTCTCCCATAGTTGGTGGAGAGTGAACTTAACAAAGACCGAAGGAGCTTTCACTCTCTCTCTCTCTCTTTCACACACAAACACAAACACACACACACACACACACACACACACACACACTTGTCTGTATGCATATGTGGGGTCCATCTTCATGTTCTTTGGTATAAATGTATGCTGGGCTCAACCTTGACCCCAGTCAGCAAGAGGTCAAACCATCATGGAGAATTGCCAGATGTTCCCATAATGTCAAAATGATCATGTTCATCATACTGGGGACGTTTGGAAGCTACAAACAAACAACTACATGGCCACACACACACACACACACACACACACACACACACACACACACACACACACACACACACTTCCTGTACAGCAGTCATAATATTCTGACACTGGTGTCAAATATTATTTCAGTGTCAGTGTAATTATTTCCTGGCAAGTTTCTGATGATTTTATGGCTGTTAAATCTCTATTCAAAAGGTCATTCACTCTCCAGATGTTCAAGATCATGCATCTTCATACCCAGACCTTGAATCTGGTGTCTGATTTGGGATTTTGTAATATTGGGATCATGAATGGTGCCTCTTCAATATTTACACCAGGTCACTTCATATGATTACTATCTGGACTGTATTCTAAGCAGATTTTAGACACATGCATTCACACTTGGTAGTCAAATCTGGTCAGCCAGACTGAAATATAATTACTCTGTGGTGAGTAATATGCAAATCAGCTGTCCCAATCACTCAATTTTACATGATACAATCAATGTTTTTTACATACTTTAAAACACAGTGTGTTGTGGTGAAAAATGACGAGGTGAGGTGAAGTTCAACAAATTGGAGCTTTATTTCATATCAGGAGATGAACTGAAAGAGCAGTGATGCTGCATTAAGTGCCAATGGGTGGTCGCTTCCATAGGCAGAACAGCAGGGAATGGTATTGAGAGGGGTTTTGGTTGTCAAGTGTGTCCTGAAGAGACAGATGTGTTTACACTGATATAACACGTGACTCGGATGTGTTTTAGACCTCCTCCTGAAGCAGTTTGAGAGATCTGATTTTTGTTTGTTTTAAAAAGGTCTTGATTTTACACCTGGCTTGGATTCATTTGCTTGAAATCCTGATACTTAAGTCGCATGAAGTGACCAGATGTAAATCGGGTCTTAGTTAGGGAACTCATTTCACCATTTTCCATTGCATTTCTCCAAAAGTCATAGAGGGCCAGGCCCATAACTTTCTTTCAATTAATTTGCTGAATAAAATGCTTCCATTTTTCCAACTCTGGTTCAGAAAGAAAAAGTCCTCTCCTGGATTTTGTTACATTTCCTTAGACATCGTTGCTTCTGGTTCGAGTTAATTGCCCAGTCTAAATCTGCGGTCCACTCCAGACGTGCAGACAGGCAGATATAACACACATATGATCAAAAAATTCTTCAGGGTCGTTGGGATATCTAATTCTGCCATTCATCTTGACCACAAGGGGGATAGTGTGGACTTTCAGTGAAAAAAGTGAAAGTGACCATTGTGAACACACCACAGCACACACTGTGAAATTCTTCCTCTGCATTTAACCCATTCACCAAGTGAAGCAGTGGGCAGCCAGGAACACAGCACCCGGGGAGCAGAGTGTGGGGACAGTACGTTGCTCAAGGGTACTGCAGAAGTGCTTATCACTCTTGGGAATCAAACCCACAACTTCCTGATTGCAGGACAAAAGCCCTAACCACTAGGTCACCAGCTGCCCCAGAAAGGTAGCTTGGGCTGCTGGCTTCAGCAAACCGTGCTTATAGAGTTATGCATATGATGCAACAATGCAAGCAATGAAAAAATTTCTTCCAAGGGAAAAAGAAACCAACACAATGTGCTGATATCAACCATTCTCTCATGTGTATTGTTTATATGCCTGATGTCATGAAGTTTAGCAAACCTCGCAGAATACAGGTCCATGAGACTGGAGGCCACAAGTTTAGATTAGGCACATCTTGCTGAAACAAAATTCTGGGGTGCATTTGTACTTTCTGGACCTGAACTTTCCACCTCTGGAAGAACTTCAGTGCATGATCTTACATCCTGTTAGAATACCAGCAGAAATTTTAAATTACAATATGATGGGAGCCGGTACCATTAGTTTGATTATTAACATCATATTAAAACATGAACTTAACCAATTTTATCACATTAGAATAATTTTATTAATTTAGTTAACTGGAAATTCTGAGCAAACCAAAGATCCTGGGTAGTGGGTGGATTTGTCCCAGGAAGATGGTTTTTGAATGCTTTTTTTCCAAGTTTAAAAGATGTTCCTGAGGGGCCAAAATTTTTTCATTGCTTTTTTTTTTAGGGAAAAAAGTATTTGTAAATAAATTTGAGGACAGGACACTACAACAGCAACAGGAATGTCCCACAACTGATTTGTGTCCAAAATATCTTGCCAGACGTTCAAATACTGAATTAAATGTCAGCTTCTCCTTCAGACATACAGATGTGATCCTGGACCGACCTACGCAATACAGACATAATCTGCACATCTCATGTTTGCTGAAAGGGAGTCATTTCACGAGGCCATTCACACTACTGTAACATTATTATATTGTCTATTTATTGTATTGTTTCTGTCATTTATTTCACTTTGTTCAGTGGTGCTAACTACCTTCTGTACAATAATCACATATTGTGCAATACTAGTCACTTTGGAAGGTCTACATTTTGTTCACACTATACTGTTACACTACAATACTATACTTGTCGTGTATGTATACTTGTCCGGTATGTGGCTGCTAGAGGCCGCCAAAGTTTAAATTTTGTTTTAGGGACTTTTATTATAAAGTAGGTGATGGGTTTCTTGTTTATTAGTCACAGCTGGATTTTGTTAGTGCTTAGTGTTTGTGTTTAGTTATTGCTTGTGGGATTTGTGTTTAGGATATATTAGGGGGTTGGTGTTCATGTTTGGGTTGTCGGTCCACCGTCATACTGGCTTTGTTTGTGTGTTCTCCCGTCTCCCTTTGTTCCTATCTTGAGTTTTGTTTCTGGCCCTCGTGCCTATTTGCTTTGTGTTAATAAAAGTATTAAAAATGGAAGTCTGCATATGCGCTTGATTTCAGTGCCTTGGAGATATGGAGAAACGTGACAATACTGTTACGTCTCATCATACTGTGTACATGTTCACAGCTGCTGATGACAAAGTAACCTTAAACCTTGAAGTGAGAAATTAAAATCATAAATACATGCTTTTGTAGTTAGCACAGTGGATGTGATTTCTGAATCTAAATATTCGGGTATCTTCTGTATATTCTGTTTGGTGTTTTAAGATAAGATAAGATCTTTATTAGTCCCACAAGCAGGGCTATGGCAGAAAGTGGACAGTACTAAGGTAAAAGCAGCAAAACAATCGATTAAAAGCTATACAACACAAGATCAAATGAAAAGTGCGCTTTACAGCAAAAAATATTAATACAGAAATTTGTATAATATAGATGTATATATAACCTATATATGTATGTGTAGGTTATGTGTACACATATTTTCAAAGTGAAAATAAGTACAACACACTTATTTTAACTGATTAAAAAAATAAATCTATGTGCCCTGTTAAAAAATGTGTCCCCTTTTTTGTTTTATGTTTAAAAAATGTGTACATTTTCACTTCGATAAATTTTTGAGCTTGTTGTAATTTTGTAACGCTATTGATATTCATGCTGTCTGCATGTTTAATACATGTACACAGGAAAATAAGGGATAAGACCCTGAAATCCCTGTTGCTGAGAGACCAAGCTGCAGGCAATCCAATACTGGTTCTCTATCTCCATGCTTGACCTCACTTAGGTGAAGCTCATCTTCCATTCAGCCCCACACCCAACTTCTCCACCGCTTTCTTTTCTCCCCATGTCCAAAATACCAGCAACTCCCTTAGGACATCCCAAAGCAAACCATACCCAGACATATCCTCGCCATTCTGAAGGTCAAACCCCCCCCCCCCCCCTCTTTCCACCTTTCTTTCCACTGCTAACCTCATTACCAATGGTGCTTGTATATAGTGCCTCAAGAAAACCTTAATACATTAGAGGGCATTTACAACATTTTCCACAGGCAGTACTCAGCCAAACTCATGTTTGGTGTCCAGATTTTGCTTCTTCAGGTTAAAACTGCCACTTTAGGACTAACTAAACAACAGCAGTCCATAGTAAGCCAAACTGTTTCTGTAAATACATTTCCCCAAATCATTCATCTCAAACCACACCCAGTGCACAAAAAGCAACTGAGAAACTCACTAAAACAAGTAAAACATATTGGAAATGAAATGTAAATGAATTACTTTTTCAACAAGATCTGTGGGCGTAGGAGTGCTAATCTACAATTGTTTTTTTGCAGCAACGACCATATGGAGGAATCAGATGCAAAATCAGTCCTCACTAGCTCTGGTGTTTTTCTATTTATTGTCACATACACTGTCCAAAATACATCCAAAAGTTACTTGTGGAGTAGCATGAAATTTTTATCAGAAATAATTTGGGTGCCTAATGACTTCTAGTATAATTTGTCTCATTTTATCCTCATAGCTCCAGTTGTAAACTACTGAAACAAACTGTGGACTCCAAACGTGGCTGCTCGACTATGCTTGAAGAGTGGACAATCAAGTAAGTTTTTTGGATAAAATACTACTTTAAACTAACAATTAACCCTTAAAAGTCTCAGTTATTGCCAGCAATGATGAGAGCAAACTGTCTATAAATCAAATGTAAGTGTAATTAATTTCAATCCAATTTATTCAAAAGAGCTAATGATGACTAAGGGTTAATTTAACAAAGTGTAAAAAAAGAACAAAACAATTTCTAAATCAATACCTAAATCGTTATACCTAAATCACCACATTTTGCCTGCTTTGAAATTAATAAGACCAGCCATACAGGAGATCCTCTACAGTCGCTTCTGCAGTTTGGACTGACTCTAGATTGCTGCCTCAGGGATGATGGGCAATGGTGACCCATGTGTCTGACCTCTATTCCTGCATAATTCAGCGGCTGCTGCTGTGGAGAACAAACATTATAAACACAGAGAGAGAGGTAGAGTGTGTGCCCAGGCTGTTGCCAAAAGTGATCTCTCCATCCAGCACAACATCACGCAAACAGAAGGGAATTAATCCTTAGAATTCAGATCTTGTGGATTTAATAACTTCACTGCTGTTGTGTCTTTTTCCTCAGTTTAATGTAGAAATGTGTTTTTTTTAACAAAAATATATTTATGCAAATTTAGTCTGTCAATAACTTGTGGAAAATAATAAAATAAGTGGAAAAAAATAAAAATAAGATGTAAATAGAGCACTTTTTTTTGTTATTTCATTATTAGAACTTTGCTAGAACTTCATGGAGGGTGCAATTATTACATTTAGCTTCAAATTACATTCCTTATTGGTTGGTTTGAGTCAGAAGTTTTTGTCAAATTCAAATGACAAATGTAGTTGCAACCAGCAAGCACTACAGATCTGCCAGTCAACTAATTCGAGCAACCCCTGAACAAAACAACAGCTCATCAATAGGTGAACAGACTCATTAAGCACGTTTCCATAGGTATATAGGAACCGTCCTGTACCTGAACTGTACTGCAATGGCACGGAACTTGCAGCACATTTTGATGTATCTAAGTAACGGTGTTTCTGATGCATCAGCAGTGCAGTTCTCTCCCCACAGTTTATGGACGGTCGTCGTCCCAAAACCGCATCCATTGAGTTGAACCAGCAGAAAGTTTTTTTGTCAGAGCAACAATTGATACTGTGGTCTTTTATTCTTTATTGTTCTCTTTGAGCCTTTTAATTTTTTATAATTTTTTTCTTAACAGTAATAGTGAGAAATTATGTATAAATTACGATAAGTACCTTCTAAGCTTCAAAACACAAATGTGATGTTGACTGAAAATTCAGTCTCTGCACTTTCCTAAAATTATCCCATTCATTGCCTTATTGAACTATGATTAGGCTTAAACACAGAAAAATAATTTAGTTAGTTTAGAAAAAGTTGAATTTAAAGCCATTGAAATGTAATGGTGTCACACTAGCCCTTCAGCCAGCATTATCTGCTGATGGCATTATTCTACAATAATGTCATGTTCTGTTCATGTTCTTGTTGTTTAAATATGGAGTACTGTTGTGGAATACTGTGTTGTTGTATGGCTAGTTATAGTCCTGAAGCAATAGTACATGGATGTAACTTCATAAATGTGTCCGCTGGGAGCCCCAGGACATTCCCCAGGGTCCTGAGGGTTATTTTGGCCAGTCAACCTGACATGTGATAAGATAAGATAAGATAAACCTTTATTAGTCCCACAAGTGGGAAATTCGATTAGTAGCGGCAGAAAATGGACAGTACAAAGTTCAGAGCAGCAGAACTGAGAAAATAATAGAATAGAATAGAATAGAATAAAATAAAATAAAATAAAAATAGGTCAAAGTACTATGTAGAAAATAGTATTAAATAAAAATAAATATATAATATAGCAATATAGCAAGCAGGAATGGTGCTCTCTAATATACGTGTCTGGTATGGTGCAACTCTCACTTTTGCCAAGGATTAAAGAATGACACTATCTACCTGACCTATCAAGCTTTCTCTGAACCTTTTAAACATGGACTTCAGAAGATCTCTGAATGTGTGCTGTGGTATTTGGCACCAAGACATTAGCAGCACCTTTAAGTTCTGTAAGTTATGTGGGGCCTACATGGAATGGATTAGTTTATCCAACACATCCCAAAGAAGCTCAATCATATTGAGATCTGGGGAATGTGAAGGCCAAGTAAACATCTTGAATTATTTATTATGTTCCTCAAACTGTTCCTGAACAGAGTTTGCAGTGTGGGAGGACATTATCCTTTTAAAAGAGGCCACTGCCATTAGGGAATTCTGTGGCCGTGATGGAGTGAACTTGGCCTGCAACAATGTTTAGGTAGGTGGCTGTTGTAAGTCACATGCCTGTTGTAAGTGCTTTCAGTGGTGGACAAGGGTTGGCATGGGTACTCTGACAGGTCTGTGGCTATGCAGCCCCATACACAACATCCTGAGATGCACTGTGTGTTCTGACACCTTTCTATCAGAACCAGCATGAACTGTTTCAGTAATTTGTTACAGTGGCTCTTCTGTCGAATCAGACGGCCTTGCATTGACTCCCTATATGTATCAGTGACTCTCATTGCCCTGTCAATGGTTCTTTCTTGGGCCACTTTTGGTTGGTGCTGACCATAGGCATATCAGAAACATCCCACAGGATCTACTATTTTGGAAATGTTCTGACCATCTGTTCATCACATATTGACTCTTGTCAAAGTTGTTCATATCTTTATGCACGCCCAGTTCTCAACTTCAGGAACTGCCTGTTCACATGCTTTAAAAAGCCATTTCATGGCTGCTGTGAAGAAGTGTTGAAAAAGCTGAAGGCGTTTAGGACCCAGCTCGTCAACTTCAGGATCAGCCTGAGTACCTGAAGGCTCTGGATGTTGTTGGGCTGTCTTGGCTGACATGCCAGGTCAGGGACAGTGACTCTGGCAGACTGGGGTGGTGGTCCCCTTGGTCAAAAAAGAGATGCAGAGAGTGTACTCCAAGTATAAGGAAATCACATGTCTCAGCCTCCCTGGGAAAGTCTATGCCAGGTTGAAAAGTCTGGTCGATATTTGAACCTCAGATTCAAGAGTTGTGGTGAAGAGAGAGCTGAGCCAAAAGGCCAAACTATTACTGATCCATCGGATAAGTGGCAGATGATGGATGGATGTACTTTTATATTGGGTATTATTTATTGTATTTCAAATATAAGCAAAATCACAGATCATTCGTATATGTTTAATGTAAATACTGTACTGTTGTGTAAATACAGTAAAAGTATACTCTTTTTTTGGAAGGCAACATCAGTTGAAAATAAATATTTAAGAAATATATCAATGTTGGCACTGGCACTGTTCCCTAAATTTGTGTAGAAACTAGAATTTCATCATTTGCACAGCACCCCCTAGAGGAAATAGGGAGCCATTTCAGATTCTAAATACAGACGGGGTTTTCAACAGCTTAGATGTTGAAGAGAGGGGAAAAGACTGACATCGGTTTTGCCAGATACTGAAGGTTTCTGTATCACACAAGAAAAAATGCTATCATGCCACCCCTAAACACAATATGAATAAAAATATATGCAAAGTGTAATGACATGACTCACTTCACCAAGATATAAGCACTGATATAGATGCAATATAATAATACATAACCTTTAATACCAATAGTGACGCTGAAAAATCACGGCACTCCAGAGGGTCCGAGGCCACCTCACACTGTGAGTTTGATAGTCTGGGGCTTTGACATTTCAGCCACTGTGGAGACCTAGATATGTCAAAAATGTACAATATCTCAACTAAAAGGCTGTTTTTTCCTGTTAGGCTGGAAAGCAGCAGAATTTCTCTCAGCTGAGTGAGCATTAGGGTGCTGCTAGGTGTTCTGCTGGACTGCCTGTCAGCTGGTGTCAACCTAAAGGCCAACCAAGTTTTGATGAAAGCGGTTTTCTGGGTGAGACACGAACATTAGTGTGACATGAATGTAATTTTAGGAAGTATGATGTCACTAAAATTTGCACTTAATCACTGATGCACTGTTTAGGGTCAACTTAATTACACAAGATTAACTACACAAGATTATTTTGAGTAAATATGTGTAAGAGAAAATCATTTGCCAGCCATTATGTTAAACTGGGGAATGAACTGTTTGAACGTCCTTATGTGGCAAAACAAAGAAAGAAAAAAAATCATCCGAGTTTTTTCAGGCAAGGAATATAGAATGGCAAATAAGAGGCAACATTGTGAGTGAAATATGGGCAGCACTTATTTCTTGTTGAGAGATTTGATATGCATATTGTGAATTAATATACAGTAACCCCCGGTTTTACGCGGATCAGGAGTCGCAGATTCAGTCACATGCCGATTTTTCCCAAGAACCTAACTGATAGATTTAGCAGAAATCTCCACAATAACTCGGAACCTGCAAATATTCTCCCCATTATTTTTTTTGCTTTTTTCGCGGCAATGTGTTTTTTACGCATTTTACTTCTAAATTATTAAGAAAAATGTACTAATTTTGTAACATAAATATGAATGTAAATTCATCTACATTTCCATATAAAATATAACTGTATAAAAGTTTTTGTACTGGTTCCCGTGCACAGTGTTTGGTTTATCCTAGTCCCAGTTTAGGGGGCGAAATGCACCTTTACACCCTGTTCCAAATTATTATGCAAATGATATTTTTTCTCATTTATCTAAATAATTGATGTAAACAACAGTCAG